>WEIU01019312.1:240037-256144 GCA_013389925.1 Aegithalos caudatus
TTTTTTTTTTTTTTTTCCAATATTAGCACCTAATTGTTTCCAAATTTAAGAATATAAGGCCCTCTATAATTTAGTAATGTCACAGGTTGGACTATATCACTCTGACTTCATCCTTAGTATATATTCAGACCAGAATACAATATTTACCTTTTGCAAACCAGTATTATTCATTTTATTACATTTGCTGGTGCAGTGCTATAAAGTCAAACATACAACTTAGCAAATATTGAGTAAAATGGTAGTGATTCCAAAGATTATGGGCTGACTGTAGCCAGCGGCAGGTAAAATGCACATTATTCAGTTGGCTTAAATTGTTATTTGTTGTGGTTATTTGATCCAAAGGACTAATTTCAACCTCGACATCAGATAACCAGAGGGGTTTTCTTCCAGAACAGGAGCATCAGAAGGGCTTTATAAATTGGGCCTGGCGTGCAATTAAAGCTTTTGGAGATACTAAGTAAACTTTCCACTTGGATGCTGAGCAGACTCCTTCTGACATCTGAGCGTGCCTTTTGTGAGGCTCTTTTTTTTCAGTAGGTCAAGAGATCTAAGCCTTAAATGAAGCAGGCTCTATGAGACACAGCTTTTCATCACCAGCAGGATCACGACCTTGCAGTGTATATTGAATTTAAGTTTAATACTGTAATGGATGGGACTTGTAATAAAAATTGCTAGATGTTTTGTGGATGAGTAATAAAGAGTAGGTTAGAGTACAGGATTTCAAGAGTCCATTCAAACAATACTGAATTTATACTATCTTTTGGCATTGCTTTTATGGTTTGGAAACCTTATAATAAAAACTCAGGCCTTGTCCATTATTTAATTACTTTGCTGCGTTTTTTGGCGCTTTCTTAGTAGTTTAATAGGTAGTTTGCATAAAATGCTAGCACTGTTAAATATCTGTTTGTGCAGCAAGGAAGGCTGTGGTGTTCCTTCTGTCCTAATGTATCACTTAAATGGAGATAAAATAGTGATTACGCTTACTCTTTAGGACCATAGACTTGGATTTACTTGCGGTTCCTGCTACATATGTAACCATTTTGGCAGACTCATTTAGGTTTTCAGAAGATCCTGGTACTTGCTGCTACGCTTACTCTGACTTTAAGTGGAGTTTTATTTTATGGTCCTGTCATTAACCTGCTCATCCCTCACCAGCTGTAAGTGTGAGCAATCCCTAGTGGGAAAAAAAAAAAAAAGGGGAAAAAAAAAAAAAAAAAAAGAGAAGAAAAGTAAGATGTTTGAAGCCTTTAAAAGTGCTGTATGGCATTTTTCTGTTGTTATGATGTTCGATGTGTAGGTTCCCTATAGTTAAAGGTATGAAGGCCAAGCAAGTAGATTAAAATTTAGGATCTCAATTATTGAATTTATTCTGGAGTACTAGTGACAATGAAGCCTTTAGAATTGTACAGGAGAAATGAACTAAAACAATTAGATGGCAATACAAATTCTTCAGACATCAAAGCTCACATGCTCATAACAGGTTTTCTTTCATGCTGGTTAAACACTGCTAAAAAGCAGCAACTTCTCCTTAAAATAGGTGCCACTTCCTTGAACTATACAGACATTTGCATCTCTTGTTTGTATTTCTATTACTAATATTGTTAATATTTTGTTGTGTTCTGCACTGCATTTCATGTCAGGGATCCCACTAATGAAAACTCTGAAGTAAATTTTTATTAATTATTACCGTAATATAACGCATCATAAATATAATATTTCCTGAATAGTAACAACAAGCCTAAGAAAGTTAGTAACTAGCTGTGCATGGCATGAAATCACAAAGGAGAAGGACACTTTAGGATCAGCAAGGTAAAAGGAAAAAAAATTAAGTTTTCAGTGTAAATTCTAGCAACCATGACCTTTAGAAAGTTTTCAGAAATTTGTCTGTGCTCAGAACAGACATCCTGCGAGTATATCACAGTTCTTTATTTCACTTCTCCTTTCTCACCCTCTATCCATATACCTTTTCAGCTCTTGAAAAATGCCATTGTAAATGTGCTGTGAAATATGTCTGCCACATAAATGTTCCTTTTCTTTTTACCCTTCATTAGGACATTGTGATTTATAATGACCGGCTGTTCCGGATTGTGTCGACTGCTCCGGAATGGTGGCATTACTCTTTGGATTGAAGCACAGCACAGGTACTGGCAATACAAAGCACATTTGGCTTGGCAAACATTGCTGAAGAATAGCTGTGTCCTCCTTTGGGATGGAGCAGCAAGACTGAAGGGAGGATTTAAGTTGTCCTTTCAGTTTTGGACTATTCCAGTCGAGTTTTTGTGCCAAGGCTGTAGCCTGCACCAGGGAAAGGCTTGGAGGAGGCAGAAGAGGGTTTGTTGTGGCAACTTAAGGGTGGATGTCTCCTGGAAGATTTAAAAACACTCTTGGAAAAGCACACTGTGCTGAAAGGAGGAAGCAGAGATCTCTCTAAGCCCCTCTACCCCTCTCCTACAAAGATCTGTGTTAGGAGCAGCACAAGGCATTTAGGCTTCTTCAGAGTCAAGCAATGACAGGCTTGCAGATGGAGAGCCCTAAAAAGAAGTTTTCTTTCATTTTAGATTGAAAGGGAAAGGTAGCTGCAAGCCAATTCCACTGGTGGAGCTTTAGAGCAGCTGCTCATAGCCAGCAGCACAGCCTGAGAGGTGAGGACCTCTCAATCTGGTAGTGGCACTGCTCAGCTCCCCGCTGGAAGCACCAGAATTCTGCTTTCGGGAATCTAATCTTCCTCCTCTGCAGCTAATTCTGTAGCTGTCATGTTTTGATGGTAATGAATTGAGATGGCAACCAGTACCTTGGTCAAAAAGAGACAAAAATGTTGAGAGGAGCCAGTTTTGATGAGCGCTGTGTGAAGGATGAGGAAGGCCTGGGTCGTTAGTGATGACTGATGCCAGAGCAGAAGCATATAAATGATATAATGAAGTAATACATTAGGGCACAATATGAAGCCCCTCTCGACCTGGGAAATGTATCACCAATCAAATTTCTTTTCTCTTGAAGGTCTTCTCTTAACCTTGCAAGGAGGGCTTGATGGGAATTTCTGTCAAGTCTCCACTTGCTTAAATGTCACTGGATGTTTTAATTTACAGGCATTATCAGCCTGGGAGTGGTAACGGTCTGGCTGTTAATGGAAAAGAAAGCTTGATATCAATACTAGGCTCCTTTTATTTGGGAGCACAGGTTTCTTTGATTTGGTTACTTTAGAAGAATAATCCTGAGATATTTAGAGAAGCACAACACAAGGTCACGATGAATTTCAACATAATTATTTCATGATTTAAGACAGCCGGAGAGCCTAATGTGGAACCCATTTCACTTTGTTTTCTTGAATAAAAATGAACAATTGAGAGGAGCAGGCTGAAGTTTCTGATGGCTCCTGTAAATCAGCTCAGCTGTCAGTGGCACACAGCAGCTTTCAAAGGAGAACATCAGCTGCTTTTTGTACTTGTTTAACTATTAAAATGAAGTCCTGTGGGCTCTGAGTGGGAGCTGTCCTGGAGTATTTATATGCCTTTTCATGGCTTTATCACCATCCATGCTGCCTCCCTAGGTGGATTAAATCTGGAAGAAGGGGTATTTTTCCTGTCTTTGTTTCTCAGGGGCAGGAGGGCTTGGCCCATCTACCACACTGGATGCAGTAAGTGGCCACCTCCAAATGCTTCTGGCCTTGTCCTTGGGAAGCCCTGCAGAAGGGTGGCTGTGCCTGAATTCTGCACTCAGGCTGGCATTCAGATGCTGTGCAATGTGTTTCAGTTTTCTGTCATAACGTCTGACAGTCATTTCTTGTCTGTCTTCCTGCTCACATGCAAAGCTCTCTGCTTCTTGAGTCACTCAGTGTTTTCAGCAGTTAGCTTAGATCATTCCAAGCATCCAACTGCCAGGAGAAGGCATTTGTTGCCTCTCCTCATGACTTGGACTTTTTCTTTTGGACTATTATGCTCCATTTGATATTTTGGATATTCTGAATAACTATGTACTAAGATAGAGCATCCTAACATTGTAAATACTTTGCTTCTTTTGATATATTTGATCTTAATGTATTATTTAGCTGCTGTTTCACTTTATCTGCCTGTTTTTTTGCATTAAGGCCACTGGCTTTCATGAAGCCGGTGTCTTATTTTTGGTATGTTGCATAATCTGTAGAATTTAGTCTACTTAAAAATTGATACGGCATAAAAAACTGTCTTGTGCACATAATAACTTACAGTAGAAAATGAGGTGCAAGTTTGGTACACAGGTTCTAAATTATTTACATTTTCCAAGAAAGGGAGTGCAGAAAAAATTCCTGCTTGTATCTTTCTCCTCTGAATTTACCATTCTTCTGTCTTCATCCCATTTTGCTTGCTTTATGTCAACAATTACATCATTGGAACAATCAAATATTAAATCTAGATGAGGATAAGGACTTATATTTTACATTATAATTCACTTAATATTTTAATTTTCTGTCCCTTTGAACCAAGCATCATCTTTAAAGAGCTGTGTTGTAGATGGGTCAAGGAATCACTGAAGACACTGGGGTTTAATCTGAGCAGATGAGATTTTCATTCTGGTTGTTTCATCCCTTCAGAGCTGAAGGGGAGAAGTTTGGGCTATGAATCATTGCAAACACAATCTGTATTTTCAACAGGAAAAAACAGATATACGAAATCTGATCTTGTCTCAGTAGATGTGTTTCTTTCATTAGGAGCCAGACAACTCCAGGTGTCCTCTGGCCTCAGTTTAATTTAAGTCAAAAAACAATTTGAGAAATGTATGTTGATTGCAATAATGATCGGTCAAAGTGTCTTTTACTTGGTTTTGTGGGGTTTCTTTTTGCACTCAAGAATTTTATTGCAAACTTAGCTAGGTTTGTGTACAGGAGTGTGTTGGAGCCTTTTTTTTCTGCAGCTGGTAAATTTTTGTACCATCAAAAACTTCTAATATAGGCTAAAATATGTTTTAATCATCCTTCAGTAACAAGTTCATGACTATCTTGAACCTACCCTTCACTGTTAATGATGTAAAATTTCCTAAAGAACTAATAATGAGCTGATAGATTTCAGGGAAAATATGTTTTATTTAGAGAGATTTGTTTAGAGAAATATTTTTCTGGCCAAGTCAGATCAAACATGCTGTGGATAGCAGAAAGTTTGATCTAGGAGCTGATGTGCTCTTTTATTTATAAAATGCTTGCTTTGGGGATGTTTCAGAAGGCAGGTGTGAGATGGAGAATAATGTATACATGTTCAATATTGGTTTAAGTTGTTTTTTCTTGATTGAATAAGTTATATGACTAGATTTTCCTTTTATTAGCTGTCTTTTTTCTTTCACATAAAGTGTAGGTAATGTCACATCTGTATAAATCAATATAACAATGGCATTATGTATATTATTATTTAACCATTGCTCTCTAGGGCACAGTTTTGTCAGTCATATTTTATAGAGAGTTTCTGTAGACTATTATAATCACTACAATCTGTGCAGAGGAAAAACCCCACAAATCCCCATTTTTTGGGTGTTTTGAGTGGTGATGGTGTAGGATAGATAAATAGTTACAGGGTCTCTGAATAACACAATCCTATAAACATTACAGGAAATAAAGCATGAGGAACATGCTGCTACAAACACTGAACAAATGAGTACTCTGTAGAGAGCATATTAGTACACAGAATTTTTCAAGTCATTTCCTGTGAGAGTCACCCATGAATTTATGCCTGGAAATGCAGAACTGTTAAAATGCATTGGTGTCTTTTGGAAGCCTGTCAAATGCACATTTTTGCTGTCTTGAATTATTACTGGTGTGTATATTAAGCAGGCATCAAATTGTGCTTAAATCAAAGATAAATGACTTCTGGTTTGGTTGGCTTTTTTCTGAGAACTGCCCAGGAAGGAAGGTGAAATTGGAAGTTCTATGCAATCACATTTCACCAATATACAATGACTTAAACCTTATAATGCATAAATCTTCTTTTGGGTGATATCTAGTCAGAGTGAACTCTCTAAATTTTTCTTCTAGCAAAATTCTTTTATAAGCCAGATACAATTTATTTTAATATTGATTTGATTAGCAACGTTTTGTAGATATCAAATAATTTTATTCATGGGCCCCAAATACAAAGGGGATGTGAGACAAATAATTATTTTCCCCATTTCACATCATTATCTTATTCCATCAAGGCATTGTTAGGTGAACATTGTGTCCAGGTTGGTTTAATTGCAGTAATGCCTTGTGGTGAGCTGTACCACAAATAATCCTTTCTAGATCATGATATCATGGTGGCACCTAGTACAAACTAGAATACGTGGACAAGATTTATTTTTCTTGGCGTTCTCCTTAAAAATTTGTTGCTTTAATGTATTAAAAACTCAAGAGATTTTTCTTTTTTCAAAATTTATTGATACTGTCCTAACAAATGTGAAAACTTTTAGCCACATTTATGCTTAATCAATAATTATCATAAGCTTCTATTCCACCTTGTAGAAGCACAGTCATATCACAGCTAAGAGGTAATCATCATTTATTGCTTTGCACGTGATACTTGCAGCTTTAGGGTAAACTGGGGTGAAAAAGGAAGGGTAAAACCTTGCTCTTTAGTCCACTGGCAGTTTATGGATTTCTGAGCATCAGGATTTTTTCTTGCACTGCAAGTGAAATGGCTGTTGTGCTTTCAGAGATTTCAGACAACACAACTGCAAATCTGACCCTCCCAAACACTCAGAATTAAGAACTTTATTCCCTAAGATGCTCTAGTTGTAGTTACAGCAGGGGGGCATTGCTAATGAACAAATCCATATCTGTTATCCATTCAATCCATGAGCATTTGAGTTACACCATGTTTTTTTGAAATAAACAGGGCCAGCACACAGGACCAGATGTAGAAGTACTGTGGGGTTTAAATTGTGAGTCAGGACTGTGCAGACCTTGGGGATCTGGGAAGATTCCATGAGGAAGGAGGGTGTTCACATCAGATTTAACCACAGTTATATGAAGGGGAGAAAGAGCACTTGGAGAGTTTCAGGGATGGAGATGCCCAGAATGAAAATCTTTGTATGCTTCTTTCACAGGCTCCAGAAAGTCTAAAATGCAGCAGGCTCTGACCACAGCTTCTGGCAGCCCCACCAGTGTGGACGTAAGCAGTGAGGATGGGTTGGTTGCCTCTGCATGCCATTCTGTCTTCTATATTTGCAAAAAAAATGTCAGAAAGAAGACTATCTTTGGAGGTCTGGGTTGCATGAATCAGTAAATTGTTTATTTTCTCAGTGGGAGTTCACTCAGGACATTGAGGAGCTATTTCCTCCTAATTAGTTCCCTTGAGTCCTCTTACAAAAAAAACACCTTAGGCTTCAAGGAGTCTGTTTGGGGTCATTATTTCCTTGATAAATGCACTCCCTATCACTCCAGATTTCCCAGAAGGGAGACTGCAGGGTAGAAGAATGTTGTGTTGCACAATATATTCCATGATTGGTTCAAATTACTCAATTTACCCAGTATTTTCAAAAAAACCAATCCGAAATCATCAGTCAGCCACATCCTACATCCAGTGCTGATGCCAGGCAGTCATTTTCCCTCAGAGCATCATTGAACATGAGCTCTCCTCAGCTTGTTTCTTACTTTGATGAACTGGATGGCTGCAGGGACTGTACTGAGATTTGAGACATTTCATTTGAGATGTTGCTGGTTGTTTCCACCGCTGATAGCTCTGTAGGAAAGGAGTGGACAAGGCTGATTTTGCTCATACCAGGCAGAGATTATTGACCTGTAAAATTTACCATCATATTTTATCAAGCCACTCTGAGATGTCATTTTGTCAGATAGGTGTGCTAATGCAAGGTGATTTATCTTGTCTAATCTTTGAAAGGTAACCTGCAATCTAACCTCAGACAATGCTGAAAGATACTGTCAGTTATTTACCACACACTGAAGAGACAAGATTTTTTTTGTTTGGGTCTTTAGATCAACAGATTCTTGCTCAAAAAGAAAAGTATATCCTCATTTTAGACTCAAATTTTAGCTCCATGTGGTGTAAATGTGCTCATTTTCACCTGTCAAAAACCCTTTCATGCTCTGTATCTTGTGATTATTACACTGTGATCATTCCTTGATAGTTGCTCACCTCTGTGATTCAGAGTTCCCAAGTTCAACGTTGTGTTTTCATTTATTCTGCTGGTGGGGAGCTGACTCTAGCAGAGTTTTAGGCTGATTGAAACACGGGGCTTAGGTTCCCATGGCCTAAATCCCCTCTAAATCCCAGTGTTTTACTTTGGCCTTAGCAGACTCCAGGACAGTTGGGTAGAGCAGGCATTGCCAGTGGAATTGCAGATGTGAAACACTGGACTGTAGCAGGTGTGTTGTGTGACTCACATCTGTGCCAGCCTTATTGCAAAAGATGGATAAAACTGCTCTGAAAGTGCTGTGGAGCTGTGCCTGCCCACCAAGAGCCCCCCCAGCCAGGGGTGTGTAACCCAGAGGTGGCTGTGGAAAGGGGGAATGCTGCCTTGGGATAATTCTCCCTTTAACAAGGGCTGCAGCAACATCCCCTCTGCACACAAATGCCTCTTAACCCCTCTCTACCTGACATCACCTTTGCAAGCTAATATTTCCAGTGTCAGAGAAACACTTTTGGTTTATCTCAGTGGAAGTTTGTTTGATTGGAGCCTGAAGAATAGAAATAAACCTTTTTATTGATAGGAGATGCCCCCTTTTTTAAATCCTGTGACTATGAAAATACCATCCAGACATCTCTTAGGTTTGTAATGTGAGTTTGCAGCCTCTCTTGCAGTCTGAATTTCACATGTGCAGCACGAGTCCAGCATCACTGTAAACACAGAACAGCTGTGAACAGAGAAAACAAAAAGCTGAGAAAAACAGATGCCTTTCAATTTCTACACATTATTTAATATTGAACTGACCCATAACACAACATTAGGAGCTGTATTATATTTGCCCACCTTAGAAAAAAGCTGGAGCAGCAGCAGTGGCCAGCTCAGGCATGTAGGGAATGCAGCCACAATTCCTGCACCCTCTACTGGCTGATGCATAGACCTCAGAGGGGGCTGCAGGATTTTTATTTTTATTTTTTTTTCTCTCAGCTGTAAGAATAAATTTCTCAACTGGAACAATAACATTTGCCAGCAAAAATTTTATAGTGCCATTATTAGTAGAAATGGGAAATTTGGGTGCTCTAGTTGTCTGGAATAGGAAAGGAAGTGACAGGTCTGAGAAATAGAAAACTAATGAATTCTTTCATCTTGCCTAAGAAACTAGTTTTTGAGAACCACTGCACTCACTTTCTACAGCAAGGGGAAGCCAAAGTTTGGCACACAGAAGGAGACTGAGCTGTATTGTGCTAATTCTGAATGCTAGAGACATTGTTCATTAAGTTCTGCAAATGCCAGATGTGGGGGGAGAAAAAGTAGTATTCTGCAATCAAGACCTAGAAATTTGAAAATTAAAATTCAAAGTCATGTCTTTCTGGGTGTGGGATTCACTTCAGCCACAGATGAGTATTACAAAGTATTTGTATAGATTTAACTTTTAGATGGTTGCAGCTGATTTGTTATAAAAAAGAGCTGCAGTTTCAAAGTCCATGTAGAGAGCACTCTGTGACATGATCGTGGTGTAGAGAGGATCATACACTCTTCTGGGTTATGACATCAATTAAATAGTAGGCTTCTAGGCTGCTGCAGTTTCTCAATGCTGTTTTTTTCTCTCTCTTTATTTTTTTTTAAACTTTTTCTTCCTTGTCTGCCTACATAGCTGCCAGCTAAAGCTTCCTGAGGTTATATGGTTCCTGCCATAGCAGACAGAGGTATCTGCAGATGTTTTGCATAGAGCAGGGAGTGTTGGTGGTGTGTCCAGCTTTCCAGGGTGCCTCACCTCTGGTTCTATCTCATATCTGTGTGCAGCAAGAGACACAAAGGCTCATGACCTAACATGCACCCATTAAACAGCTGCAATTAAGAATTTTGTTGTTGCTACTCTGCTATTAAGTCATTTGGACTGCTAGATTTTACAGGAATAGTATTATTGGCTTATAAAGAAAAGCTCACACTACAGTGAGATTATCAGAAATCACAAGTGATTTGCTCTGCCTTCAGTTTACTTTCTTAAAAGCAGTTGTATTTTCAGAAGGATTATTGCCCCTCTCCTTGCCAGTTAGAGGTGATGCTTCTCTGGGTCCTTCAGTTCAGGAGCTCTTCAGGTGTCTTTGTTTTGGACATCCTTGGCAATTTCTGTTCTCTCTGCTTTGCCTGTGTGTTCTTGCCTGTACATGTCAATTTGTGTCATTTGTCACTGTGCAGTGAGTCAGATTCCCAGACATGATAAGATTTAAGACTTGCTAAGATAAGCAGGAGAATGTGCTACAATGTATTTTCATATCAATATTATCTCCTGGACTTCCCATCACCACTGATGCTGATTAATGCCTGCAAAACACAGGAATGTGTCCTTTATGGAGTGTTTTTCTGTCGGTTCATTATTTCCTATTGCTTATTTTGGCAGAATTTCTTAATCACTCCTCATATTGACTCCTCCACTAAACCAGTTCCACAGAACCCTCTGGGGTGCCTGGCCTTGTTCAGAGGTCTCTCAGTTCCCTGCAGGAACCCAGACTTGCTGCTGTACCTGCAGGCAGCTGTATGGGTCAGTGCCAAACATCTGGGGCTGGCAGAGGCTGCCTCTTGACCTCCCTCTCCTCCCCAGTCTGGGATTCCCTACATGCCTGCCCCTTTCTCCTCCGTATGGGAAGAATTTCTCTGCCCCGATGATAAAAAAATGAAAATGGATTAAACAGAGTTGAAGTCAGGAGAGATAAAAGAGTTTGCTCAAAGTCTGCACCTGTTCACTGGCAAAGCCAGAACAGGGCTCTGCCCCTGCTCCCAACCCAGTTCCCAAACCCCAGCACACCCCAGCCTCCCTCAAATGCAGCTCACACGAAGCAGATTGGAAGTGATTTACTGCTCTTTAGGAGTGTTTTCAGATTGCATCTTTTTCAGTTGTCAGGAATTAACTGCGACTGCCTGAGTTTTAATTAATGGATCATGTTATTTGGTGCATCTGAAAAGGAAATTTAGGAAACATCTTTGGCTCTTTTGGCCAGTAGCCATAATGACAGCCAGGCTAATTATATCGGTCACCGAGTTATCGGCGCAATCGTAACTGGAGGCAAACAGATGCCAAGAGAAGCTGGTAGTAAAATCATGATGTATTTCACAGTCTTCTTATTACTGACTGATTTAAATAAGGACCTAAAATGCTCTGTCAGTATGGAGAGTGTCAAGGTTCCAGCAAGTCTTAATTCACAGAAGTTCAAGCTTTACTTGCTTATGGAAAGTGACTGGTGAAAAAGGAAAAGGTATGCCACAGCAGAGGCATGTGGAAAACAATTTACTCTTTATACCTGCAATTGCTAACAATCCAGGTCATGTGTTCTTTTTTTTCTACTGAGTTTAAGTGTTAGGAAAGAAAACTCTCTGATGAGGCTCCTCTAACTTCCATTTCATCACATGAGAGATGAAGTTGGCCCATAGTTCTCTGTCATTTGCTTGCTGGGTCTAAATGGGCATAAACTGCATGTAATAGTGACTCAGAGCAGCAGCTCCTTCAGGGAATGTCCCTGTGTGCTTTCAAACTCAGCACGTTGGAAGTAGAATACAGTAGGTACTCAACATTAGGTTTAAACTAATTTAATTAGAAAAACTAGGAATTGGTTGGTTTTCACACAGTATGAACAGAAAACTCTTTGTCTAAATGCCTTCCATAATTTAAAAAAAACAGAGTCTAGCCCCACAGTTTCCTCTACTGGATCACTGCAAACCAAGGTACAGCTGGATTATGGCTTCAAATAATAACTGAAATTTTGGGAAGGAACAAAGTCATAAAACTCCTCTGGACTAAATGTATTCCCAGCCATATAAACAAGGAAATGGATTTTATAATTAATTCAGAGTTCCCTGGCAAGCACAATGTTGTAATGTGTTGTAATCTACTGATTAAGTTCCAGTAAGAACACTGGCAATGGCTTTTTTTATCAATATCCATCTTTTAACAGCACCCAAAAGAACCTGAAATTTTGAATCTCAAAGAAACCACGGGTGGATTGTACTCATTTGAGCATCCAGTCAACACTTGGAGAGGGGTGAGTCTGTAGGAACAGAGTTTGTCATCCTTGGGTCCTGTTTGCTTCCTCTTCCCATGTCCTCAAGCACTGTTTTGGAAATGTGGTATTTTATGGAAAATTGCTTTAGAGAAGTTCAGGCTGAATGGGTGTTTGAAACCTTCCAGCAAAGCTTTTAATCCAGTAGGATTCTACTTCACAGAATGCTTTGCCATCCATCAGGCCACTGGTCATGGCGGTTAATTAAATGAAAATGCAAAATAAATCTACAGTGCAGAGATACAACATAGCCAATTAAACATACCAGTACAAGGTGCTAATGATAAAAAGTGAATGTCACTGAGGACAGCCTGTATGATGTCAGAATACAAATGCCATCAGATGACAAAATGCCATCGTGGGAGGGAGGAAGGAAAGCAGTGTCCCTGAGCACTGAAGTGCAGCAGAGGTGGTGGGGAGGCTGTAGGGGATGGGAATTTTGGGGAATTCTGCAGGCAGGAGGCAGCTGAAGTCAGAACCCTCAGATTGGTGCTGCTAATTTTCTTGGCTCTTGACATGTGAAACTCTGGCGAGTCTCAAGTGAGTGCTTTGACATACAAGAAAGAATTGTATTTTTTTTAATGTAGTTGTTTCAGTACAAAAGAATATTGAAAAAGTAAATGATAACCATGTTTGGAGTGGCTGAAGAACTGTCAGGGCCCTGTGCCTTTGTGAAGATGCTCTGTGAAGAGGGATGGCCTCTTTAAAGTGGCTCTTCTTGGCAAGGTTAAAACCAAATGAGTGGCAATAACTCAGCAGTTACAGCTATCTACAGCAGCTCATAGGCAGGCATTATAATTTCATTAAAAATCTGGCAATTGGGGCAATCTAAAGTGTATAAATGCACAGAGATGAGCAATCTCAAATTCATGAAATCAAAGAAAATATTTAAGTAAGTTATTGCAAGACACAATTTAATGAGCTATCTTGAGACAAACAAATTAATGAATATTTACTATTTTGTATATGTAAACAGTTCCACCTGTTCTACCTATTAGAAAGGTTCATTTCTTTTTGAGAAACAGAGTCTGATAAAATTTATATGTGAAAGAAAAACTTCACCCTCTTAAGCTACATATTTCAATAGCTCATGAACCTTGTGTTGCATCAAAAACCTTGCCTACCTTCAAAGCTTTGGGTGCATACTTTGTGTATCTCAATGTGCATTTTAGCTTGGATTGCTAGTTGGGAGCTTCTTTCTTCTTTTTAGCTTTTGTTTGTACGTTTTGTCCTTTTGGAAGTTAGTTGCTTACATGAGGTGGTATGAAGGGTTTAATGTTCTTGAAACAGAGAAAATGGAGCAGAGGAGAATTTTAGAATATTGCAGGACGCTGGCCTTTGAAATTTCTTTCCATGGATTTTCAGTCCATGGAAATTTATATCTCTTTTCATTCTTTTAATAAATGCAGATAACACAGCCCTATCAAGACTCAGCCAAACTAAATATTAAATAATGTCAGTCTTTAAACCAGTTTTGTGTTCCCTAGATTGCAATGGAAGTGTAATTTTTTTTTTTTGACATGCAGGGTATTAAAACATATTTAACAAAGTTCTAATCAATTACAGGCACTTCTCCCCTTGTTTCAAACAAATCCAAACACTCTTTACATATTTATATGTAGGCATAAATGCGTGTATATCACAGAATGGTTTGGGTTGGAAAGCCACCTTAAAGATCATGTAGTTCCAGCCTTACATAAATATTTGTATATATATACATATATGAAAATAAATGTGTGTGCAAGCCACTTCTTACAGGCAAGGACATCCTGGCTTTAAACTGAATCAGCATCAGACACTGCACTGGTAATACATGAATTCATACATTATTTTACTATATTAGAATATAATCTATTATTAACACATATGTAGGCTCAGCTATTGCTATCACATCTCTGTATGGTGGGATTAGCCCTATAGCTTGTTTTTCCAGCCAAATATCCCTTTCTGGACCTGTACAATTTTCTGGAGCTGGAGACAAATCTTGTTGTCTTCCACAAGTCAGCATTCCTCTTTCCCCAGCAGTGTTTTGGATGAGAGGGGTGCCATCGAGGCCCCTGGAGGGAAGAAGGAGGGAGAAATGTTTGAAGCACAGTGCAGGGAAGCAGAGTGAAAGACACTGGAAAAGTTCTGGAAAGGGACCCCCACCTTGGGGACAGGCCAGAGCAAAAGTGATGCGTGGATGAAGTGATATCACACATCCCTGCTGTGAGAGGGAGTTGAAGAAGAACTAAAGGTGCTCAACAATTTGGTGCCATTTCTGCACAGTGAAGATGGGGTAGGAGCAGATGGAGACTCGGTGGCCAAAGGTGGGATTATTGCAAGTTGGGTGTGAATTGTCAGCTCCTGCCACCCACAAAAGGCATGGTAAAGAGATAAATGGGTGGATTTTCCCCCACAGTTAGTAGGGGATAATCTCCTTAAATGATGGTCAGAGCACTCCAAGGAGATGTTCACATGGTGGCTCAGGAAACCCAGGGAAGATAGATGCATCCTCCTTGAAGGAGGGAGAATAAAACTTTGCAGAGTTGAATTCCAGTGGCTTATCTAGTGACAAGGAGAGTGCTGTTATTTTATCTCACCTTTATTTCTTGCTTTTCGGTATAAGGAACAACCCAAAGATAAAGCTACTCCAGGGCTTTGTGCAGATGAAGAATGGCAGAATATCTCACCTGGTATTGCCTCTTTGGTGATAGTTTTCAGGCTGTTGGTTGATCTGTGGCTGGTGGCAAGTGATTGATTTTCCTATACAAATTTTCCTTCTAGTTTTGAAATTTTTTTTAATGTAGTATTTATTCCCTTGAGACTAACATAACAACATTCATGGGATTGCCCTGTCAACAGAGTGTGTTCTGCCTTTCCCTCCTGTACCTGCCAGCTGCATGCTTTTGGTGACAGCAAAAGAGTTAAATTTCAGAGTACTGAAGGATCCTGGACTTTCCTAATTTACCATGGACTATAATAGTTACTGAGACAGGCAAAAAACATGGCCAGGACACAATTATTCCAGGACATGGAAATGTCATAGGATAAACTGCTGCTGAGTCCTGTCACTCCTGCCATGGGCATTTAGATCCTCAGTGGGACTCAGGGACATAAATAGCCCAGAGTGGCTGGGGCTGACCTTCCCTCCACTGGGATGTGCTCTCAGGTGAGGGTGTAAAAGCTGATCAAATTATCGGGCACCTCCAGACCTTGCTTGGGGCTGTAGGCTTGGAAACATGAGTGGGTTTGCTGTGCTTGGTTAGTGTCAGTATTTTAAACCGGGGTGGATGCTAGCGGAGCAAAATGCAGATTTTAAACACAATGTGAAGGGAAGTCTCTCCTAAAATAACAAGAGATGTTAATGAGCTCTCTGCAAGAGGCTTAACTCAGGACGTTTTAATGTGTGATTGTGGCTGTTCTTGAAAAATGAATAGACCTATCAGCATTCAAAGGCTCCTTTCCCTTCTGATCTGGCCTTCCTTTCTCCCCACATCCCCTGAGTTGTCAACTTTCATTCTCTGCTGTGATCCTAGAAAGCATGAGGGCTGGGGTGGGAGAATACTGGGGTTTTTCTCAATTAGAAATGGAAAGAAAGCAATGAAAAATAAGTAAAAGATGCCAAGAAACAGCAAGGGGTAACAAAAAGAGTCAATTGTATCTTATGTGCAGACAGTGAAGATCCAAGTAAGTAAATACGATAGTTTCACCCTAAATTACACCCGTGTGAGATACTCGAGTATAATTCCCATCCCTCCCTACAAACCATACCTAAATTACATAATTTGGGTACCATCACGCAAGAGGCTGCAGCCCACCCGCACGCAGGTGCGCTCGCATCTCCATCCCGCTCCGGCATCCCCTTGCGCCCGGCTGCTGGCAGGGCTGCGTGCTCTCCGTGCCTCTGCCCGTGGCCGCCTCAGGGACCCCCCAGCCGGGCTGCGGGGCCCGCGGAGCTGCGGGAGGGTCCCCGGAGGGCCGGTCCGCC
>WEIU01019312.1:257099-289071 GCA_013389925.1 Aegithalos caudatus
CCCTCCCCGCCACCGGTCCGCCCCCCCATCCTCCTTTCCTGATGATCGCACTAGAGCATCGTCCTTACTCGCTAAAGGAAAATCAATTTTCAACAGGTTTAATTAAAATTAATCAGTCAAATTACTTAATATTAATTGACTTATAATTAAAGCCAGAAAGTTACCTTGGAATCAGGAGAAAGGATGTTATCTGGAATCATTTTAACGATGCCTATGGTTTCAGAGCAATTACATTCAAATAACTGTTTAAATAAAACAAACCAGAGCTTGATTATAGTGTTGTGCTCTTGCTGGTGCAGGTGACACAATCTGGACTGGCCATTTCTTTCTGTAAATTTGCTGACCTTTTGAAGGAATATCATCTTAGTTTGACACTGGGTTTGCTTTCTGGAAGGCCAGTTTGTTTTAGCTCTAACAACTGTGGCATTAAAATCCACTAGTATAAAATGGAAATATGTCTTATAGAAACTATAAATATCCAAGTGAATGTTTTTAGCACGTTTAGATGTTCTGTGAATTTGAAATGAAGCAGATTTTTCTTTTTCTCAGCATAAGTGTAAGAAATTGTTTCAGGAATTATTTTTTTTGCCAGCACTGCCATCCACTGTGGCAATATTTGCATTTATCCAGAGCCTTAGCGGGACCAGACCGTACTGGTAAATTCAAAGATAATTCACAACAGAAACCATGTATTTTTGGCAATACTCACAATAACCTTTTCACGCTCCCTTAAGACCTAGGTTGATATTTTTGATTGTTTTTTACAGTAGCAGCATTTTTGGTGCATCCACAGACTACTGTTATTGCTGAAAGAGCAGCACTGTGAGCTTTGGGACATTTTCCCCTACTTTTCTGTGCTGGCATAGTTGAAGCAAAGGGTACTTATGAAATTGCACGTACTTTATTACAGGCACCTGACAAGAGAAAGACCCGTGCATGGTATAAATGAGCATTTAAAAATAGAGCCCATTATTCAGGGCCCTGATTTTCAAAGATCCTGATTCCCATTGACTGCCCTGAGACTTGTGTGGGCTCAGCATCTGTAATATGCAGACCACTTCTGCATCTTTGAAATTAGATTTGCAGATTGGGAGCCAAAAGCTAAGTAGCCATGTTTGGGAATAGTACTTGGGAAGGATTATTTATTTTTTTTCTTCCCCCACCCCCCTCCTCTATTCCGGGTGCAGGATTAAAAAAGACTGCTTCTTAGTTATTTTGTGATAAATGACACCGTTTTTCTGAGGTTGTGGCTACACATTGCAGTGATGTTGCAAAAGCATTTTTGCAGTAAATGATCAGGAGATCCTCAGATACCTAGAGAGAGAGATCCCATTTATCCTGTACGTTCCCTGCGAATCATATGCAGGCTGTGGGAAGAAAAACGAGGCTGAGGATAATCATGCTAAGTGTGCTGGGAAGCAGGATTTGGCTGAACACCTCTGTTTTGTGATTAACTGGAGTAGCAAGGAAAGCCACGAGAGTGGTTCAGGCTGTTTGAGGCAGTGGGTGTAGGAGCAAGGAGAGGAGCTGCTGTCCTGGTGCTGCTTTGGTTACCCTACCCTTTCTCCTAGAGTGGGGTAAGAAGAGAATATCCTAGCTGGTGATACTTAAACATCCTTAACAAAGTGGGCTTTCTCTGGATTATTTGGATGGAGGTGGAGCAGTCTGCTGAAGAGGGTTATTTAAAGACTGGGACAGGGCTGTAGGCAGATAAATTGATTTGAAAGTGAATGGAGGAATTTGAACGTGGTAATGGTGGCAGTTGTATTTTTCATCAGTTTACATTTTTAATATCCACTGGCATACACACCAGTGTAAACCACTCTAATTGTTCAAATGGAGTCTGGGGAAAAGGGAAGAAAGCAGAGGCTTAGATGTGGTCTCAGTTCATAATGGATTGCCTTGCCTTTCTTTATTAAAAGCAAATATGCATTCCTTTCTAATAGAGATGTGGAGCTGTATTACAGACCCTTGGCTAGCTCTGAATTATTTGTTTGATGTCGTATTTATTATGGTATTTTAATCACATGAAAAAGAAACTATTTAAAAATTAAATAGAGAAAAAAGGAGGGCAAAAGGAGACAGACATTATTTGAAAGCAAATAATGAAAATTCAACATTTTGCTAGAGGTCCAGTAGAAACCCCTCTGGATTTCTTTTAATAATGGATGGGCAATTATCAGTCTGATCCATTAAATGATATAGTTTCTGATTAGCCCCAGATATCTCTCCATGGTAAGTATAACAGGTGATAAAATAATAGATAATGATAAAAAATAGGTCCTGACTGATGAATAAAGGCTGTTCTAGAGGCATATCTCCATTACTGGCACCCTGGTTCTGAGCTTTGTGAGGGAGCACAAGCACTCAGAGGGGGATGCCTGCCCTGATCCCCAGGTATTGCACAAGAGTTTGTGTGGAAGGGAGGGAGAGGGAGTTGGGGGTTGCAAAAAAAACCCCAAAAACCCCACCTGATGGGAAAACTCCATCATGTGTTGCCTATTGAGAGCAGGTCCTGTAATTTTAATAACAAATGATGACATTACATTCCCTAGGATAACTATTGAATTAGCAGAATTACAGAAGGAAATAGTTTTGGCTTCTTGGTGACTCAGCTGCACATTTCCACCTGCCTCTGATAGACCCCACGTGTTTTCCAACAGAATTTGTTTCCATAACTATTAATCACTCATTAATGACATTTTGTGGGCTCTCCAGGAATAAAAAGTGACTGGTTGGCTGCTTAGTCCCATGTTAATTTTGCTGTGCACCCACTCCACCGTGGCACTTCTCACCAGGGAACAAAAGGTGGTGTGAGGGACCAGCAGCTGTGGGAAACCAGGGGGCACAGAGTCTGTACTGTAAATATCCTCGTGGTTACCAAGCCATGGAAAGATCTGGGCTGCTCACAGCAAGGTAACGTGGTTATTCCACTGCTGTGGTCAAATAAGACATGAGGCCATTAATGGAAAAGCAGTTTGAGTCCTCCTTACCCAATTTGTTGAATTCTTCTGTTTTGTCCTCATTATATTTTCTGCATAATCAGTTTTAGTGTTGCCTCTGGGTAGCCTGTTACCTTCTGCTGATGCTTGCTTAGGTCTTTTGCACCATATTAAGGGAGAATGTAATGCTTGGAAATCAGCAACACGTGACTGTAAAATCATAAATGTGGTCAAGGACACTTTACAACTATTGCAGTTCAAGTGAGTCATATTCCTTTAACGAAGCAGAGAACTTAAATGGCAATTTAAAAAGATGTTTTCTAAATCTCCTCAATCACATCCTGCCTAAAGAAGCCATTAGCTCACTTGCTGAACTGGTTCTGGGAATTAAATGAGGGGAGTACATTTATGTTGTATTTTGTACTTTTATTTAATTACAGTTTGTCTGAAGCTTTCAAGTTCAATATCTGAACTTAAAGTTGTTCCTTAACTTTTGCCTTCCCAACCCTGTCCCCCAGTTTCCATAACAGTACTTGAAAGCAGTAAAGTGTTATGTAGGCACACAGTGTTAGAAATATTCATGAGCAGAAAACAACAATTTAGTCAGGAGAAACCTTACAGATAGACTGAATATTTTGACATTCTCAAGCCTGTGCAAAGCAGGCATTGTGGGATGAGGCTTTTGTTTCTTCAACTGGTTTATTCCTGTGGAGAATCTGGGCCCTGGAACAGCCAACATGGGACACCACTGCTGGGTCAGGAAACCCTCTGGACACTGGAGTCGTGGTCAGAGTGACCAGGACATGACCACAGGGGGACCCAGCCTGGTTGCTGTAGCTGGAATAAGTCTCTTTCTCACAGACAGGGGTAGAAAATGAAAAGAGGACAAGGAGTTGAATAATAGGAGCTACACATGAAGTCAGATGGAAAGAGTAAATCTTTGTAGACGTTTAATGGTGTTATATTCTAAGCTTTTGGGAAATTTTATTTGAAATTTTTTTACAACAGTAAATATAGTCTGTGCTATATCCTATTTCTATTTCATGTGAGAGAAAAATTCCCCATCTATGGCACAACACTTTACTGCTACCATTACTGCAGACTTTATAGATCAGAGATGTGTCAGCATGTTAGCTTTAGCTGTAATGCCTTTTTTTTTGTGAAACCTTATGGGCCTTGCAGCCACTTTCTCATACTGACACTCATAAACCGTTCAAGTTCTCATATTTATTATTTAATTTGCTTCCTATATAAAGCAGCAGAGCTCTTTGGTACATGAATATGAAGCCAAAAATGACAGGCAGGCATGAATGGGACTAATGAGTTTTAATAATGCACATATTAGAAACTGCTAAAGGAAGTTTAATTAAGAAAAACAAGTTAAGCATGAAATTCATTTTGGAACAAATGCAAGTAAAGTCACAGATGTACAGAATGCTAGATCACAGGAAACAACCTCTTCAAGTGGATAGATCCCTCTAATGCCAATATTGCACTCAAGTTGTAGTGTGCTCTCTGCAGTTCTGGAAAGCCTGGTAATACCAGTCAAGAGCACTTTCAGAGCTGAGTTAGAGATGTTGGGTTTGTGATTAACAAATTATGTTTATATGTCTGTGAATTTTCTGATGAGCTGGAACTTGATCTCAATTATCCTGATGAAATTGGGACCATCTTGACCATCTGATCAAAAACAAAAAGCATGGGTTCATTTTTCTGCCACAAGGAAGTTTGCTGGTCTTTTTCTTTGGAAAAAAAAAATTGTCTTGTTGAAGAGCTAGTTATTGATCTGGCTCTATAACAAGGGTTTTGTATGCTTGGAACTGTTACTGTATTGTATCCAGCTAGAACAACAATTCATGGACAAATCTGAGTTCATTCAAGCATCTTTGTTTGCCGAGTTCTCCCTCAAGAAGTGGTATTATCTGTATTCCAGCTTTTTCTTTCTTGAATTACTAACAGCATCCCCACCAGGAAAATACAGAAGTGATCTCTTTCTTATGAATCTGATATGAAAGCTTGCCTTGGGGGCTGAACTAGCATTAAAGGTAGTATTGTTGTTGAGATTATATTTGTAATAAAGGTGGCAAAGAAAATCCAAATTATTTTTCTCATACTATTAACTCCAGTGAACCATGGGTGAGCCACAAATGTATATCAGGTGAAGAACTTTGTTAACAATTCAGTAACTAAATTTATCACCTGAAAGACAACAAAAGGACAGGTAGCTTTTCTGGGTGGGTTCTGGACACTCTGCTAGAGTGATCAGATGAGAAGCCCGTGTATATTTCATGAAGTATTAATCCAAGCAACTCCCACTTGACCTGATGATATGCAGTACACAGGTTTTGATACTGAAGCTCTCAAATGAGAAATATCTGGGTTACTTTTTTCTCTGGGATGACCTCTGATTAGCATGAGTTCAGTGGAATTTCTACAGTAGGTCAGGGAATCTTCTTGTCCTGAAGCACAGAGCAGCCATCAACAGAATGGCCATTTGATCATTTAGCTGAATAGTTGCAGTACTCAAAAGTGAGGATAATGTGTGGTCCATTTAAGAGTTAACCATAAGCTGCTAAAAGGAATAAAGGTTCACTTCAGTGCCCATTATATTCCAAGCCAGTGCATCTGTCATTTTTAATTTAAATCTGTATTACTTAGCTGTCTAAAACTTTACACATAAGTGACAGAGTTACCCATTCTTTCTGTTATGGGTAAAATCACCATTTCGTTACCTACTTATTGTGCAAAATGTTAGACAGCTCTAGTCCACGTTAAAAATTGTAATCAACTTCTGGTAATACAAACAACTACTTCAGATAAGAACTAGTTTAAGAAAATTATTTATTGATATGAGTAAATGGAAGATAATAAGACTTAACTGACCCTCTCCTCATGGGCTTAATTTGTCTAATTCAAAAACAGTTTAATAGAAAATTTTCATCTGAAGTCTTTCTTATTTGGCAAACTAAGATACAGAAATTATTTAAAGGGATTTTGATCATGAAAATACTAGTTAATAAGCATGCACACTAATGGCAAAATGCAAAAATTTGGTGCAGTTGAAAAATGTATCACAGTTTAAAGGAGTCTTCTGACATCTACTCATTATAATTCCACTTTTCACTAATTTTGAAGCACTTCATCAAATACTTTATACTACAGTACTTAAATATTGTATTTTTCACTAACTGGTTGTGAGGTTTAGTGGTAAAAACATCATATTAAATCGAGGTAAGGGCGCTCAGGAATCAGTTTCTCTGATCTGGGAGTGATATATTTACACAGCTTGTAGCATCTGGAAATCCTTTCCACGGGGCTGTTTGTGTTCCTGTGTAACATAACACTTGTAATCTCATCCTAATGTGGGGTGGGACTGTGAGCCCATAAAGATGATGTCTTATTCATACCTTTGTTGGCCATCTTGGCAGAGGTTCTGCATCTCAATAGGGCTGGATTTGTGGCAGCTTTCTGGAGCTACCCTGTGGCTGCTCTGGGGTGGAGGGGCTCTGAGCAAACCCCACCAGAGCTGTACCCTTCTTAGTGTATTTTGTGTTCAGGATTGCAACCTCCTCTATTATCACTTCATACACCTGTTTTTTAAATGAATGTAGTTCATTTCTTGGACTAAACCCATGCAAATCCCACCCCTTTGAGAAAGTATTTAGGGAAGAATGCAAGAGCAATGTCTGTTTTAAAATATTTCACCGAATGGATTGGGTTGGAAGGGGCCTCTAAAGGTCACCTCGGTTTTGGTAGGGACACCTTCCCCTCCAGGCTGCTCAAAGTGCCATCAACCTGGCCTTTTTTAAATACTAACTTGAGAGAAAATACACTGTATATTGGAACTTTCTTCCCTTGCTAACTTGAAACACGAAAGAGGAGATGTGGAATTTTGTGCAGCATCTCTTGAGGATTTGTCTGGTGATGTTTACAGTTGTTGTGTCACACGTCACAGTGTTCACCCTCATCTTTCCTCTAATGGTCTCTGCATCACTGTCCATGCTCCTGCTTGGCTTCATAGTGTGTTTTAGAACATGGATTTCTTCTTAGAGACATGAAACATGCCTGGGCTCTTAGTTCTAAGCAGAGAAGATCCACATTATTTTGAATGCAAATGTAGCTGGTTCTGCAAAACAGCACTTGTGTTTTGAAGTGGTGTTGTGTGGTGTTCCAAACTCTCGCAGTCAATTTGAATATTTGTGAAACTGGGATTTACTAGCAAAGTTGAAATGGAAAGGAATATTTTTAAACAGGTATATCAAATCATGAAATACACCTCCAGTGGAAAAGAAAACAGATTTTTGGGGGGGGGTTGGGAGTTTTTTTATTGTAACAATAATAGCCTTTACATGTGCTAAAGCTGGCATATGACCAGATGCCTTGGTTGCCACCAAAGGTTTTATTAATCCATTGGAGCTATTGATAGGTGGTACAGATCAAACCATCCCTTAAGATTTGAAGGTCTGGGCATGAGTAACAAAGAGGAGTTTCACTGCTGCAGTTTGCAGCAGATGTGACCTGTTGTGGGATGCCCTGTGTCATTGGAAATGCAAAGATGCACTGAAGCTCTTTTGGATTGTTCACTCCTCAGCATACTAAATGTTTCTCTAAAGTATTTCAGAATCTGAGCTATAAAGTAATTTGAATTCAGAAAGGAAGATAATAAAATAATAGATGATAGAAAAAAACTCTGCATAGTATAGACTGTTCGAAAGAGCATGAAAGACTTTATCAAATACCTTTTACAGTAGAATTCATTTGTGTTACCACAGGGAGCAATTGTGATCCTCAAATCAAGACAGCAGTAAAATCTGAAAAGGTTTCTCCTCCTCCTCAGATCCACATTATTTTGATGCTAAATCTTGTCCCAGGTTTATCATTGCTACTCTTTGGTTTATTCTCCTGCTTGTCTCCCTGATCATTTCTGTTTATTCCTTCTTCTTTTTTTTTTTTTTTTTTTTTTTTTTTTTTTNTTTTTTTTTTTTTTTTTTTTCCCCACTGATTCCTCTTCAGCTGGGTCTAAATACCAAGGGAAAGTCCTGTGTAGATCACCTACAGAAGAACTAGAGAGAATTTTGTCCAGCATTACTTCTCAAGATGCTCCTGGCCAGCTTCCCTGCTTTCCCTTGCACCTAGTGCTCAAAATGAAATTTGTCACGAAAGTCTCAGATTTCATAAATTTCAGTCTTTTTATTTGCGTTGAGTTTATGGTTTTGATGTGATAGCTTCAGGGCAGCCAATGACAGGCTTGAATGTCTGACCTCTCAGTCTCAAAAATAAAGTGTTACTTAGACATTTAAAAAGAAAGGCTTGAAAAGAGCAAATCCAAAATTCAAGTTACAAATACAATGAAAATATGTTGATTCAAATCCTGCAAGCACTTGACAATCAGCTTCCCCTTATAGCCCATCCATCTATTCATTGAGGCTACTGCCCAACAGTTAATTAATTAGGAATAGCAAACACAGATCTGAATTATATTCTTACCTTCTTAGCATCCTGTCTCAGAGTAAAACCTTATCCATGGGAAGCAAACCAGAACTGTAGGTCACAGCAGAGCTGTTCAGCTCCAAACAAAAACCAGCAGATGGAGAAGCTTAGAATTATAGCCCAGCTCTAGAACTGGCTTTGAGTTTACATTATGTTGAGTATACATTTACCATTTGAGGTATCAAAAGTGTATTACAAAATTTCTTTAGAACTGAAAACAGATGCCAAATAAATTATTATTAGTAACTCCTTGGTAATTTTGCACATTGAACCAACCCAGCACCTTGAAATGAAGAAGGATTTTTTTTTAATGTGGCACAGCTCTGTTGGATTTGTTGAACTGAGACCTTCCCCAGACCATGTGAATTAGCTGGAAGGCTGCTGAGATTAAGTTCCTATTTACAAGTTTGAGTTTGAGAAAGAAGAGAAAATGCATGTTTCCATTCCTGAGAGGAAAAACAAAGCCTCCTGGGTTTTAAGACTCAGTGGAAAAGGCTGTGGAGGTTTTTGAATACCTCTAAGAAACAGGCTTCCCTCTCTCCATGTGCATTGCTCAGAAACCTCTCTGCCTACTCTGTCTTTACTGTTTCTCAAGTAGTGCCCCGATCCCTCCAAAATCTGAAATGCTACAAAGCAAGAATCTTCGATGAGGGAAATGTCTGCCATTCCATATAAGTGTGTTAAAGTAAATGTAAACAGATACAAGAAGTTTGGGGAATTATTTTCTGCAGCTAAATTGGTGTGTTTCCAGCAAACACTGAGAATATGCAGCTGGAGGATGAAGGACATAAGCCTGTTTGTTAATGCAGTTTCACAGTGGAGGTGTTAGAATTAGCAGAGAAAGAAAGGCAAAGAGAAAATTGCAGAAAAGCTTCATCTATCTCCTTATTGCCTCCTGAGATAGATTGTTCAGAGCTAAAGGAACACTAGACATGAACCAAATCTCCTGCTGTCCTATATAGCTTTTACAATCTCCTTTTTAATAACCCAAACTACAGGGTAGTCTGACTATTAGACAAGCCGTTCTTTTGAATTCTCTCCACAATGTGTATAGACATGATAAAAAAACCCAATTCTCATTAAAGCTGCCAATGCTGTTTCAAAAGCAGGTGGTTTAAAATGTTTCCTAGCAAAACACATTTCTTGTGCATTACACACTGCTTAATAGGGAGTGTAAGATTACACTGCTATGTTGTGTATAACACTGCATCTTAAATAATAGGATATTGTAAGTCGTGTTGGAAATATGTTTCACATGAATATGGAAGATATAATGATATGCACTGAGCAATTTTCAGAAGTGCTGGAACACAGCCTTGTGTGACAACCTCTAAGCTAAAGTAGTTGGAAATAGCATCTGGAATTTCAGATTATACAGTCTCTGATCCTAACTGATTATTTTTTCTAGGATATTGTTCAGTCAGCGTGTGGATATATGAAAGATAAGATTTCTCCTGTCCTTATTGTTTATGTTATAAATTAAGGATGGTAGGAATTGAGTGCTTTAAGCATGGGTTTTCATTTCTCACTGAAGTCAGTCTTTTATAAGGAATGCAGGATTGATTTGATGTAAAAATTGTGATATACAACGCCCTCCCTAAGCTGCTGGTTCATATCCTTTTCCAAACCACTTCTGAAAAAATCCCCAACAACCTGCAGAGGCCCAGTTGCACTTCTGTGCAAATTCAGAGTTTGCCATTCACTTCAGCAGAAGCAGACTTTGGTCCTTCATTGATGTGAGCATTTCAGTCTATCTGTGTTTTTCATCAGCTATCAGAAAACCACATAAAGCATGGTAATTCAGGTTATTATGAATAAGCACAGTAATTCGTGTTATATTTTAAAATGTACAAAAATGTGTTTGTATGTATTATAAACCGCTTTTAATGAAATAAAATGCATTCAGGTCTTCAGTATGCCTGCTTATCTTGATTTCCCCATCTTCTGCTTTAAGAAATAATTACTTCCTTTCTGATAAATCAACTTCTGCAAACAAGGTGAAAATTGATTATGAGCTGATTAAGTTAAATAAAATATTAACATAAACACTTATGTAATGTAGCTTGGCAGTAAATTTCTTATTCTTGAATTGTAGAAATATGTTTTCTGTGAGTCCTCTTTCTCCTGAGAAATCACTATAAATTCAACAGGTGACATTACAGATAATCCAGTAATCAGTGTTTCACCTGCCATTTCATGGACCCATAAACTACTGCAGTTTAACTTACATGACTCTAGTAAATATTAATGTATGTAAATAATGTGTTAAATACCTAGTTATCACTCTGCTCATATTAGCTCTTTCATACTAATGATTTATTTTCATTTTCTCCAGGATATAGACCTGCGGCTAACTGGATTTGATTTATAAGAGGGGATTCTGCAGTAAATGGCTGCTCTCTTCATATTGCTGCTATGGAAAACAGAATTGTCAATAGGATGTAGTCTGACAAATAGTGCTGAGTGAAGATGCAGCTTCAATAAGTGTGAAATCAATGGAAGATGCTTACCGCATGAAAAGCCTTTTGAGATTTTTCTGACAGGCACCTATTTAGGAAACTTGATCTGTTTCCTCCGGTCGCCCTGTTTTTACACCAGTGGATACAAATCAGATTGCTGCACTGTAGTTACACAACTGATGTGGGACCATGGCCTTTCCAAGATCCCTGTGGCTGAACTGTGTATGGAGAGCGACCGTGGTCCACCTGCTACACCTGGGATTGAACGCCACTTTTGCTTTCTCCGTGCTTGGATTTCTGCTCCACGCTGCGGCCGTGTCCTCCCAAAAATTGGATGATACCAACCCAGTGGTGACCACCAACTTTGGCAAGATAAGAGGGATTAAGAAGGAACTCAATAATGAAATTTTGGGGCCCGTTATTCAGTTTCTCGGGGTTCCATACGCTGCCCCTCCAACAGGGGAGCGCCGCTTTCAACCTCCTGAGCCTCCATCTTCCTGGGCAGATATCAAAAACACCACCCAGTTTGCTCCAGTGTGTCCCCAGAACATTATAGAAGGCAGATTGCCTGAAGTCATGCTTCCCGTGTGGTTTACTAATAACTTGGATGTAGTTTCAACCTATGTACAAGATCAGAACGAAGACTGCCTCTATTTAAATATCTATGTCCCAACCGAGGATGGTGAGTTCATAGCAGGCAAAACAGGGAGATCTTTTTATTTTCCTGTTCTACTTTCTAACAATATTAATTCACGTGTACTGGTAGCACGCATGGCTTTCTCTGGTCGCATGCCAGCTTCTTACATGTGTGCATGCTGCTTTTCTCTGTGTGCGTTTGTCCTTGCTTTTTGATTTTTATTTTTTATTTTCTTTCTTTCTTCCTTTCTGTCTACACTCATTTTTTTTCTCCCACAGCACGTGTAATTTTTAGGTCAAAGTTGGTGCCTAATTCTCATTGCCACCCACTGACTTCTGGGAAGATGCATCAACATCTTTTCCATTGCATGTGCAGGCACAACAAGTTGAGAATCTTCCGCACCTAATAAAGCAGGTCGTATTTAAGTTAGATAGTGGTGTTGCATGCTCCTACTGTCTGTGATGGAGCTCCATGTTATTTTCTAGTCTTCTATTCATTTTTCAGTCAAAAGAATATCCAAGGAATGTGCCAGAAAACCCGGCAAGAAAATTTGTAGAAAAGGAGGTATGTATAAAGTGGACATAAAAAAAACAAACCAACAAACCAAGTGAACCCAAACAATAATGGGGGAGATGAAAACCTTGGAAAAGGAGAATGAAAAAACAGGTGATTGCTGGTACTGTGAACTGTTAGGGACTGTCTTGTCCTGGTGGAGAGGTGTTAAAAGAGAGATCTGTGTACAGCAGATGAGAAGATAACTTTTGTAAGGCCAGGACTCAGTTGCACCTGATCATCTCTCTCTGGCACTCTCTCCAGTGACAGTGTTGGCAGTTTCTCTCTTGGCCTCGAGGTTCTGGGCAGTGTCTGTCAGTGGCAAGAGAGGACAGGATGGTGTGTGTGGATGCAGAGGAGGGAGCTCTGTGCCCTGGGATGGGTGCTGCTACCGCTGGAGGGGCTGGCACTGCCCACTGCTCTCCCTTCCAGAACTATGGCATAATGGCTGGGAAGAATTAGAGCAATGCAGGGCTGAGACCTGCACTGGCTTTCTCCAGGATACTCCCTGTTTTCTTGCAACAGGCATAGATTTTCTGAAGTGTAGATGTGAAACGTTTTGGGTTTTTTGTTTTTGTTTACGCGCTTCTAAAAGTGAGCGTTGACTTCCTTTATTCTGTGATTACAGCTCTCTTTGTCAAGCCCAAAAACTCTTAATAGGGGTTTAGGGAACTGTTAAAATATTGTGACATGGTACTTCAGGAACTAGACTGCTTTTGGAAGCTTGGCTTCTCCCCTTTCTGTGTTAAATAGCATGGAAGAGTTTGCAGATTTCTTTGTGAATATTTGCGAATTCCTCAAGCAGTTGACATGCAACAGAGAAGGTCTATTTTGGTACTGATTCAAAGGAGGCATTTGGTGCTAGTTTTGGAGTACTAATTTTGTACTATGCACATTTGTTTTGCATCAAATGATTTTTCTTCATTGTTTTCTTTAAAATAACGTGTTACCTTAGAGCTGGACTACATGTGAATTAGAATGCTTTTTGTGGTAAACAAAGAGTATTGTGGACATGCACAGTTGCCTTTTAGCTGTAATCCATATATTGTAATCCTGTTATTCCAAAACATATACATTTTAGGAAAGTACATAGCAGAAATGTTGAGAGCTGGGCAAAATTTAACTCTTTAAGTGCTGCATTAGGTTTTTAAGGCAGTATTTAGGCTCTAAATGAAGATGGCCTTGTTCCCAAGGCTTTAGCTCTTACAGCTCCTAAATGCTGGTTGCAGCAAGCCATTAATTGTTAATTGTAGTTGCTCAATGCATGCTTTTTTTAAGATGTTTAAATCCACTTTCAGTGACTTAAAGCAATTTGTGTTTAAAGTGTCAGGCTTTGAGGCATCTTCTGTTTTCTGTTAGGGAATTTTTGCTCGGTTCTGTAAAAGTACAATTGTTTAAGCTGGATTCCCAAAGCTGGAAATGAAGATAATCAGGGTACTGTGAGCAACGTCACTTCTTCACACATCATTCAAGTTAGAATAACTGCTGTCATTTATATGCATTCAATTAATGTGCAGTGCTGCAGCAGTTATTACGCAGTTCATCAAGCGTGTGTAATTAGCTGAGCAACTTTCACTTCCTATCACCCAGACGCTGATTCACAAAGTCATAAATAAAGATGCAGATCCCCATCATTGTTCTCAGAGAGCATCTTTCATATGAGAGAGTATTTAAAAAAAAATATTAATCAGAAAAATAGCAAAAGTCAAGGGAGGGAGAGCCCAGTAGCTGAGAAAGTCATGCTCGTTGTCCTGAAGGAGAATAAAGGGAGTTATTTGAAATTCAGTAGGTACCTTTCCTCTTAGATTCATTGCACACACAGCACAATAAAAAAACCTACCTTTTGCAGTTGACAAGTGCAGAGAGCTCCTGCATACCTTCAGCTGGGCAGCTGAGATATCTGTAGTAATCTCTGTTCTCTGAGTAACTGGCACTCTGCTCACCCGTGCATAACCTGAGATTTATCCTGGGCTGGGATTGCCCCCACAGCCAGGGGCAAAAAGAGTGGAGTTGCAGGACAAAATTGCAGTAGAGTCACAGCAACAGAGCAGCAACCACAGCTTGGAAAGGCATCAGTTTTATATCAGAAAGAAGACAGGCCCAACAGTCTCTCTTTTGCTGGATTTTAAGGCTGCAGTCATTGTATCACAGTTAGTGATGAAAATTATTGGAAGGAGAAAATCTGGGAATATGAGGCAGGCTTGTACACCATCCTTTTAATTCATAAAGGATATATAAGATCAAAATGTTGTTGCTACATATGGTTAGATTCTTTCTTACTGCATGAAATAGATTGAATTAGATAAATAAATTAGTATTTATACTTAATTGGCAGCTGAGGGATATGAAAAAATTGGAAATTTTGAAGAACAGGGAGCAATCTGATTAAGATAGATGTAGATATGAAAGCAGTTCTATTCATGAGTCATGCTAGAGCTTGTAATGAGCATTATATCCATGACATCCTGTTGGGATTTGGATGTGCCCACAGCAGAGACCACAGAATGATAGGCTGAAGCTGGGTGAAATGAAATGTTTTTTGCTAAAAAACATTTAGGCCTGTATTTCAGTTACTTGACCTTCAGTTTACTAATACAAAAATAAAGAGCATCTGGTTTTGTGTCTTTTCCTTCAAGTACATCAAGGTCAGAGGCTGCTAATTCTGTTTTGGGTGTGCAGAAACTTGAGTTTGCAAGGGCTGGTTTTGGAAAATTGGTGCAAAGGCATCTGAGTAGTTTTGTGTCACATTTTTGGGTCTAGTTTTCATAACTCTGAATTTTAATAGACCCTGGTTATGTTGTAGGTTTTACCATTTTACTGATTGAGACCAGTTATATTGTTTCTTATCTGCCATTTCCTGAATTTCCTGACAAACCTTTGCATCATTTCTAGGGATTATCTGAATAGTATTGTACTGTTTGGCATTTCAGATCTCTAAATTACCTTGCAGTCAAAACACAAATATTTTACTTGTGATCTAGAATGTTTTCTTATCTCTTAGGAGGACGAGTGCATCCTGCTTTAGTTGCATACCTGTGGTGTTTTCATACTCTATATTAATTTCTTTGCATTGCAATGGTTTGCACCAGGAATTTCCCAATTTAATGACAACTACATAAAGAAAATTTGGAAAAGATCACTTATATGATCACTAAAAGAACCCCCAGGTGTTGTCTGCTCTGCTCTTGGGATGACAGTATACTCTTCCTTAGGAACCTGTGCTAAAGCTTTCAAACTGCCTGAAGATGCCTCAATGTGAAAATGTGGAAGTGTAGGTGGTATATCCTCAATGTCATGGAGCCAGGCAGATGCAGGTTTGGATAAATTATTTGTAGGAGATTTAGATGTAGAATAAGGAAAGAAATCACTTGATCCATACTTTTATGTTTAGGAATTACCAGTGGCTCAGAGACCGCCCAGTATCAGTGACTTCCCCACATGTGGATCCTGTTTCTTATTCTAGTCAGGGCAGTGAATAAATTTTAAATGCGAAGACTCATGATCTGAACCACCTCATTTGAGAGTGTAGGATTAGACAGCTCTATTAATATTTATATCTCCTAATGGGCTACTTGATTTTCAGAGCAAAGCTCCCCACACCATAGTTTCTGGGTTATGGCTGTGGTTACTATGGACGCACAGGAGCAAATGTACATACACACAAATATATTCATGGAACTGGAACACAAATCACACTGCTGTAATCTCATCCTGCTTTGATCTCCCTTTGTTTTCAATAGAGAATATGTTACATCAGTTCTGTTTTGTAAGAGGCTCGGATAACCTTAGGGCTTTAAGCTTAGCAATGTGAAATATTCTTTAGAAGACTAAGCAGAAATTTCACCTGTTACCTTGTGTTTCTGTAGAGTGTTTGTTCCAATACTCCATTTAACTACCCTAGAACTGTTTACTTCTCATCAGATCTTGGAAAAGACCAATTAATCTAACTTGTGCTGTTCCTGTGGACTCCCTTAAATGAAGACCTTTCTGTAAACCCATTTCAGCTCTGAAATCAACAAGAAAAGGACAAGCTGTGACCAGTAAAATGTGTATTTTCACTGGCAAAAGTTGCCAAGTGATTATCAATGTTCTTTTTTTCTGAAGATGTCATTTAGAAAATAATATCAAAGTAATGGAAGCATAGATGGTAAATTGTCAAAAATTATTGAAATATTCCTTTCTCCATGGCCATGTGAATGGAAAATATGAAATCTAAGGTGTGAGCCTCCATCACTTAGACAGAACTCTGTCAAAATAAGTTATGTTGTCAGTGGGCTGAAAACATGCCTTTGCAGACCAGGGCTCTGGGTCACTTGAGAATGAGTGGCAAGCTTACAGAATATGCCTTTGTGTGTATTTTGGGTGACATCAACCCTTTAAAAAGGTCTTTATCTTCATTAAGCCACTTTGAAAATTCCTAACAAATTATTTGCCTGTAGTGTATTTGTGTCCTGCAGACATTGGAAGTTTCACCCCATCCATGATGGGTCCTGGCTGGAGATCCCCCATCCTTAATCCCTGTGGTATCAGCAGACCCAAATGTAGTCCATAACCCCTGACTCCACTGCTACTCACCAAGACACCACAATTGTTCTACTTTTCTGTTCCTTTTTGAAGCACTGTTTTCCACTCCTCAGCTACCACTGCAGCATTTCCTATTCTGCAGGTAATACATGGAAGAAGATAATGAAGCAAACATTGTCTTGTACAGACCTTTTCATCCTTTCACAATCTAAAGCTGTTAGTGTCAGTTAGCAGCATTTTTCAAAGATGTGCAGTAGGTTTATGTCATATTTGAAATAAAATGCTTAAAACTCTGATGTACTTTCTCCAGCCCTCTTTCTGGGTGAGCCAATGCTTGACAATAGAAGACTCTGCAGACTGTATTTTAAGACTCCAGTCATCTTAAATGCCATCAGCAGTGGTCACAGTCCCCTGTAAATGTCTGGTTGTTTGGGCTCTGGGCTCTTGCTGACCACACAGCCATCGTGCTGTCACTGCTTTGGTCATATACCTTGACAGTGCTTATAGCTCTAACAGGTCTTAAATTCTTATCTAATTCCATTCCTTGTCCATTATTTTACTGCTTGCTTTTCATTTTCTACATCCTCCCCCACACAGGCTCTAAAATAGTGCTGCTACCCTGATAATGCTAAGTCGGATAAAACTGGTTTGTGCTTCTTCCCCCGGCCTTTGTTGGCTTGGACTGGTTTCACTCAGTAAACATCTGTGAGATGGTTTTCCTTTCAATCTGTCAGTTTCTAATTTATCTTTTAAAGCCAGAACGGACAAATCTCATAAAAAATAACTGCATAAGTGTATTTGTACATTTTCAGGAGGAACATTTGAGTAACTAATATTTGGATTTTGGGTAGTTATTATTCTCTGCTTGTTTTTCCCCCCTGTATTGCAGTATTATTCCTTTGCTCTCCTCTGTGTTAATGCTCTTCATCTTTTTGTTTCCTTATAATACACATGGATACAAACATTTTTTTGTATTCCTGGCATATTTTTTTAAGCTAGAAACATGATGCTTACATGTGTCAAACCATTCTTAAGGATCATCTCTCAATGTTAATAATCTGCTTATAACTTGAATATTTCTCCAGTATAATTTCTTTTTCTTTTTTTTCCCCCAAATTCTTTTCACTCATAATTCTTTAGCCTTCTTTATTTTTACTTACTTTATGATGTCAAATTTACATGTCTTCCCCTTTTGATATGTATGGTATTAATAATTATACTTGGCATTCAGAAATCAACTGCTTTAATGAGCTTACCATAAATGAGATTTGTTTTTGGGACATCAAACCATTTGCTTCTGTTTTGATATTAATATCTCTTATTTTACTTTCTCATGCTTGTAATAATGGGATTTATCCAAAGAAGGAGAAGCACTGAACAATGCATGGCTAAGGGAAGTGGCACAAAGCTGATTTTCAGTCTTGTTTGCACCTATATTCCAACACAGTGCAGAGTGGTCTCTGCCTGGAACTGCAGCTTCCTCAGGGCTGCTATTGCAGAAATTGCAAGACACGTGGAAATGGTATAGTCCAGGTGCTGCAGCTGATTTCCCCTTCCAGAGTTGTGCCAAAGTGTTTTGGAACATTTCAGCAGCAGCAGTAAATCATGTTGCTAATTCCTCTGCTGTGGGAATTCTGTTAATATCCCTTGGTGCTATCAGAGTAAGAATCAATCTGCCCTGGCAGAATTCTCTGCATGCTTTTTATGAAGCTGGATTTTGACTTTCCTGTTCATCCTAAGAGTACAGTAAACACACAGCAAGTTATTCATAGGAAGAGAAAGAAAATTCCCTAGTTGAAGAACTGTATTTGTTTGTTTGTTTGTTTTTCCAGCTGATGAGGTTCTGCAAGTAGTTCCTTTATTGAAATATCATTGCCCTGTAGAGAATTCGTCTTCTGCTGGGTTTCTGTGCTAATGAGGGTATAGCCAGTAGGTTTGACCAAAAAGACACATTTTGGAGGAAACCAGAGCCATCAGGACAGTTTGTATGTTGTTGTAGGCATTATTCACATGTTCCTGCCATTGACAGTCATTTGCAAGTCAAGTGAGATGCTGACCTCTCCTAGAATCATTAAGTTTGAGCTATACTAATGCCAGTGGACCAGGCCCTTCAGAGGCAAAATGTTGAAGTCTCTTGGTGTGATTTAATATTTAAGTAGTTTTAAAATTATTTTATAATCTATTGAAAAGCATACATATATATACAGAGAGAGAGATAATCAAGTAAGGCAGATCCAACAGAAGAGAGGCAGCTATTTATTATTTGTATTTGTTTTCTGAAAAGCTTCCATTTGTTAAATTTCCCCCTTTTTGTAAAGGCCTTCTTTAATTATTAGCTGAATATCAGGTATTTATGTAATTACCATAATTATATCTACACATCTAGTGTACTTGCAATTATTTCATTAAAAATTGTAATTATTATACAATTATAGTGGATAATGACGCCCTTGTAACATATTGCAGAAGCCCTAATTAAATGGTAGCATAAATGAATTGGAAGAGATTTTGAAGTTTTGAATATTGTTTTATCAGAAATATCAGAAGTGATTCATCCACATTATGAACTGGCAGTAAAACCTCTGCAAAGTTATTTTGAGAAAATATTTCACAAAGCTCACGGGGAAAAAAGATTTATCTCTATTGCCTTTCTGTCTTTTACTTTCTGCTCTCCATATTTTTACACCTAAAAGCTGTCTTCAGACTTTTAATGGAAAGGTGCATTGTGTAGGAAGAAGATTGCACAGCTTGCTGAATGTTTCTAGAAGGCTCAGCCCAGAGCAAGCACAGTTTGTACCTAGACATCTTTTTGATAAACAGAGGCAGAAACTTATCCAACAATTGGCTGAAGATGATGAAAAACCTCCACTAAGTACGAGGAGGTTTTTGTTACGTGCTGAGATTCAGTGATCTCCTTATATACTGGAGTGTCCAAATTTTGCACCTCCAGGTGCTGGGGAAAGAGGAAAAAGAAAATCCTGTTGTAGTTCAGGTTCTTGTGGTGCTCCAGGCACAAGAGATGGACTAAGCAGCATGGTTAGAGAGGAGCCCTGTAGAGCATCTCCCTTTCTCTCCTGCAGAGTGGGTGGGCAATAACTGGCAAGGATAACATATGCCAGAATCTACCAAAACCTCAGGATCGCAGATTTCTCACCCTTTTTCGTGTCAACCTTCTGTAGCGTACAGATGATCTCTCTTCTCTTCCTTCAGCTAATTTTAGACGTCATTACAAATGGCAGTAAGACAGGCAGAGTTCCTGAGCTCGTTTTTTTCATTGTGTTGTCACATGTGACAGGGGGTGTTGCTCACTGATGAGTGCACAGCCCTGACCCTGTGGCACGAGTGGCAGTGAGGAGCCCCCCTGACCTCGTCCCCCGCCTGGGCTCTGCCGGGGACAGCACCCTGATGATGCTCGGGGCACGCTGGAGCTGTGCCCAAACCAGCTGGGGGGATCCATTCCCATCTTCCCTCCCACCCACCAGCTGGGCTCCTCCTCCTCTCCCTGCTCCCAGCTTGGCCAGGGGAATGATTCATGCACATTCTCCCCACTCACTGGGGATGCAGTCAGGCAGGTTAGGCAAACCTTCTGCTTGGTTCACCTAATTCGCTCAGCTCCGTTGAGGGAGGGCTTGCAGGGTCTGCTCTAATGCAGGGTTTTAAACTCCCACAAAAAGATGGGAGAGAAGCTCTGAGCATCAGCAATAATGTCTTGTCTTCTCCATGGCCTGGAGAAGAGCTCCCTGTTTATCCCACCTTGTGTCAAGGCTCCTTGCTGAGGCTGCTGTGATTTGCTCATATTTTTGGGGTGTTTTCCTGAGGACTTTCTGCCCTTTAACCCAAAGTTTTGCACCAGTCTTCTCGTCAACCTCCCTACAGTGCCGTTGTGGGGGTTGCTTTTATTTTCTGCCCATGTTGCTCTTCTCTTTTAATTTAATATTATTTAGTATATTACTTTCAATGTAGTGAGCAGGCAAACAGAACAGAACCAGATGTATGTAGCTGACCCAGTGTGAACTCATTTTCTGAGACTCCTCTTACCCAAAGCAATAGTCTTAACAAGATGGACCCAGTGTGGTAAGGGACTATGAAACATACATCTATCTAGGTGTATATATATATATTTATCTAGGTACATCTAACAGTCATAATCAGATCTGAGAGCTCAAAGGAAAGACAGTACAATTTGTCTCACTTGATTGCAAAATTGATATTGACTCATATGTTTTCATATTTATTTTAAAGTCCCAAAGTGAGCTTGGATTTTTTTTAAAAGGCCTTAAGAGTGGAAGGCCATGTCTAAGATACCTATGTGGAGACAAACAGAAGATTTTGTAGTTTTACTTTCCCCAAGACTGTTTTATTAATAAGATTTTCTGTGCTCCATACAGCACTTTGGATCTATGAAGTGTTGCTGTATATGGCTGTTGGAGAGACAGGTTTATTTCATGAAATTTCACAAGAAATCTCACTGTAAATCTAGATTTAAAAATCTTAATCCTTCCCTGTTTCTCTCTGATGTTAAGTGCAGATGAAGAAGCTCTCCATATGAATCAATTAATAGCTGTACTGTGTGGAACAGGAGAGCAAATTAAGTAGTTTTCTACACTTTTCAGTCATTAACTGAGCCATTGGTTAATGAAAAATGGATTGCTTTTGCTCAAAACAATAATTTCTGAAACAATAAATAATTGCTATACTTAAGAGCTGAAGCACCTGTGGTCTCAGACGGAGTCTCCTGTAGATGAGGTCTCACACAAAGGAAGAAAGAAAAGATGCATCGATTGTTTTTTTTCTTTAAAGCGCCATCAAACCCTTGATTTACTGCAGTTCTTGCCATCATGCATTTGCAGTTCAAGCACTGGAGGCATTACCTGGTTAGAAGCACGTTGTGGTACAGGATTATGCAAAATGGGAGCTTGAGCTTCACAGGTGACAGCTGAAGAGGTCCTGGTGAAAAGTCCACGCTGCGCCCCGATTTTGGGGCTGCTGGTGCAAACCCCTCACACCCCATTCCTCTGCCTCCCATTCCGTGCTGCTCACATGTGACAGAGAGCATTGTCCCTTGGACTGAGAGCTGGTGACAGGCTGATTTGGTGTCTCCCTCTGACATCTTTGAAAGATGGCTGCTGAGATGTGCTTGGGCATGAGAGGGACGTTCGCCCGCAGAGGTGAGCTGGGAGACAGATGATGAGCTGAGAGCAGCAAGGAAAGGGATCTGACAGCAAAGAAGGCTCCTGACACACAAGCTGAAGCAGGTGTATGCTGCCAGGCACTGTGCAAACCAAGCAGAGAAATAGGATTAAAAGGCTCTTTCCCTTTAGGCAAAATAAGGTGAAGAAGAAGGCAGCGCACAATTCCACCCTGCAGTTTTTAGTGGCAGAAACTATTTTTCTCTCCAGAGTTTGCTAACATATATTAGCTGCTGTTTTTCTGCCCAGAGCTTTGACATATTCAACTACAAGCTAGTTTGGCTGAGTATCAGCACAACAAACAAGCAGCAGTCAAACAAGAGAGAAAGAAACAAATAACTTCTCAGAAATGCTCCATATACCATTCCTTGATATTTGCACTGTGCAAGTGGCCTGGCTGTCACCCCTCTCTGCCCAGACACCTGTTTTAGAGGACATATCACAAAATAAGTTTCACCTAAGGTAGAGCAAAAGCCAGTGCTTAGTATTGCTCCATTGAAGATAGATAAACTGAGCAGTGAGTCAGATTTTGGCCTGTTGTTTGAATTATGAATATTCTTCTAACTGCTGTCACTTCCTTAAAGAAATACAGAGGTTTCCTTGAATTTTAAGTGACTTTGGATTGAAATTCTCTGTGAGTGATTATCTGGCTCAGTGAATACTGTTGTTATCATTAGCAGTTTTGGGTGTTAACCTTTTCACTGCTAAAATCTCTGAGTGCTGCATGACACTGTCCCTGCTCTTGGGAAATAAAAGTGGTAAGAAGCCATTTAAATGCATTCAGTAAATGTCATAATTTTCAGGCTGATGAAGGGCTAGCCTGGAAGAGAACAAAGAACTGATAATAATAATTACATTTACTTTGTGATTGTGTAGAAGACAGTTTGATGGGAAGTGGGCCGTAGTGGCTCATTTTGGGTTCTGCCCCCTATAGTTAATGTCACATTCCTGCTTTCCTTCTCTAACCCCAGAAATGGGGTCCTGAAAGGGACTTTGGTTGCAGAGGGATGATTGACACAAAGCCAAGTGTACCTTTCCAGTGATTGTGGACCTCAGTAGCCTCTTCCCTTTCCCTCCCTCCTCCCTGGCTAAGCAGCATCTGGCCCTCTCCCTCTGCTGAACTTGTGTGACTCTCTTTCAAGTATAGATTTAGTTATTAAATCTGGAGATAAAGTATGGATCTGTTCCACTAATCAGATACTACAGTGATTAGAGCCATAGAAGTACTTGGAGAGATCAATTAGATTAAATTATCAAATCATTACAAGCAAACTCTTAAAGACAAAGCAATAGAAAGTAATTTTGTGTCACTATTTCTTTGGAGAATATTTATATTCCCTTATTGTTTGTTTGCATCTGTTTTCTTTGTGTGTGTTAAGATCACAATAGCACGAAATCTCTTTCTCAGGAGTGGGCTGGAGGACAGAATAAACCAATTCTGCAATAAAGCTCTCTCTATGATGCTGGTCATAGGCTAAAACACATTATTGCTTGTACTCTGGGTGAAAAAATACATGCACATGGAAATCTTACTTTATAAAGCAATTGGGCAGTTTCTTGGGGGAGCTCATTTCAGATCCCTGGGGTTAGGCAGAAAGCATTCTGCTCTCTCACCAGCCTTTTATCTCTCTCATCCCATTCTGTATTTATTAGTTTGATGTGTAATCTAATTTTGAATACTTTTATTGCATAAACCCAGCGTTATGAACCAACCCCGGCTAATTCAGATAAAGGTTTGTGATTCATTCTTTAGTAGCTCGTTTTCTGGGCTCCTCTGAATATGGTTTTCTAGTGTATAATAGCCATTTGTGTCACTTCTGAGCCTTGAAGTTGTGTTTTCTACAGTCTGCAGTGCCATCTTCTTAGCATGTATATATATAAGGTTTTTTTATTAATCTATATTTTAGTAACTACTCCAGCTAATGCGAATATACTGCTTTCATGAGAGAATTGGCAGAATAGTATACATCAAAGGCAACAATTAGTGTATTTTCATTTGACTTGTTCAGCCTATTAGGTTGTTAAATTTTGCATAGAAAATCATTAGCATGTTTAATTTGGGAAGGAAGCTCTTGGAAGGGGAGTTGTGGATGTAAATCAATGGGTGAGGAGACTTTTGTAGAACAGCAAATACAGCTCTGAAATGTCACAAAGTGTTTTCACATATTATTAACTGTAAATGCAAAGAGATGAAAAAACTGCAGGATTATCACTGGCTTAGGAGTTAACAAAGAAGCTTCTGATGTTTCTGTCTAATATTAAAATCTGGAGCAGATTGTATCGCATCCTTTTCTTGCTGAATACTCCCATGAAAGTGCAGGTTTGGAATTTCAAAATACCTGCTCTTTTCTCAGTGCAGGTGAAGGACATCTGAACTGGGCTTGACATGTTATAGCTCCTGTTTTGGCTTTTTTTCCTTCCCTGAAACCAGCTGAAGAACTGTTGCATCACAAGTGATGTTGCAGCTGTTATGAATGTTGTTTACAACTTCAGAATTAGCTGAAGAACTGACAGAAAAAAACTATGAAGTGCCTTTTCCCCCATCTCTTTTGGGAATTTGGCAATTCAGAAACTGTTGTCTGGTGTTAAATAAATTCAAAAAGGTTTGGATCTTCACCAATTAAAGTCAAAGAAGAAAGGTCAGAAATCAATGCCAAAATAGAATTGAATATTCCCTCAGACAGCAGCTAATCAGAGCTTTTGTGTGGCCTGCTGTGCCAATATCTATTCAGAGGCTGGTCATTATGCCTCTGTTCTAGGAGAGTAATAATTTTGGAGTCTTCATTGCCCTAAAATCAAGCAATTTACTGCCTTTTTTTTCCCCTATGTTTTTGTGGTATTTTGCATGATAAACATTCAGTACTAGACAAAGTGGCTTCTGGTTTTGTCCCTGCACTTTTCAGTTCCAAATTTCTTTAAGTGCAGTTACTATTCTTTAGTGCCAAAGTACTTGATTGCCTTCATAAGCCAGGAAATTTAGCAGCAAAACTGACATAAGCATCAGGATTATGTTATTGATTATTTGGAAGACAAAAAATCCATACAGTCCTTTGCATTGTGCTCCAGTGGAAAGCACCTGGACCCACGTGCACTCATTGGGTAAATACATGGCTACAGAAAAGTCAGCTGTGAAATCCAAAGCAAGTTTTACCACATCAGGCCCAAAGTCCCAGTTTTAAAACATGAACAGACATAACTTTAGAGGAACAGACATAAGTTTAGAGACAGATGCAGGGAATTTGAATGTTTGGTAGATTTTGAAAGATTTGCCTGAGAGACATGAATATCTTTTCACTTTGTTGCTTTTTTCCCCATTCCAATTTTCTTGATATAATTTCACATCTGTCTCATATCATAGCTTCTCCTATAATAACAAATCTCTTTTATCTTTTTTCTGCTCTGTTTTTTTCCTGTTTCGTGCTCTCATAGTCTTATTGTGTCTTATTTGTCTTTATTTCATGTTTACACCTACTTTTTTATTTTAGAGGCGTTTACTGCTTCTTTAGGGCTGCAAAATCATGAGCTAGTGTTTGCCATTATACCCTTTATTTTTTTCTTTTCCATTGAAGATGGAAAAATTAGGACAAAAGAGTGGACTTCTGCAAAGTCATACACACAGAGGGAAAGAGGGAATATCGTTGTAGAGTTGAAATGAAAACATCCCATTCTTTTTATTGCAGTTTATTTTTGAGGGCTGGGCTGTTTATGATGCTCCTGGGCCACTTTTGTGATTCATGTAGCTGAAGCAATGTTTTTTTTCTTTAATTTCTGCACAAGTTGGTCTCCATCTTTCCTAAGTGCAAGTATTTGTCAGTCAGTTACCCCCCATAGGGGTGAGCATCATGTCTAACCTTAGCCCATGAAATATTTGCTGCCTCCCACTTGTCTTACTGCCTTACAGCCTCCAAATAGGGAAAAAAAAAAAGAAAGGGCTGTTATAGCTTCCATTAATTATTTAAGTGCTGATATCAAACATTCCTAGAGTGCCGTAAATTTACAGGCTTTGGTACAAACTTGGAGAAAGCAGGTTCCCTGCTCTGCAGAATTCACAGTGAGGAAAAGACAAGAGAGGTGGAGATGTAAAGGCAGTGGAATGTGGTGAGGTAGTGCAGAACAGGGGAGTTTTGGTGAGAAGGGATTGGCACAATCCATGGTGTGAGGGAGAGGGAGAGCAGGAGCTCTGGGTGCCTGCACAGGGTGCCCGGGGAGGAGAAGGCAGCAGCAGTATAAGCCAGTAACAAATAATGCACAGGGATTACAAGGAAAGCAAAAGGATTGACCTGATTTGTGTGTTTACCACTCAGCATCTTAGTGGTGCTCTTTCAGCTCCTGCATGCAATTGTTGGGCTCCAGGGGAGGCAGAGGAACTCTCAAACATCTCTGTGCCCACCACGGGGAGCTCACGTGTGAGCTGGTTAGTGACTCCCAAAGTCAGGTGTGAGCTGGGTAGTGACTCCCAAAGTCACATGTGAGTTGGTTAGTGACTCCCAAAATCACCCAAAGTCATGTGTGAGCTGGTTAGTGACTCCCAAAGTCGCTCAAGGTCATGTGTGATCTGGTTAGTGACTCCCAAAGTCGTGTGATCTGGTTAGTGACTCCCAAAGTCACGTGTGAGCTGGTTAGTGACTCCCAAAGTCACGTGTGAGCTGGTTAGTGACTCCCAATGACACATGGACAGTGAGAAATGGCTGAATACATGTGTGAGCTGGTTAGTGACCCCCACAGACACATGGACAGTGGGAAATGGCCCCTTCAGGGGCATTAGTGTCACATCCAGCCCCCAGCACAGAGCTGTCTTTGGGCTGCTGCAGTTGTGTCCCTCCCAGAGGCAAAGAGCTGCATCAGCTGCCCACTGAAGCTGGTTTTTAAGCTCAGTCTGCATCTGAGGGAAATGGATTTGTAGAGAATTGTAGGTTTATGTGTATTCATTGCTGTAGTAACAGTACCAGTGATAGTGCCTTGTGTACTTCACTGTGTATGGCATATGACAAACAAGACCATCAGAGAAGTTTTTCCCATTCAAGAGAGAGGGGGAAATGGATTTGTAGAGAATTCTCAAAGCCTGGTACAAGGCTCACATGGCCTTGTGCATCTGTATGCAAACTCTGAGATAAAAAATGCTGACTTAGAAATGCCATGGAATAAGACAGACATTGTTGAGAGAGAAATTGAACTAGAAACAAGTTTCAAACTATATCATTGCAAGTAGACTAGATACTTTGGAGAAACAGAACTATGAAAGATGTATTGTAGTAGGACCCACAAGGGGTAATTTTAGATGATTGGCATTAAGGCATTAACAGCATTGTGTGGCAAAATCTGATAGGCCCAGAAATGCTTATAGTGTATTGTGATTAGGAAATAGTTTGCTTTCTGATTGTGATGGTGTGAATTATAACATCTGTGCTGTCTCACCCTTCATATGAGACTGAAAATGGAATAAAAGTCTTCAGAATGCCTCTCAGTTGCCCCGTCTCTGGGTCAGAAAAAGGAATAATCCAACATGTATCCTCATGTGGAACCAGCCCATTTTTCTTTGTTTTTCTGATACAGTTTCATTTTTAGATGCATGAACACAAAGAGTACAAGTGCATCTAAACAACACAGGATAACTGGAGGTGAACAGGCAAGGCTCAGCTCACAGAGACCCACAGATGCTGATGATATTTCCCAGTGACTTTGTTATGTTCCTAAATCTTATGTGCTCACTGTGTGGCAGCATGCCATTGCCCCATGTGGTGTAACTGTGCTGCTATGGAGATCCCTGGAAATAATGGAATATTAAAAGGTGTAATCTACAACAGAACTATCAGGCACCACATTAAAAAAATAAAAGTGTTCAACTACGTGTTTTTCCTAGAAAAAGAACCAATGCATCTGGGAGCCATATGGTCACACCTTGTTCTGCTCCATGCAAAGGGCTGACCACATGTTTGGGCACTGCTCCTTTTCTGATCAAATGCTGTTTATTGCACTGAAATGCTGCAGAGTATATTCAGATACTCAATCCATGTGTGTTTAAGGCCCTCACTTAAGCATGTTCCTATGGAGAGCAGTTGTGGAACCTGGGGTTTATCCAGGGATAGCTGAAGGCAGATGTTGATTTAAAGCCTTGCCTGGTGGGAGCATTGCTGTTCACTGTTATAGGAGCAGGATTTGTCCCATAGTTTGCTAAAACTGGAAGGATGACTCCTGGGGACAACAAAAGTGGTTTAAAGTGGTTGTAAAATGTCTGTAAGTCTGGCTATAATGTTACTATAAAATAGGCATAATTGTAGTCACTGCATGAATTCTGAGCAAAACAAAGACACGTGTGGTCATGTACTTTCACCCTGAGCTAAAAAGATTTTTCTGTTGGCCTTCTCTACTCCTAGCTGCACTTATTTCCTTATTTACTGCAACTTTTCTTGTCACTAACTTTAAGAGGGAATACTTTAAGGTAGAAGATATATCCATATAAGCCTGTGGACAAAAATATCAGCCAAAAGCTCTACATGGGAATGAATACATAATGAGCAACTTGTACTTGTCTGTTATAACAAAATAGCAATAAGGAACAGAACACTGACTGTAATGTAAGTTGCAGTTACTTCCCTGCCAGGGCAGCAATCCTCTTGAGGCTGTCATCTATTGCAACTTGAGCGATTGCTAATTGCTTTTATGAAAGCACCAGCTTCAATTATATTTTTAGTGTGTCACCTGTACAGCTTTATATTTGCATNGATCTGGTTAGTGACTCCCAAAGTCACGTGTGAGCTGGTTAGTGACTCCCAAAGTCACGTGTGAGCTGGTTAGTGACTCCCAATGACACATGGACAGTGAGAAATGGCTGAATACATGTGTGAGCTGGTTAGTGACCCCCACAGACACATGGACAGTGGGAAATGGCCCCTTCAGGGGCATTAGTGTCACATCCAGCCCCCAGCACAGAGCTGTCTTTGGGCTGCTGCAGTTGTGTCCCTCCCAGAGGCAAAGAGCTGCATCAGCTGCCCACTGAAGCTGGTTTTTAAGCTCAGTCTGCATCTGAGGGAAATGGATTTGTAGAGAATTGTAGGTTTATGTGTATTCATTGCTGTAGTAACAGTACCAGTGATAGTGCCTTGTGTACTTCACTGTGTATGGCATATGACAAACAAGACCATCAGAGAAGTTTTTCCCATTCAAGAGAGAGGGGGAAATGGATTTGTAGAGAATTCTCAAAGCCTGGTACAAGGCTCACATGGCCTTGTGCATCTGTATGCAAACTCTGAGATAAAAAATGCTGACTTAGAAATGCCATGGAATAAGACAGACATTGTTGAGAGAGAAATTGAACTAGAAACAAGTTTCAAACTATATCATTGCAAGTAGACTAGATACTTTGGAGAAACAGAACTATGAAAGATGTATTGTAGTAGGACCCACAAGGGGTAATTTTAGATGATTGGCATTAAGGCATTAACAGCATTGTGTGGCAAAATCTGATAGGCCCAGAAATGCTTATAGTGTATTGTGATTAGGAAATAGTTTGCTTTCTGATTGTGATGGTGTGAATTATAACATCTGTGCTGTCTCACCCTTCATATGAGACTGAAAATGGAATAAAAGTCTTCAGAATGCCTCTCAGTTGCCCCGTCTCTGGGTCAGAAAAAGGAATAATCCAACATGTATCCTCATGTGGAACCAGCCCATTTTTCTTTGTTTTTCTGATACAGTTTCATTTTTAGATGCATGAACACAAAGAGTACAAGTGCATCTAAACAACACAGGATAACTGGAGGTGAACAGGCAAGGCTCAGCTCACAGAGACCCACAGATGCTGATGATATTTCCCAGTGACTTTGTTATGTTCCTAAATCTTATGTGCTCACTGTGTGGCAGCATGCCATTGCCCCATGTGGTGTAACTGTGCTGCTATGGAGATCCCTGGAAATAATGGAATATTAAAAGGTGTAATCTACAACAGAACTATCAGGCACCACATTAAAAAAATAAAAGTGTTCAACTACGTGTTTTTCCTAGAAAAAGAACCAATGCATCTGGGAGCCATATGGTCACACCTTGTTCTGCTCCATGCAAAGGGCTGACCACATGTTTGGGCACTGCTCCTTTTCTGATCAAATGCTGTTTATTGCACTGAAATGCTGCAGAGTATATTCAGATACTCAATCCATGTGTGTTTAAGGCCCTCACTTAAGCATGTTCCTATGGAGAGCAGTTGTGGAACCTGGGGTTTATCCAGGGATAGCTGAAGGCAGATGTTGATTTAAAGCCTTGCCTGGTGGGAGCATTGCTGTTCACTGTTATAGGAGCAGGATTTGTCCCATAGTTTGCTAAAACTGGAAGGATGACTCCTGGGGACAACAAAAGTGGTTTAAAGTGGTTGTAAAATGTCTGTAAGTCTGGCTATAATGTTACTATAAAATAGGCATAATTGTAGTCACTGCATGAATTCTGAGCAAAACAAAGACACGTGTGGTCATGTACTTTCACCCTGAGCTAAAAAGATTTTTCTGTTGGCCTTCTCTACTCCTAGCTGCACTTATTTCCTTATTTACTGCAACTTTTCTTGTCACTAACTTTAAGAGGGAATACTTTAAGGTAGAAGATATATCCATATAAGCCTGTGGACAAAAATATCAGCCAAAAGCTCTACATGGGAATGAATACATAATGAGCAACTTGTACTTGTCTGTTATAACAAAATAGCAATAAGGAACAGAACACTGACTGTAATGTAAGTTGCAGTTACTTCCCTGCCAGGGCAGCAATCCTCTTGAGGCTGTCATCTATTGCAACTTGAGCGATTGCTAATTGCTTTTATGAAAGCACCAGCTTCAATTATATTTTTAGTGTGTCACCTGTACAGCTTTATATTTGCATCTATTTAGAAAGGCGTTCGTGCAAAGCTGAAAAAATGAGGAAGCAATCCTGCAAAACTGAGGTTCATGTGTGAATTGTGGCATTAAATATGCTGAAGGCACAGAACAAACAGTGGTGTGCTGATCACACCTCCTGTATGGAAAAGTGGGGAAATGCAGTATTTTGGGATTTGACTGCCCAAATCTCCTCTTGGTGTGCACCTGAAGTGCTGCTCCACTCTGATGTCCCTGACAATTGGCTACTGAAAGTAGAGAGGGTCTTAACAACACCTCAGGGGAACACAGAATTGTGGAATGGTTTGGTTTGGAAGGGGTCTTAAAGATCTTCTCATTCCAACCCTCCTGCCATGGGTAGGAACACCTTCTACTATCCCAGGTTGCTCCAAGCACTTTGCCAGCCTGGCCTTGGACACTTCCAGGGATGGGGCAGCCACAGCTTCCCTTGGAAACCTGTGCCAGGGCCTAAGTGAAAAAACTTCTTCCTTAAATCTGATTTAAATCTTCACCTTGAGCAACACTTCAGATTTGGACCCAGACTGTCTGGTTTGAGCCAATGCCTCCTTCAAAGAAGAGATAATTAAAATGGCTTTTATATCTTTCTCAGAGTCATCATGTCATTTGTTCTGGCAGCAGATGTGACAAAATTACTGCATTTACTTTAAGTTTTCTGTGTTGTCTTAATGGCCCAGAAATTTTTTAAAGGAGGTTTAGAGTGTGTGGCACACAATGACAACTGCACTAATGCTGGTGTTTCCAGGAGCGTGGCTTTGCAATATCTGTACTCGTTTTATGGTCTGTGGTAGGCAGCCTTGAACTGCTTTATCATTTTGCTCTCTTTTAGTGAATCAGAGTAATTCCTCACAGTAATAAAACAGAGACCTGAATTAGCAAAAATCTGATCCCTAAGTGACCTTATCTTGCTGCCAGTCTGATGTAATCCACATCCTGATGTGATCCTGCCCTCCTTTCATGTGAATAGTGAAAAAGCCTTCCTTCTTATAGATTAAAAACCTAAGTTTTCTTAACAGAAAAAAGGAAAATAAATCTTTTGGACAATTTTCACATTGGAAATATGTTCTGTTGGTTTCCACAATCAAAATTGCCTGAAATTTTTAAATTGATATTTTAAATTGAATATTATTACTGATATACTACTGATGTATTACTCTGTATTCTTGGATATGTGTCCAAAATCTGTGGATCTCTTGGATCTGTGTCTTTATTAGTGGGAAAATTCTGCTCCAAGTGCAGCATAGCAGCTGAAAATGCTGGTACCAGTTCAAGAGGTGGGTGTAGGTTTTCTTTCTCTCTTGTTCTT
>WEIU01019312.1:289105-329691 GCA_013389925.1 Aegithalos caudatus
TTTTTTCTTTCCTAAGCAGGGAGAAAGAAGTTGTGTTATATATTTTTAACGAAATGGTATTGAGATTAAATAATTATAAGACAGCCTTGTAGTAACCTCCTGATTACTTTGTGCCTGAGAGTTAGCCTTGTACGAGCTGAAATCATTGGTGAAATGATGATACAGAAAATACATGATGTTTTTTAAAGAATCATTGCTAGATGAAATTAAGATGAATTTTTAGGCTTTGTAAATCAAAACAAACTAAAAATAGAACACAAGACTACATTTTCATGGATTTTCAATCCTATTAATATTTATTAAGCTCCAGTTCTTTGGGTTTCTGTGTTTCAGATAGTCTGTCATGGAATAACACAGGCTTGTCTGAGAGGAAAATTAACTTGGACCCAACTGAAATCAAAGTGAAACAATTTCTTTATTTTCATTTCTCAGACTGACGGAACAGCATAAAGCAGAAAAGCCAGAAAAACATAATAATTAGACTTGCAAAATCCTTGCTACTTTATACATCATGGATAGTTTTGGGAATAAAGATGTGCAAAGTTCTTAAAAAAAAAAAAAAAAAAAGAAAGACGAAAATCCCAATTTAATCTTGTATTGCTATTAAAATTTAAAAGCAATGCAACATTGAGGATTACAATCCAGTCCTTCAAAGAGCTGCTGCCATGTTGTGTCAGTCTTCCCACCCATATCCTCTGTACTGTTCTGGACAGTAGTTTATGGAACTCCAAATTTTCCAGGGAAAGGAAAAAAAATCCTCACCTCTTTGTGTGGCAATTGCATGGGAGGTATAATTGGTGGTGTTTTGCCAGCAGTGGGGCAAACATGTATTTTATATCAATACAAAGGCATTCTGCATTGATTTATTTGATTTATAGATCACTATACCTGTGTCTTTTAGTGGTTTTATTACAATAATTAGTGATGTGCTGGAGGAAGTACCTAACTTAAATATTCAAAAGTAATTATATATATGATTTGAGAAAAAGGGAAAAAAGGGACCACGATTTTCTCTGTCTGTGTAAAAACCATTAAAATGTGTTGAAATCTAACCTTTTCCTTATTTTGCACAAAGGAGAATATTTGATTTAGCTAGTCACAGAGCTTTTAGGGGTCAGGAAAAAATATATCCTTTTGTACACTGGGGTCCTACCTTTAAGTAAGGAAATAGTGTTTAGTTGTCTAAAATATTTTGTTTTTCTCAATAGTCTTCCTTTCAGAAATTTAATTTGATTTTCTGCCTCTCAGTTGATAAAATCTCTCTTTTTCCTACTGTTGGCCCCATTTCTAATGTGAAAAACAACAAGAGGAGCGTATGAACTTTGAAACAGTTTTGAAAACAAAACCGAACTTTTTCATATATAAAAGAGAGGAAAAAGGTCATTGCCTCTTTGTTTCTTTTCTTCTCCTCTGCAGATCATATTTGAGATGACTCTGCCTCTTCATATTTCTTCTTAAACCAAAAACTTTGGTTGTAAATTAGAATTAATGTTGGGGCAGAAACAGTGCAAAAAACCACTTGTCATTTAAAGAGGAAAATCCAAGAGTACCCTGAGCACAGACAGCAGCAAACTGTGGTACAACATTGAGGACTGAAGTGGGAAGAAGCTTCCTTCTTTGACCAATAAACACAAATATTTGTGCTTCCGAAACAACTGAAAATTTGTGATACAGAACTAGCATGGAACATACTGCATCAATACTTAGAGCTATTTTTTTTTTTTTGAAACACTTAAAAAAACCCCCAAAAAACCAACACCTTAAATCCCAGGGTGCTTTGTGGGGAAGTTTTCACTGATGGCAGATCCAGGAACGTCTCATCCCATGGCACCACCTTGTGCCAGCTGGTTCCAGGTGGTGTCCATGGCTCCTGCACTGGCACTCAGTTTCTCCCCAGGTTTACACCAGGTACTGACAGTAGGGACTCCTGTAGCAGCCTTGCTTTACTCATCTCCTTGGTTTTCTTATTTTTTTCTTAATCCCACTAGGAGCTATTAAAACCATCCAGTATGGCTGGATTTTATGGGCACAGCTCAGTGGAGACCTTGGAGTTTTTTTTTGCCAAGAGCAGGCAGATCTGCACTGTTTTGCCTTGCAAAGAAAGTGGCAGCTGTTTTTTGGAGGATCCAGGTACCCCCTTGCTCCAAAGCAGGCGTGGGGTAGACAGGAGCATGTAATTATATGACTGCAGATTGTTTCATAAGGCATTTGCATAAGGAGCCAAATTAGATTAGTTTAACTTAATTCCGGTGTTTCCTAACCTCCCGGTCTTTGACTCAGCAACCTTAATGTTATTTTAATGTAGTTTCTGGAGATTAATACAGACAAAGAGTCCCTGTAGATCCTATAAATCTGATAAGCACATGGAAAATCTAACAGGAGATATTTCTGAGAGAGAAAAGGAAAATGCTTGTTCACACGGAAATGGTGGCTTTCAGAAAAACTCTTGTCAGCCACCGCAAAAAAGAGAGTGAAATCTTCATCCCTTTGAAATCAAAGGGATTTTCTTGAGAGTTTATGTGATTAGCACAGAGAAGATAGCTGCTGTAGTAGGACCAGAAGGATTTTTTTTAAAAAAGCCTTTAAAGTGACATAGTAAACTATTACATTCTGTAGATTTATTAGTAGTGTTGATAGAATCCCATCATGTTTCTCACTGCAGCAACTCAGTTTTTAAATTTGCTTATTTGCATTATTTATATTCCAAAGGCACATCCTAGACTGTTTCCTTTAAAAAAAATCCATCATTTTCATGTGTCAGTTGTTGCCTGAATGGGTCTGTATGTTCACTTAAATTCTGGGTGGTGTACTGGGAGGGAGCTCTGTAATTCCCTTACAGATTATATTAACATTGGATTTAGAAAGACACAATAAGAATTATCTACTGGATCTTCCACAATTAAGCATTAGTCTGGTGTAAAACTTTCAAGCATCAGACAGTACAGCAGTCCAAGTTTTAATTAGCATTGTAGCTAATGCATATGTTGGTGCTCACATGACATAAACATGCCAAGGGACTTAATACCTGTATTATTTTAATGCTTGTGGGGTTTTATTGTGATATTAATTATAAATCAAGATGACAAGAGTTATGCAGATGTTATTCATATTAATCAAAGGAAAATACACAAAAAAAAATTTCCTGCTTTATGAGAATAGAAAAATGGAAGCTACTAGCTGCTTTTGAGATTGTAGAAAAAATATATTCAGCTACTTTGCCTCTTTCCAACAGTTTTGACTTTGCGAGGCGTTTTCAGCAATCACAAAATCTTAAAAATATAAAAGCTGAAATTTTCATTTAGCTTTGGCTTCAGGAGGCTTGGAAGATGACATGAAATATAGTGAGGGCTGTGATTTACAAACAAATATGACTTGAGCATTAGTGTGACAGTGATAATCTGTCACTGCAAGGGTACAACATGCACTTCTCCCCAGCCCATGATGGCCCTTGGGTTTCTTCCAGCTTTTGGAATGGCACAGAAGGGAAAGTGCATGCACTTTTCTCCCTGAGATTTTTAAATGGATCATTACATTTTCAGGAGTCTCTGGCCTGGAGCAGGGACACCCCTGTTAAAGGGAGGTGTGACTGCGTGAGTCCATGTGTGGATAGCTTTATGGCAGTGAATATTATGAAATTCTCAATTTAGCCAGAGAAGCAGTTGCTCATATTGCAGGTTCCATTAGGCAGGAATCCCCTTTTGGTTATAAAATCCCCATCCCTTCCTCCTCTCACTCCCTTTCTTCCCTTCCCCCCAGCAAAAAGCACATCCTACCAGCAGAACTAGCAGCGCGACTCCAACTGCAGAGCTGCATGAGAGAGAAAGGAGGTTAAAAACCCTTAAAACATATGGCAAGCTTGGGCTTAATAGGAAGTAGGTGGCAATCTCCACAGGGATGCATCACGGTTTTTTGAAGCATTTGTTTCCCAAATACCTTTTTATGATTTTTCCAGCACAGGCAGGCAGTAAGGGAGTGTAACTAGAGTATAAGCTGCGGCGTAATAGGCGCCTTCTGCAAATGTGACAGTGATGAATTTGATGAAAGAGGAGGTGGCAACCAAAACAAAGACAAAGAAGTGCTGCAAGGACCATGTAGAAATTAAATGGAGGTGCCATTTAGGGTAGTGCTGCAGAGCCTGCTGATACTATTTACCTCCCTGCTGAGGTGGAAATCTTTCTCTGCTAAAAGCCTTCATAAGAGCACTGAGGATATGCCTGTGCAGCAGTGTATTACAGGACACACATCTGAGAGGGAAACTGTTAAAGCCCTCTCATAGTTTTATTGAATTATTGCTGCCCTGAGAAAAAATACACTTTAGGAAAACCCCAGCTGTTAAACTCAGCGCTTTTGGAGTGACTGTGTTTACTTCAGCATGGCATTTAAACTCAGTTTATCCCAAAATCAAACAGCAAAAGCTACAGCACTGGATGCAAGAAACACATTTACAGATGTGGGTTAGCTCTCCTGCACGAGCTTGCTTTGAGAGCTCTCTCTTCAGTGCAGAGAGAGCAGCTGTGGCTGACCCTGAGAGTGGTTGGACTGGGGGAGAAGCAGGGGGGCTCTGCAGTGGTTCCCACCCTACACAGCCACAGAGGGTTTCAGGGAGGATGCTGAGCTCTCCAGGGCTGGCAGAGCACCAGGGGGGCACTGGGCTCAGGCCAGATGACAGGTTAGAGATGGCTGAGTAGCTTGTTTACATCTCTCCCCTCCCTCCTGCTCCCCCTCCCTCCCCATTCCTTCTCTCTCCAAAGCGCCTGTTATTGGTGTCAAGGCAGGATTGGGGAGCCTGGAGCATCCTGTGGCAGTTCACAGAGCACTATGGCAATTAGATTTTCTTTCATTACACAAAACTTAAAGGGCTCTTATTTCCCTACACTCTGTCCATACACAGTGTCTGTCTCTCTGGATAAAAAGGTAGAAAATTGAACGTGTCCCTGTAAAAAAGTAGGTAGAAATTTCCACCATTGTCTGGAAGCCGTCACAATATTGTGACTGCCGTGGCAGGTGAATAATGAGCCACTATGCTGGGCTTCCAGCTAAATGGGGCTTTGTCCTGGCTTTGCTGCAAAGGCATCCAGAAGAATGCAGAGCAGTTTTCCAGTATACAATGAATCACTCAGTGAGGCCAAATGACACTCTCCGAACACTCGTCCCAGATATTACAGCTGTTGAAGGAAGCTGCTTATGAAACAAGGGTAGGCTCAGTCACTCTGTGACCTTACAGTTCCTGTGCTGTAGGAAATAGTTGGGCTAACTCTCTGCAGGAATAGTGTTGCTTTTAAACCCGCAAAACCCTGCAAATGGAATTAGTGGAGTGTTAGAAAGATGTTATGTTGGAAGCCGACCTGGCAGGATGTACTCTGAAAACAGTGTGGTGGCCATTTGTATCGACTGCACAAGCTTCAGGAGAGAGAGGGGAATTTAATGCAGCCACTTTGGCAAAACCAAGGGGAGATCTACCAGCAAATGGGAGATTTGTCTCACCTCAGCCAGGATACCTATTGCAGTTGTAACACAGGGAGCTGTGGCAGTATTTAGATATATAAGTGGGAATTTGGGGTGTTTTGTAAAGAAAAACAGAAAGCTTAAATGGTACAGACCTAAAATAATCTCTTGGCCGGGTTTGCAGTGTGGAAGGGCTCTAGGTGTTGTTTCTGTGAGTGCTATGGTGAAATACTGTAATGTAGCTATTATCCCTAGTTTTGCTGCTCCCGTGGTCAGTCACTTAAGCTGTATTTTATATTGCCCTGTATAAGCTCTTGAAAAGATCTGCGAGCAGCAAGTCACTCTTATGCATCAGAGCAATGGGAATATATTATTTACAGGTTATACTTGCCTTCAATTTCTATCCATTTTTTCCCTTGAAAATTTCATGTGTTTCAAAAGTAAGTACAGGCACAGGTAAGACTATGTTCTAGCTAGATTTGGGAAAAAAGGGCCTGGTATGATCTTTTTCCACTGCTGAATCCATATTTTTAGTTCATGCGTAATCAGTTTCTTAGTGTTGATGATCTACATGGTTAAACTTCACTTTAATTCTCATGAATTTCTGTTAAGAGAGATTCTGTACAAAGATTCACAATATTTATGTACGTGCATAAATCAGAAAACAGGAGACTGTACTATCAAGGGAGTTATATTTGTCCACAGCTTTTTTCATGAAGAAATATTTAATTGTAAAGGAATGAGAATATGTCATTTCTATGCAGATCCTTTGGGTGAAAAAAAACCCAAAATTAATGGTATAAGCATATGGTCATTGGTTAGGTCTGTGCTAATCACATATGAGCAGTTTCTGGTAATTAGTAATTATTGTCTATGTCAGTAGCTGAGTGAGGTCTTGCACTTCCTTTCTGCTCTTGGGATTTAAACACAGTGCACCCAGCAATCATTTCCCTTGCCTGTGCTTTGCTTGTTGTCTGTCACAGAACAGTTTCATTTCCCTTTTACTCCTCCTACTTAAGACACAAATTTTCTGCAATCCTGGGGGCAGATCATGATAAATCACACATGCACTCATAAACAAAAGCAAAGATCAAGTGGTATTAGCTGTGAAAAATGTACCTGTGTAACCAAAGTATGGTGTTTTTCTTTCTTTGGTGTGTAAATCTGTGCCATTTACTGTCCTGTTACTGAGTGAGCTGCACAATATGAAGCTCCTCCTGGGTGTTCATTAGGGAAAGGGAAGGGATGCTCGGGGTACCCACTGTCACCCCCTGAAGATTTGGGCTGTGCTGCTCACCTGGATGCTCTCCAGAGGGACACAGATCTCTCCCAGGTCCTGTGAGCTCTGTCAGTCTCTGCAGATGTCCAGGACACCCTGCAATGTATAACAAGACGTGAGATGTTCCTGTTTCAGGTCCTGATCCATCACAGGATGCCTGTTCCCTGAGCTCTGGAACATGGCACTGAACTTTTCAATCATTCTGCCCTCAGAGCAGTGACACAGAGTAAGCAGCAATGTGAAACTGGGAGAATTTTTCCTTCTGTGTCTTGGTCCCCTCCTGTGCAGCAATCAGGAGCCTTTGGAGGCATTTCAGGTTGACTCTGCTGCTCTTTTAGCTCTGTATTGGAATAGCTTCATTACAGTCAATGGGACTATTCCATTGAGTAGCTTATTCAGTGAGGTGAGAAAGAAGCTCATAATGTGGCCATAATAAAAGGCTCAATTTTGTCTTCTTTAAATGCACGAAATTCCATTGTCTCCGGCGTAAAAGGAAACAGGGATATCAGGCCTAATGCTGTCTGTCTAAATGTAATTCTAGCTGACACCTCTGACCTTTATTTTTAGAGCAATTCCGCTTTTATGGGAAAGTGCAGAAATATCGGAGCATTTTTTCTATTTATAAAGGGAAAAAGTGAAATCACTACTTTTGTCTGGGTGCAGGAGCACGTCAATGTGCCTGCCAAACTCTATGTGTAGCTTGGCCTTCAAACCAGACAGCAGAGCTTTAAATGAACAAAAGACACAACAAAAGCTTTATTTGAAGAGTAGGAGGAGAATGTTGGGGACTGGAATCATGTTTAAGGATATCAGACTCTTTTTTTTTTAATGTGCCTTTTAAATTGTGTTTAAAAAGATCCATATGGGACAGGGTTAAATCTTGGACCAAAATGAATAAGGTCATCTGTAATTTTTTTGTGTTACAGAAGGCATGGTGTGTGCAATGTCCAGGAATCAGTGCTGGAAAGGGTCCAAGTTTCACTTTGGTGAGAATAAGGCAACAATTTAGAGCCGTTCTCTGATTTTTGATTTTTTTTTTGTTTCGCATTTCATCGAATACAAGGGTAAGCTTGATGTGCAGAGGCTGTTCGGATACCCAGGGTTGCAATGTGGAAGGAAAACACGAGATGGCAGCCGGGGGTATTCCTGGGAGTGACAGCCGGAGCCTGCCGGGGAAATGGGGCTGGAATTGGGTTAGAACAAATAAAACAGCAGCCTCCTCCTCTCACCAGTGGTGAGCGTGTTCAGACCGAGCCCAGCTCCTATTTGACCTGCTTCTTTCAGTCCTTCTCCTGCAACAGTCTCGGATAATTCTCAAAATGATTGTTCTCCGTGTTATACAAAGCACTGTATGGCTGATCTCGTAGCCATACAAAAATCAATCAGCTGCTATTCAAAATGCCAAGGTAGAGAGTGGAAGGCTGTGGGCACAGACCCTGGCACTGCCCTGGCACTACCTGGGTAAGTCCTTTGGAGAACAGCTTGTGTTGGGTTGGGACACTTCCATTCAATTACGCTTGGATCGTCTCTGTGTACCAGGAATTTCCTGCCCAGCTGTGGGTTAATGCATCAGTCATGTCAGAATCATAATTCTATAATGATATCTCTGTGTTCTCACAGCCTAATACCTCTCCCCCTTGCTCATGTAGCTGCTTCATAGTCACTGTATGGGCTAAGCCTGCCACCCCTCTGCAGGGCAGTGGGACAAACTAAACTTCATAAAAGAGAAATGCAGTTTAAAAGATGTGAATGTATTTTTTTAAAAAAAATTAATTAGCTAAATCATCTTTGTAAAAAGTAAACCACAAAACAGAATTTTCACTCTATAATTTAAAAATGCGGTATTTCCACAGTCATAGTGAATTTTTTATATACCTTGCACTTTATATAATATTGCCAGAAGTGTCTCAACTTATTGATATATTCTACCAATATTCTATTTCATTTCTTATTGGTGCTGGAATTTTTTATATTTTGGAATAACCAAGCTCATTTCTTTGACAGACAGTAAGAGACAAGAGGACACTTAAAATAATTTAGGATCTTGAATCACAGATATGAACTGTAATATCTGAATGTGTTTTGTTATACATTTGAGAAGAAATCAAACCCACAATAATGCATCCAAGTGATGCTCCCTTCCTGAACATTTTAGGGCTGGAATCACTATGGATGGCATTTAAATACAACTCAGACAACATTTTGCCTCTTGTATTAAGCACTAACACATGTGGACTCGACCTGGGGCTCAAATATTGCCCAGTCAGTAAGTGGCCCCCTAAGCTGAGCTTAAATCAGTGCCATCCTCATTTCCCAGAGCTTTTGCTCCAACCTGTGACTTTTGGAAGGTCATTTTTAATATCTGTTTCTCCCACCATATTGCAAGCTCAAATACTTCGTAAAATCTGCTGGGGAAATGTGATGTTTTGTGCAGTGTTGAGTCTTAGCACAGCATAATAATTACACTGCCAACATTTTAGCTAACCCTATGTGCTGAATGCTACCCAACTGTGAGTGATTCTAGTTTTCACTGTTGTCTTATTAAATCAGCCTGTAGTTTGTACCACAGCCAACACATGACCCAGTTTACCTTCAAGATAACGAAGAGCTTCTTAAGTTCTTCTCAGATTATTATCAGATCCATAGAATATCCTGTTGTTATTCTGATAATGGGAAAGCAATCATTTGACCTAGGAGAACTTCAGGAGGAAAGAATAATATGGGCAGTCTATAGGAGCTCTGAGTCATTCAGATTACAGTCTGTTTTCTAGGACTAATTTAGGAGTTGCCAATAATATTGGACTGAGGTTCTTGTGTTCCCCACAAACCCGAGCAAAAAACCTCTGACAGCTTCCTCACCCAACCTTCTCTCTCTACTCTCACTGAATTCACCTCCAAGGATTTTTTCTATTATTATGTCTGTACCTTTTCATTAAAACACCCCCAGGAGTCATGTGGGTGGGGTTTTTCTTTGTTTTGGTTTGGTTTGTTTGTTTGTTTGTTGTTTTTTAAATGGTGGTATTTGTGACAGAGACATCTATCAAATACAAAGCAGCTCCAGGCTGTATTCCTGTTTTGCATGAACCATTGGGTAGCTCCAGTGGTATCTACTTAAAGTCACCACAAATGTCTTTGCAAATTCTTGATCCATTCATTTGCCTAATGACTGTTCTGCTTAAGAGAACTCAGACAGAAAATAGCTTGCTTTCACGAAAAATAATGCTGCAGTAATTAGGTGTTGTAAGTCACCTGGATGCTGTGAGAGCCATTAGGCTCCTTTGGCACATGAAAGCAGAGCAATGGGAGAGCTACTTTAGAAAATCACATATAAAATGTATTCAGAAGTTCTTTTCGAAAGGTATTGCAAAAAAGCATACTTTTTATACATTGAAGTAATAAGTAGTTTAGCAAATCCTTTGCAAACTTGTCAAAATGTCACATCCAGGTACTGGATTGGAAAATTAGTAACTGCTGAAGTGTGTGAGTGTTTAAAGGTGTCACTGTGTGTGGCAGGCTGGCGGATTTTAGCTTCTGGCTTTCAGGAGAGATGTTAATCATTATGGCTCATATTTAAAATGTCAGAAGACCTTAGCATGAAGATAAGGGATTTAATATGAGACTCTGCTGTGTCATGTTTCCTCACAGAGAAGGAAGATCAGCACCTGTTCTTTTTTTCATTCTATCTTTTTTTTTCCTTTAAAAAAAAAAAAAATTAAATTCAGTGGCACTGTAATAGCTGAAGAAGCAGCATCCTAAAAGTAGAGCTTATGGAAGTGTGTGGTGGGGAAATGGATTGCTTAGTGTTCCTTGCTTTTTTGGAACCACCTGTTAAATCCTTCTGTAGCTCCTGTGCTGTCTTAGCAGTACCTGGGATTACTGCACCCAGTGGCACTGGCAGGGAAGCATGGCTGGAGGAAAGGAGAAACCTTGATTTTCACTTCCATCCTCACCTGCCTTCCTTTGCTTTGGCTTTGGTTGAGGCTCTGAAAAAGTTAAGGAAATTTTTCTTTTGCAGCATGTTTCTTGGCAAGGATTTCAACTATCTCTTCTTAATGCTTTCTAAGAGAGTTTTAAGTAAGCAAAGCTGCAGAATTGCTTTGCTCCCACAGCCAATGCTTTTAAACTACTTAATGAGAGTGGTCTTAGTGGCTGAAGGAATCTCAAAAAGGGCAAAGAGGAAAACATATCTATGATTTTTTGTTTGGTTTTTCCTATTTTCTATTCACAAAAGTCTGAAAATGTGCTCAGGTAGCTGAAGCTTTACATTATTTGAATTTAAGCATAGAGTTTCCTCTCTGCCTGGTTAATTCTGCCCAGTTTTTTAAAATTAAGTAATCCTATATGAATTTCTCTGCCTTGTTTTTCCCTTGGATAACCTGCTGCACTGGCACACCTGAAGGATGGTATTTGTTAAATGTAACTGACATGAAAGTGATCTATAAACATTGAGTAACAAACTGTAATATCCCATTAAGGAAGTATTTAACCATTTTGTATAAATATATAATTATATAATCATCATGCTGATGTAACTATTTTAGTTCAGGTTATGCTTTTTTTCCTGCCAAATCTGATCAATGGTATGAACCAAGCTGTCACCAGATAAAGTTATACAAAGTCACATAAATTTTTCATTTTAAAAGATGACAGAGTTCAGCGAAAGTGTTTTGTGTATGAGTAGCATTTTATATGTGAGGAAATAGACGAAAAGACTTTTTTTTTTTTGCTTTTGGCAAGGTAACACAGAGACTTTGTGGTTGGTGTTCCAGCTTTAAAAAGAGGATGGAAGAAGATTGATGTCTTGATGAATATTAATTGGCACCTTTCCATTATTTTTCTATAAAACAAGCTATTTCCTAAAACCAGTAATGAACTTTAGGGCTGTTATCTTGGTACTGTTGTAAAGAACTTTTGATTCCCAATCTTTCATCAGTATTTCTAGCAGGATGGATGGTTTTGTGAAGAGAAAATTTGAGCTTGGGATAGAAAGATTTGGCATCTGAGTTCACAAGGTGAATTCTCTCTGATTTGCTTACCCAGGAATTTCTCATGACCTGTGGAAAGTCATCTTTGTCCTGTGTTCTTTGGTTTATGCTCTACAGCAGAAATTGTTGTTAGTTAATGATTTCATGGGCAGTTTCAGTGGAGAGACAACGAATAATCCCAGGATGTGTTCCCTGAATTTGAGTCTTGAGCTGGGACGCTCACGGCAGCAGTGCTCCTCTCTGAACTCATTCAGTAGGGCAAAAGTTCTGGTGATCCAAAGCTCTGGTGACCCAAAGAAGTACCCAGATATTCCCACCCTGCAATTCCCTTGGCTCTCTGCACCAGAGGGATCAGGAGCCTTTGTGCAAGGGGATTTTCCAGTGTGGTTTAACGTGTCCCATGTGTTCTGCACAGCTTCTGCCATCACCCCCCAGCTGAGGCACCACTGCTGTGAACCTCCTGGTTGGGACCTGCAGGGTCAGATAGAACCTGAGATCACAGTTTCTGTAAGGAATTTAGTTGTACTTGTACCCCTGTAGATGGAGGTTTTGGTTGGTTGTTTTCTTCTGTTTCCTCAACCTGATGTGGAGAAGCTAAAGGCATACATTTCATTACAGAATGTTTCACTTTCAGCAGAGGCTTTTTTAGTGCTCAGCATTATAAAATCACATTTAAATGTGTGTAGCTTTTCCTGCATGCATGTGTGTTTCTTCCCATTGCCTCCTCAAAATAAAAGAAACCTGGCACGATTCTTTCTCTCCTGACAGTATGCTGCCTGTTTCTCTCTCTTTCTTCCCTCCCTGTAGCTTCTTTATCTTTTGTTCTCCCAGTCATGCCATTTATTTTCCCAGTAGCTGAGAAACAGGAGCTGCAATACATGCACTATGAAAATATTTTATCAGAAAATTCAGTGGAAAATCTCAGTAATCCTTCACAGGTTATCACACATGAAAAAATTAGTGCACAGTCTTATTAAACATGGGATAAAGTACTTGGCGTGTGGCAGTCAACACACTGATGGAAAAGGGTTTTTACCCAACATGAAAAAAAAAGTTGAATAATTAGTAACACGAGGCAAAAACTCCTTTTCCTTCCCTCAGTGAATGACAGTGGATGCTCTTGGTATGAGTTGCATTTCTCAAAGAAGAGAAGATCAAGGAAAGGCAATTTCTGCTTGAGCATCGTCAGGATCAGAACATCATCTATAATTTCTTGGTGTGTAAGTCAGTTTTGACAAGTACAGACCTGACAGTCAGTGGTCAGAACACATTTGATACATCTTTCATGTGCTGAAGTTAGTAGGTCTAAGGTCTCCCTGGAGTAATATGATGTAAAAGATGTTCATGGCACTAATTTACTCACAGACCATTAGCTCTCTGTAGATGCAAGACTCTATAGACCTATGTGCAAGGAACATGCTCTTCAGATGCCCATATTATACTGCAATCCTTCATTTTCTTAATGCAATTTCCTGCAGCTGTCCTGTTGGTCATATGGGATGCAATGAAGAGTAGACCTTGGCAAGCCATAACTCTTGAGTAATAGGTCTTCTTATTTTCCACTAAATTTTTGAGTGTTTCATTCCTTAAGCAAAGAGGGGAGATGAAATTTCAAATGTAAAAATGATTTGTTGTAATCAGTTTTGACAAACAGTATTCTCTAGTGTTTCAGTGCTTCAAAGGAATTGGCACAGAAAAATGAAATGTGAACTATCGTTATGGAGCTTTTTTTTATAGTCTTCCTGCCTGTGTTTTCCAATTTTAATAAGGTGCTTGTAAAAAATGAATAATGAAGCAATATATAAACAATGTTATGAAGGCAGCATTTCCTCATTAGGTTGAGCACCCTACTCTTTTATAGATAGATTTTTGTAAAATATTCTGAAGGTAAATTTGGGATGAAATGCCAAGAATCTATAGAATGATGTGCAGTGATGGAGAATTAATGTCACACAGCAAATTGTGTTGCCATTTGAATAGTATATCATGCAGTTCAGTGCCAGCAGATTTAACAAATGTGTCAGCCATCATTATTCAGTCATCCAAAAGGTCATCTTTCTATCCCAGCAGGGTTGTCCAGCAGTTTACAGCATGCACATAACAAAAGATGATGTGTGGGATCTCCAGCGATCTTTTTGATCAAGAATCAATTAAAATAAGTTGCTGTTAATGTGACACTAGATATAGACAAAGTGTGATACATTTGACAGCCACTAATTACAGCAGGCAGCCAAAAGAGCTCTGTGGAGATATGGGAACAGAAATGGCTAAATTAGTAAACTGTGTTGACACAATCACTCAATATTTTTTGATGTGCAAGCACAGCATATTCCCAGGTCTGGTGAACCTGACAGGCATGAGTAACTGAAACTTTATGAAAATGAAGCAGAGAATATGATACTTTTTCTTTTTGTTTGTTTTACAATTAGAGTAGCTCAAAGCTAATTATCCCAGCAAAATGGAATGAGCAAGCTGTCCCAGCAGGGGAAGTTTGCACTTGTCGGTGGTGCTGCCTGATTTTAAAAGCAACCTCAAACAAGATGCTTTTTAACCTGGGGATGCCACCAAGAAAATGTGCCTGTTCTTTAAAGCAAATGGATCCTGACTTCTGTCCCACTCCCTCACTGCTTGTGGTGCCCAGTGGGAATGCTACATCACCTTGCTTTAGAGCAGGAATTAAAGAAATGTAAATCTGGGGTAATTCTGCCCAGCTGGATCTCACTCCAGAGCTCGGAGCTCCCTCGGCATATGCCCTTCTTTGGGACAGTGTCCAAGAACAGCAGTGTTCAGATGCCTGGGGTGGAGGCAGGGAGCTTTATTTTTGTTGGGCTTTTTTTTCCCCCTCCTCCCTTGATGGCTTATGAAAAGTGCCAAATGATCTTGTCATGTTCCGGGTGATTCGGTGTGCTGTTCGTTTGGAGCTGTGTATGCCCACAGGAGGTTAACTGGTGCCTTGTAAGATGGATCCTGATAAAAACCTAACCCAGCTGCACCACCGTTTTGAAACTGAATTCTGGATGAGAATCCCAGGGTGTTGCATCTCCTGCTTTGCCAGAACATTTGTGAACGTTTTTTAAAATAACTCCGGGATTTTATGAGACTGAAATTGTTATTCTTCACCACATCGTGAAATTTCCCTACGTTTTCTTAGCAAGCATTTTTTACAGCCTCGGACTTCTAATTGGGAAAATTGGGACTCCTTTAATGCCAAGGCTGTATTTCAGCTAATGGAAGAACCTGACACAGCACTGAGGTCAGCACTTTCTAGCGTGTTTATCATACTGTTTTCAACCTTGGGTTGCACTCAAATCTCCCTCTTCTTTCCCTTGGTCAGACTTGCCAAATAAAATCTGGATTTTTCCTTTTCTCTGGAGTCTGACCATGCCTCACTTCCCTCTGCTGGGCATTTAATGTCTCTCACAGTGACATAACCTCCTGTCTATTTATTACCTTGGCCCCAGCCTCACCTTGTCTGCTGTAAGCTTATTTCTGGTTCCTCTGTGTCCCATGGGCCCCAGTTCTCCCCAGAACAGAGGGACACCCCACAGCAGATTCATTCCTTATCCAAATGTTTCAATTCCTTCTGTCTGCTCTGTAAAATCCCAAGCTTGTCATTCTTTAAGTGTTGTATCCTGTTCCCCACGCTGGGTGAATGCAGAGTATCATGAGGATAATGTCTTTTTCTGTCCCTTAAATAACAGCTGGAGTTTCTTGTAAGGTTTATCACAAACTGGCTGCCTGTGTGTGAGGTCAGGTTTTTATCAGGTTTCATATTCCTAAATTATTGACTAAATCCTCTCTTACTGAGCTGAGAATGAATTAGCAGCATCAATTTATTCAAGTCAGCATTGCAAAGGCTTTTCCAATGGGTTCCTTCAGGATCAAGGTAACCCCTGAACAACTGAGCATCACAATTCCTTGCTGAAATTCCAGTGCTGCTAGCAGAGCTTTACCAATAAGGAGGAGAGACACAGACCAGTGGTGTTAATAAAAATATAAATGGTTTTCAGCCCAACATCATGTGCAAACCAAAGCTGAGGATTGAATCACAAATTCATACTGTAAAAGATCAGAAGGAAACATCATAATCCAATTTGATTTTCTGTCCACAGACCTTCACCCAATCAATCCTGTGGTATAAAGCTGCTGTTTCTTACCTAGAAAAACCCAAGTTATTAGGCTGTGTTGCTGCAGCAGACTGAAGCCCATTTTTTTTTTTCCTTTCCTAGGAAATGATTCTATAATTTCTGAGGAAATGGAAAGTATCTCACTAGTTGATTGTTAAATTGTTCAACAAATTGAACGTGCTTTGAGCTTGAAATGTGAGATAACCCAGAAGAAGGGGGGAAGGTGGAATGCAGATGATAGTAGTACTCTTTGACCAGGAATTTACCTTTTTCACTTACACTGAGCCGAAATCAAGCTAAATTCTACATGCACTTTCATTTCTGCATTAAATATGAATCTGAGAAACCTTCACTGTATTTTTCTCCATTTCTCCCAAATGGAATATATGTAAAATGCCTTTTTCTTTCTATTTTGATGTAAAGAACTGCTATACATTTAATTTTTCTTTGCAATACAGAATAATGTCTCCATCTCTTGAAGCTTGCGGTTTTGTGGAGTTCAGGGATAGTTTTTCCATACAAATGTTTCCCTTTGCATTGAGTGAGCTCTGACTGTGGTGTTCTCTGACATTTTCCCCTTTCCGTAGACTCTTCTGTATCTCTTAAAGGCAGTGAGCCATTCTGGGACTGACGTGACAAGACATGACAGGAAATTCCACTGAATAAAACAAATTATACACTAGAGATGTGCTGAACTGACTGAAAACAATTTGGACACCAGGGGCAATGGAAGGTGCTGAGAAGGCTGAGAGTAATGACATTTTCCTTTGAATTCTATTTTAAATATTTTGATGCACAACAATTAATTGTAGCTGATAATGGCTCATTATGAATTAGACTCTTATTGGAAAATTTATATATTCAAGTCTTCAATAGGTGTGTTGCTGAATAACATTTATGGAGAGAAATGGGTGATGTTTGTACCCAGGTTTTAATTCACAGTGTAATCAAGAAATCATATGCTTGTGTTGCAAAGCAGATTGTCCAACACATGTGATATGATTAATAGAAGGATTTTCACTTTAAATAGTGACAAATAATTTCTGTCTATTAAATGCAACAATGAAAGACATGGTTGATGTGGGAAAGTATTTAAATACCCCCAATAGGGAATAGGAAGAAATCTAGTAAATGAAATGGCATTGTTTGTCATTTATGTATTCCAGCTTCAACAATGAGGAAAATTTACTTGATTCGTCTTTGACGTCTGTCAATTTTAAATCATTGTGCATCAGCTCCTTTTGTGAGGCACTTTTTAAGTGAGACACAGGTGATGAATTATTGCCAATAAACCAGGATTGCCATTTGGGCTGCACAGTAACAAAACATAAGTTTTGCTTAATGTGCCTTTAAGAACGTGAGCAGAGTGGGTGCGCTGCTGGCAGTGAGTAATGAGTCACAGCATCAGGACCAGGATCCGTCTGTCTGTCTCATCTTGTCATGGAAATGTTGGAACAAACCCCGAGCAGCTAATGTGGCAATCTGGCAGCAGTCTGCACCCAGCTCTGTGAGTCAAAGGCTCCTGCAGCAGAGCAGGGTGTTCATGTGGAGCCTCTGCTTTCCCTGATCCCCTTTGGGTGACAGATGTGGAAGCAGAGGAGCCTCTGTGGATCCAAGTGAGTTTGTACCCACTGGCCATCGACCACTACTGCTGGGAATGCTGATGGAAAAGAGAGGGGTGAAGATCTTTTATACTTTATTTCAGGCATTTTCCTATGGTATGCTGAAATGAATCCCTGGAATAATACAAATGTTTCAAGTAACACCCAGGCAATGCCATTTGAGCTTGATGCTGATGCCTGTTCAGAAGGAAAATGTTTAGGCAACAGCAGATCGTGGTTTGTGATTTGGAGTTTAATTAACACTTGAGATTGCTGCCTTGCCTTGGTAGAAATTAGCAATGGCCATAAATGAACTTGCAGGATTCATCCCTTGAAAGTCAGATTGGAATATTGTAAAAATTCCTGCCTTGAGTTTCCTGTGTATATTGCCAGGAAACTGTTCCTAGTAAGGCTGGGTTTACACTGGGATTTGACCTGCTTGTCTTAGTGGAACTACTGAGTTTGATGACAGGGATCCTGTTTAGGAGGCTTTACCAGCATCAATCCAGGCTACCCATTTAATACCCATTAATTCAGTGCTTTGGTATTTATTACAGTATTCCTTAGACTGTTTCTTTCATGTGAAATTCAGTTAAACCAACAGATTGAAATATGCTATTGCATATGGTGCTGTAATATTTAGGTTTTAATTGCATTTCTGAGAAAAAGTACAAACTTAAGTGCTTGTCTCAATGGAGATATGAAGTAGATTGCAACCTTGAATGAACTGCAAAGCAGCTGAATAGAAGATGCTCTTGAAAATACAGAGATACTGTTGTTTATGCATATGGGTATATCAACATGTGCAAATTATGCTGATAGTGCCAATTATTATATTTATGGACAGATGTTCAAAGGTGTATCCTTGGAGGTCAAGGCCCTGGAGAGTGTTAAAGAGATGATATAGACTCTTGCTCTGGTCAGTACCAGGTGCTTCATGGAACAGCACAGCTTTTTGAAATGTGCTTTATTATCACTGTTGGTCAATCAAATTCACATGTGACTAAATTTATTCCTTATTCTGTGGTAGGAAGGACCTCCTGTAATCTTTCCATCCATTGAAATTATTTTTCTTTTTTTTCTAGTCAGAATCATCAAAATGCGTTTCTTTTATCCCTGTAACAGTTTCGCATGGGCAGTATGGAGATGGATGTAGTCCCAAAACATGGTGATTAATTTTTGTTAAATTGTTCATGTTTTTTGGTTTTACTTGCAGTTGAAGAATATATATACCTTATTCTGTGGTAAGAAGGAGCTCCTGTAATCTTTCCAGCCACTGAAATATTTTTTTTCCCTAATCAGAATCATCAAAATGCGTTTCTTTTGTCTCCGTAACAATTTCGCATGGGCAGTACAGAGTTAGACGTCTTCCCAAAACACGGTGGTTCATTTTTGTTAAACTGTTCATGTTTTTGGTTTTACTTGCAGTTGAAGAGTGTCAAATTTTGTGAAGTTGGTAAAAATACTCGTGCCCCTGTATGTGCCGTTTTAACAGCGCTGGGCATGCTTCCCCTCCCACGCGGCATCCTGGGAGAGAGCTGCTGGTTGCGAGCAACATTGTCAGATTTTGCAAATTAGGAACCAGCTCCAGCCATCCACAAATGACAGAGAGATTTCTGAGCATCCTTAGCAGGGAAGACAAAAAGAGAGGGGGTTTGGGCTGTGTACATGGGGGTGTGTGTGTGTGTGTGTGTGCAGTGTATACATCCACAGAGCGAAGAACATTGCTCCAAGTGGGTGTTTGCACTTCTCAAGAGATTTAAAATACAGACACTGAGCACAGGAATATGCTTTGTTTGCCAGGAAACAAATCTATATTAGCAACTGCAGAAAAGTCAGTAGAATGTATATGACTGATTTGGTAAAAAACTCTTAAGGCAGAGTGTATCTGAGAAGCGTTTTCATCATGGTAAATTAGATATTAAAAATATTTTTTCCACAGACTAAAAAAAAAAAAAAAATTCTGGTCCTGTAGTCATTAGATTTGTAATTAAGCTATGGAGGTTTTTTGTTTTGTTTTAAAAGAAAGAACTTGTTTTGTATCTTGCAAGAATGAAAGGAAAAAACAACTATTGCAAGCCAAGTGGTAGAACACAAGGTATTTGTTCATAGCAGGTTCAGTAAATGATGTTTCTGTGGCCAGTTCCAAGTTCTCTGTATAAACGGAATATTTAACATTTTTGCTGCCATTAGAGTGTAACATATTTAAATATGTAGTGGGGTATTTTTCTATTTTATGATCATGTTTCTGTTTTATGATCATCCTGGTATGGCTAAGAGCCCATGTCAGACTCTCAGTTCATTTTCCTGAACCACTTGATTTTCTTTGCCCAAGTTTCTTTGATAACTTGTTCTGTTGAATTCTATCTGGGGCCAGCATCTGTATGCAGCTCATATTTTGGGGTTACTAAATAGCAAACAGTCATAAAGCACTGTCCCCTAGCTCTCCAGAATTACTTTTTTAACATTTAAACAAAAGAAATAATCCTAAATGCCAATATTAATTCACAGTGTAGTTTAACACCCAATAATAAATGCCAAGTGTTTATAGTAAATCTATGGAGACAGTGCCATATTTTATCATCTAAATACCTTTAACTACCACAAGGTCTTTCAAAATAATTAGTAGAGAATATTGAGCCCAGCCAGAAATGTAGGATTCATCATTAAATTCAGAGACTTCTTTATCTCTGTGAGTCTAATCATGTGTGCAGACAAATTGTTCATGGCATGGGCTTTATTGCTCTTAGATTTCCTCTGTTTGAAATGGAATAGCCTGCTTTGTGAGAAATAATTAGGTTTCATTGTTCTACCTGCATCAAGTCTTCTTGATAATCTTATGGTTTTAGCAGTTCTGATTCAGAGAGCAGTTGGTGGTGATGGTGATATTTCATTTTAAATCATAAAATATTGTTGTTTTCCCACCTTTCTCCTTTATATCTTCTCCCCTTTCCTGTGCCAGTAATAGATGTAATATCACTACATTTCAATGGCTGAATGTCAATAATTAACAAAGGAAAGCCATTTGGATTTGCAATATGCAGATTTGAGAATATATATCTCCTTTGGTTGGCTCAGGCTGCAATGTTTTGTAGGACACCTCACCTATGCCTGTGCAATCAGAAATGTAAAGCCTCAAGGCAATGGCAGCATATTACATAATCATATACAATTCTCAGTAATTTACAAACTCATTGTTTGACCTTGCTTTCTTGGTTGGGTAAATTATGATTATGCTTAAGGATTAATTAGCCTTCTGGTACTTGTTCATGTAGAAGAAAGAATTGCTTATCTGTAGCAAGGGTCATTTGCTGTGTCTTGAAATCTCAGGGGAAACCCCTCTCATGTTATTCAGTTTTAGGAAGTCCCAGAATTAATATAAGCTGAGGTTTTATATGAAACCAAGGGACTGCATGTCAGGGACATTTAACAGATTTGTTGCTTTTCTCTCCAGAGGAGGGATCTTGGCTCTTTTGGCATAAGTACCAGGTCTCTTGTTGACTAATGCATTTCAAAATGATTTTTAGAATGAGATTCTTGTCCCGAATGCACAGTAGGAAAAAAATAGCAATCTGACTGAGAAGTCACTACGAGATGCATTTCTCTGTCTACAGGGTGGAAGACCATATATCTTTTGACCAGGTTTGCATTTCACATTTCCACACACATTCCTAACAGATTTCCAGGGGTCCATTGGCACTGCAGTGTGTGCACCCTCCACTGTCAGTGCCCCCTGGCTAGGAGAGTTCTAAAGCCTCAGGAAAATACCTAATTTTTTTTTTCCCCTTTCTTATACCAAGGCAAATTCTTTGAGAATTTTTAATTGTTCACCCCGTATTAGTATGTCCTGACACTGTGTAAGCATACCCCAAATCTGTTGACCAATTCTTGGGTAAATTTTAATTTAGATGTATTTTCATCCTAAAGCCAGGACACTGCAAACATTTGTGGGAGTTACTCAAGAAGCAGCTCCAGAAGGGGTTTTTCAGTCACTAGACTTTGTGGGAAAGTTTTCCCTATTTTAAACAGACACTGACATCTACTTACAAATACTTTCAGTAAATTAAAACTTCTCTGGGAAGATGGGGAACATTAAAACATCACAATGAGAGCTGTTTGTTGTGAAATATTGGTTATTGACTTTATGAAATGCAGGACTCTGAGTGAATACGGGTGGACTTTAAAATCCCTTGCCCAGCATGAACAGACTCTAATCTATTTTTGCAGTGCAGTCCCTGTGCTGCTGGAGTGCTGCTTTTTCCATGACAAAGATCCATCTCAAACCCAAGGCTCTTTGGGGTCCTCAAGAGAAGTGATGTTTTGTCTACATCTCCTCAGCTAAAGCGTGGTTGATGCGATGCCTGCACAGTGTATAATGGCCAAATCGGGACCTCTGAAATTTATACAATATTTCAGTAGATAGAGCACTCATCCAGCTTGCAAGACTGAAACTCTGGGCTCTTTGTAGCCTCGGGGAGATCAAATTCATACCTTTCATTTCTCATTAAAGTGCCCTAGGTATGCAGCACAGAGGGCATTGTCCACTCCGGTTACATCTCTGTCATTCTGCTAAAAGCCCCTGCAGGTCCTTGGGCTGAACAGACACAGTATGTCTGTGGTTCAGTCACCGAGGCAGCCTGGGTCAGCAGAGATCTTGGCCCAGTTACTAATCCAAGTTCAAAGTGCCTTTGGGCAAAACACTCCGTGTAAAAATTACGAGCAGCTGCCAGAAGAGGGATCAGCCCCCAGCCCGCTCTTCCCGCCTGTCCTAAATAGGTGTTCTCACTCCTGGACTACAGGTTGTGCTGCCCTGCTTTGGTTCCAGTTACAGAGGTTTTTCAGGGGCTGTCGAGTGTAGAGAGTGCTTCTGGCTGAGGGCAGGTGGCTGCAGCACTGCAGAAATTGGGGAAAGATGAGAGTTTGAACCCTTTTGTGCTGAGAACACTGTGGAAGATTCACCTCTTTTTCTCTGTAGTGTATGAAAGAGAAGTGACTCATATTGCTTCCTTCCATTATGCTGGAGTTTTTTATAGGAATGACCCTCGCTCACTTTATTGAAAGGAATGATTTCAATGCATAAATGTAGTAGCAGACGATTATTTTTGGGACTGGCTGTAGCAATATATGAAATAACCACCACGCTGCCTTTTTGTGTTGTTACCTTTTCTCTGTTAGAGATTACTGCCTCCAAAGCAGGCATCCTCACTCCCTGTCAATCCAGAGTCAGCCAGGTTAGCCTGAACCAGCATTAAAAGTGATTTAAACTAATCTGTTTGACTTGTTATTAAACTGGCCTTGTAACATTCACCCAACCTGACAAGAGGGCTCTGCTCTGAGAGAGGCAGAGCAGAGGCAGAGTGGAGCAGTGAGTCCTGCCAGGGTTTCAGGCTGTCTGCTGGCTCCCTAAATCATGGAGCCTGTTGGAACTCTGAGTTCCTGCCTGACTCCTGCAGCCCAGAGCGAGGCACCTGAGCCCACAGGGAGCTGGGATTTATGGCTCTCTCCTTGTTTCAGCATCCCCCCCGAGCTACTTGAGAGTGTGAGGTGCTGTGAATCTCTCACAGAGTGCCCAGCTTCCCTGTGTGTGCTGCCAGAAAACACCTCTCAAAATGTCACAGGTTGCAGTTTGCAAGTCAGATGCTCTAAACTGAGGTGGTTACATGACCAGTGTGGAAGTGCCCAGGTCTTTTTGTGTATTCAGATCCTCATGGTTTCCCCCTCGTTTAGTGTGTTTATCATATAGTATTTAGTAAAAACAATGAGGAAAAGAAAAGGAGCAAACAAATAGGGCTGTTCTATCCTACCAGTATGATGGAACAGTTAAATTAATGGCTAAATCTAATTAGGAAATGAAAAATTACAGCTTGTCTGCTGCCAATACTAAAGCAAATGGACTGTGAGATAGAGCTATGGTTACACTCCAAAATTATCTTCCCATTGTTGAATCTTAAGGTGGCTTTGCTGCCTGCACTTGGAAATAAAATAATCCTAGCAATTATGGTTTGCAATATATGAGTGGTTTGAAATGTAGTGGCTTTTACTATAATAAATGGATTATTGTATGTTGACAAAGTACAGGTTTAATTAACAGTGACAGATAAAGCTATTGCATTTAGAAGCTGTTTATATTAGAAATTACCTGATTAAAAGAGGGGTTTAAGCATTCTAAATGCTCAGTTATGCATTACCATCTTGATCTGATACCATATGTATTCAGCATTGCATGGCTGTTGCTTGGGATCACAGCAAGTTTTTCTGAGACATCAGACTGTCATAATAACTGATAGATCACTGGCTTGATTTACATATTTATTATGGAGCAACTGCTTGTTTTCATCAACATAGCTTAGATCTTATGCATCCTTTGTCTAAAGTTAATTTGAAAATATTAATTATCGAGTGACAGCTCAGTCTCCTTCCTGGTTAATCCCTTAATTTCCCATCTACCTGGGAGTGACATTTAGTGAAATGAATGAGAAATGGTAACTTCAGGATGTAATTGTCCTCACTAAGAGGAAACAGATAGCCCAAGAGAAGTCTGGGTAGCTGTACAAAATATATCAATCACAAAAACAAAAGCTAATTGCTTTCTATTTTTATTCCTTTACGTAAGAACATAACTTTAAAAATATCTCCTCCTTTAGTTTATTAATTTTCGGAAGCCTAAACCCACATATTTTTAGAAAAAATAATCCTCAAAAGGAAAAAAATGTGCCATCTGTCAGAACTAGGAATGTTGTTTTACTCTGCACATTTTGTTTTCAGCATCATATTCAGCATCATCTGGATCACAGAGTCTTAATCCTTCAGCACAGGAATTTGCACAGAGGCACTCTTGGATCTTAGGGAAAATAGTCTCTGAAGTATTTTATTGATTAAAATTTGTTGGTGTTTCTCTATTTTGTTAATTCCCTGCTTTTCCTTAATTTTACCCATTTCTGCAGTTCAAGGTAGCAAAGATGTTCAAAGGAATGGGAAGAAGGAAATTGCCGAAAGGGAGTGGCTCACTGCTTTCTGTCTTGCTGCACTTTGTATGGTGGAGCTGAATGGACAAGGTAGGGAGGAAAATGGAAAAAATTACAATGAGGAGAATAAGGAATTGGAGTATAAAAGGACAGAGAGAGGAGTGGACAAGATAAGAAGCATGGCACAGGCAGAAAGGATCACAGCCCTGGGGATATTGGTAGTGTTGGCAAGTACTTAACCCCTTGGCAACATGTTTAGACCTCTTAGAAATTAGAAAAGCTTTGTAAAGTCAGCTTGAATTTCCATTGCTGCTGTCTTTGAAGATTCCTTCTGTCAAGGTTCTTTCTTGTTTTATTTCCTGGTGGTGTCCATCAGGCTTTTCTTTAAAACAGTGCTGTTATTTGCACAATGCATCCTGCATCAACACTGGAAGTTCTGCACATTACCTGAGGCTATCCCCACCAGGATCTCCCACCTTCTCCTGGGTGAGCCCTGTGCAGCCTTACTGCTGCTCATGAGGATTTTACTGATGGGCCCTGAATACCTAGTTTGTTTGGTAAAAATGGATTTTAAGAATGAAAACGAGGGTTTTCTTGTTTTGTTTTCATATGCCATCAGTTTAGCACATACATCAAGTGTGTGCTGATAGGGACAGTGAACATGACTTTAGCCTCCAGCCTGTTACTAACTTTAGTTTGGTGGAGGTTCAATCCAGTTCACTTATTTAGCTTGCCTCTGTTGCATGACTAAAGATCTAAGGGAAAAATGCTTAAAGTCCCAGCATCTGTTAATTTAGGCTATTTAAAGTACAAATGAATCAGAGGAAAGGATTTTGTAAACCAATTTCTTAGAGGGTTTGCTCCAGTCACTGTGTGTGTCTATGTTGAAAATCACAGGAACGATTTTAAAATTCCAAGTTACAAAGCAGCCATTAGAAAAATGATTTTGAGTCAACAATTTTCATGCCTCCCATAATACAGTAATGTGCTCCACTGGTGGGAAGGTGCAGTGGTGAGACTGGAAATGCCTGTCAGGTATCATTCTTCCTCTCAGACAAAAGCCCCAATGGCTGCTTAAGATTTTTGTACGTCATGGATGCTACACAGGCAGTTAAAGTCTCCCTGCAAATGCACTGCTTCTGGAGTTTGTAGGCACTACAGGAAATTTAATTGAAGCAGTTTCGTTGGTGTTATAGGACATAAAATCAGAGATGTTCCTTACTCTTATTACATACTTAAAAATATTATCTTAGAGTGTTCCCTAATAGTTTCTTATAATTTTGCCTTGGTTTTAAAAAGCAACGTCTTTGAGCACAAATAGATGAAAATTCCCTTGGTAACTAGGGTAATTACAGAGATTTTCAATTACCAAACTGCATGTTCACTAACTTTTCATTTATATCTTTCTCTTAAAATGAAGTTGTATTACAAGATGAAGTAGATGCATCCTCTGTTTTGGCTTCTCTTCATGTTCTTGAGAATTTGTTTTTCCTTTGGGTGCTTTTCTGTTGGCTCTCTGCTTATTTTTTTTTTCCCTAAGTGTTCCATACTGTGAGAACAAACACACCATGACTGCATTCTCCTTATCCAACCCTAACCACTGTCTTTCACTGTATCTATGTGATGAAGATGTTTCTTTCCATTTTGGATGAGGATGTGCATTTATATTTGTGTATATATGCTCAAACACATACTCAGAATTATACATATACAATATGTTTTCTTGTCTACACGTATCTATAGCCTTGCACATTTTACAGGAGCAGAAATGCACGACAAGCCCCTCCACAGTAGGTTAATGTGAGCTGAAGAAGCTGAAGTAATTGCCACAGATACACTTTCAAAATTAATGTTATTGAGCTGCATGTATTTGGAGAATATTCCATAATAAGAGGAGGTCCACATTAAGCCAAATGAACAGATTATGAAAATTGGAGGATAAAATAAATGCTAAATTTGCAGTGTTGACAAACTGATGGTACCGATAAAAAAAAAAAAAAAGCCGAAAGTGTTGGGGGCTAAACTCAGGGACTGTGTGGAAAGCACCTTGTTATAGCCCAATCTATTCAAAATTTACTAATGCACTTTCAAGCATGTTTTTCAATTAGCTAAATATCACAGCTGCATCTTGCACCTCAGGAAGTCAGCGTTAGCTCTGCTTCCATGCTGAGAGGCCAGAGGGCTCTGCTGCAGAAGGGGAAGGAAACCAGCGCGAAGCTTTAAGGCGAGACAGTTGATTGCCTTTTTCTTTTTTCTTTTTGTTTGCTGCCATTCCTCCATCTTTCTGGGCATGCAAATAAGACTAATTTACATTAAAAATGTATGCTGATAATTTTTACTTCTGTTTATGTTGCCGTTAAATGTGACTCTCTGTGATTTACCGTGGAGGTTTCAATCTCGCGCTAATGCGGCTGATTGTAATTATTTGTCTTTTTAATTGAAATATAGTAGGAAGGAGAGGTTTCTGGGATTTTTAACTTGCACAAAGCTTTCTACGCTGGTTTTGATGTAAACATCTCGCTATGCTGGGTGGGACTGGAGGACAGAACAGCCCCATGTAACTGCACAGTTTGCTATACAGTTGGAAATCTCAGTGAGGGCACAACCCTGAAATAAAAAAAATTACAGCTTTCTACCTGTGTTGCAGTAGAAGAAACCATCTGTGGAAATACCAAACTACAGGATAAAGTAATTTTTTTGGGAACAGAATTATTTAGTTAGCCTTGCTTTACTTCTTTTGCAGTGGTACACAATGCCCATTTTTATTTTACTGTATTTATAGTATACAGCTATGTTTGTCTTTAAAAGCTGTGGGGTGTGAAATAGAAACACATGTATTTTTTACATTAAAGGGTTCAGAATTGCCTTTTCTGAGGAAACTGTCAATGATTCCGGAGAGTATCGAAGTCAGTGTGAAGCTGTTATGCTAAAAACTTTTTTAAAATTTAATTTCTCTGCCTCTGCATTTGAAATCTTGATGAAGGTTGAAAGTTTAGAGGTGAGTGATACAGTTACGAATGCAGTGACTGTTTAGCTAATTGGCAGCACTTTGAATAAAGGTACCATTTATAAATAATTCATTGATATACATTCCATGATTAATAGGTGGAGCTTGGTTCCTCAGCGCATTGAAAAGCATATTCAAATTGTTTTAGTAAATCTGTAGCAGATGCTGCTCTAACAAATTGTTATAAAACACATTATAATGTGTAGATATAACTGAAGCAATATATATCATTTCACTGTTATTCAGTGTCACTGTCTTATATAATTTCTCACATCACTGTGACACTGAATAAAGTAGGCTTTTTTCCTAGTGAGGAATAAAACCATATCCTATTTGTGAAATGCCAACTCCATTAAAATCACTGGTGAAATTTCCACTGGCATTACATGTTCAAGAGTACCATTCAAATTTCAGTGCTGTGAGTGGTGTGAGTGTCCTGATGTCACTCTAAGGAAAGGTTTATAGATAGAATAATAATGTTGAGATTAATTTATATTAAAGTACCTTCTTCATTGCCACTCCCAAGCCACTTTTTTGAAGGAAGAACTTAAGCTTTTGGTGGAAGTTAAAATCTTTTGTACTCATTCAAACTTCCCTCCTTCTTTCTTGTGAAGAATCATCTTTTGTGAATCCTTGAAGTCACTACAGGATTTCTTTCTCCTCCATCAGTGGGGGATGATGGTGGACAATATTTTCTGCTATTGTCAGTCCCCACTGTTTTTCTCACAGTCACCCAGGTTCATTGCTGTTGTCTCTAAGGGGTCTCATCCTTCAGATTTGTGCACTGTACTGTCTTTTGCAGTATCCCACTGAGGAAATATTCACATCCATATGACGCAGGGGTGGCAGCAGGACTGAGATCTTGGTTTGGAAAGTCTCATTATTGTGGCAAAAATCTGTCCAAACACACTGAGAAACCAGAAGTCAGAGCTATTTTGGATTATTTTCACATGAATCTTCAGTTGTCAAGGGTACTGAATTAACCTATGACTCAGAGAACTTGAAAATGTTGCAGTTCAAATAGTTGTGCAAAGTTGTTGTATAGATTAATATATTTGAACTTTTCAAGGGTCTCACAGGTACATTCAGGGAATTCAGGAAAACAGATGGTCAATATTTACAGGAAAGACTAAAAAAAAGTGATTAGGACAACAAAAACTGTGGTACAAAATTCAGGTTGCCTGTGGATAAAATGACTGTGGAGCAGGTGGGGAGAACATGACAATGTGTCATTGAACCAAAAGCTCAGCCTCCTGCTGAGGCTTGGGGGTGATTTCTGTTTTGAGGAGGTGGGTGCAGTGACGTGTAGCCTCCCTGCTGGACACCACCACATTTACTGAGAGGAAACCCATGTAAGCAGCTTCACAGACAAAACCAGATGTTACCTGAGAATTCCAGAACAACCTGTGCAAAGACTTAATATACATTGAATGATATTCCCCCAGAATTTCTCCTCGTAGGTTTCAAACGCATCATTGTCTTGCTGAACTCATCTTTAGGAGCACACTTGCAGACCACCACCTACCAGAGGCAGGCAGCCCTTGTGGAACAACCAGTGCAGCCTCTGCAAATGCATTTTCTGTAAGAAATAGTTCTTACCCCACAACTATCACAATTCATGGATTCTCTCTCTCTCTGTCTCAGACTCCAAAGTATTTCATCCCGTGCACCAAATGTCCCCAGGGAAAGTGTGGGTGAAAAGAATCCTCCAACACTAAAATGAATTCACACAGACAATTGGTGAAAAAATATGAAAATCATATTTTCCCCAAGACAAGGACTCCATTTCCAACCTCTCTTACAAATCCTTCGGGAATATCTACAAAATACCTTCAAGAGGCTCTGCTGGGAGAATAAGTCACATCTGTTGGACACTAAACTCAGGCACTCCACAGAGGTTTTATGTACATTATAATTCTGGTTTCCATTAGTTTTTTGTATTCCAGAGGCAACAATTCCCTGCCTTATTCCCCTGTCCTGTTGTCCTTGTCATCTTTAGTCCCTTCTGTGAATACTGAAGGTCTTTCTTTTTCTGAATTCCTTAAACAGCTTAGGTGAATGTGAACAATTTGTCTTAACCCCATTCTGCTTGAATGTTGCTTCTCCCATAGCAAAACTGAAGGAACGCTTCTGTACAAGTCTCATTTATTTTTTTCTCACAACCACATTACCTGTTCTAATGAAACTTCCCTTGCAGCCCTTATTTCACTTATATCCTTAGAGGGGGTTGATTAAAGAAACAATAATATCACATCCTGGGGAAGAGAACAGTGGGCCTTTTTCCCTTCTTTCAGCACTGTGCTGTGCAAACACATGTGCCTATATGGACATATATCTGTATATATGTGTATTTTCAGTGGCCAAATGGAAATGCAGGTGTTTAAGTCCAGAATTCATGGCTGAAAAGCTCCAATTTTGCTTTTGTGAGTGCATTGCTATGGTGTGTGGACAAACACCAGTCACTTTCAGCTGCGTTAGTGAAAGCACTTTTTTGTTAAAATACAGGAAAAGGGTTCCCAGAAATGGCTGACACTGTGTGGGTTTGGGTACTGAAGGCATTGCTCTTCTCCAAATGCTGCAGCTGCTCACCGAAAACCTTGGGCTTCTGTGCTGTGACTCAGCATCTCCTTTTTAGGGGTTTTAAGTTCCAAAATTATGTTGATAACTCTATCAAAAAAAGGTCTGGTTACACAACACTCTAGTGAATTTTCAAATATGACAGCTAAATGCTAATTTTTAAAATGTAAGAGAAATGTTTTTCAACAATTCGTAGTGTTAAATAATGAGCTTATTTCAGGAATTTTCCCTTGAAAATTTTTTTAGATTTAATAGGGTAAACTTGGTATATTCAGAGGCATGAACACAGAAAATTTTTAATATATATTTATTAAAAATCATAACTGTCTGTTATGTATTAAGAGCAGAGCCTGGTACCTTTATATAAAAGACAGTGGCAATATGGCTCACTGGAGATAATGGGACTTTCTTCAAACCCATAGAAGTAAATATTAATTAAAGGAAATCAGGTATTTATGAAGTCAGAGCTGGAATTAAGGCTCCAAAACATTCAATTTTTTTCTTCATAGAATTATTTGGAAGAAAATGGTTCATATGAGTGGGATACTTTCTAAATTACCTAAGATTCTCTTAAAAGTCATCCTCTGGCTTCAGTTTAAGTGAGTGTTTTATTGGAAATGTGTTGTGAAACAACAGCTCTATAAAATTTCATATTTCATTTATTTCCATGGCTCTGTTTACAAGTAAAAACACTTTGGTATGTTGATGGGGCAGGGTAAGGTTTTTATGGTCAAAGGTTTTGTGAGAACTTTTCACTACAGGCACAAGAATAATTTAATTTTGGTTATTAGTCAGTATTTCTTAGTCAACCTTTTTAATTAGGATTTTTTTTTGTTGTTGTTGTTTTGTCCTTTTTCTATCTGGAACTCTCAGATGAGCAATTGCCACATATCTTTAGAAGGATATCATAGCAACCAAGGCATGGGGAAGGCAATAAATGAGAAAGTACAGTCCAGCAGTTTGTTTTAGCAGAGGTTAATCAATGGAACTGCAGCTTCGATCGCAGAGCCTGAATTCATTTCTTGTATTTGATTTTCCTTCCAGCTACCATTACAATTTACTTTATATTAAATGACTTCTGATGAGAAGATGACTTTAACCTCTTTTCAGTCCCGTCCATTCAGAGCATTATTGTGGACTGTAGATTAAACAAAACCTACCCTGACAGAAGTAAATTTAGGCAATGTAGTTTCATTTTGTGATGCCAGAGTAACTCTTCATTACCAAGTACCTTTCTTCATTAGCTCAACTTGATGTAATCTGCCCTGAAGTGTTTATTTTATCCTTGTGTGGACCTATGAAAGATTTACAGAAGAATGAAAAATATCATTGGCACAAAAGATGTAATGAAAGCCTTTTCCAGGACTGAGGCACACAGTTTTATAATATCCAGTATCCTTTTCCCTGCCTTCCTTCTCAAAGGAATAGTATCTTTTCCTTCATATATTTCATGGAGGCACAAGTTTGCAGGAATAGTCAGCTGGGTCTGTGTTTTTTGTGTTCACTGGTCAAACCTCAGAGTAACCTGCCTCTATGACCTGGCCCTTCTAATTTTTCACTAGATCAGCTGCCAACAAGATATTTTTTTAATCCCTGTACAAAATGATTATGATAGAAGTGTTGTCTACATGGGACAGATAAGAAATAAATAGTTTCACAGATGAAATTTGTAGCCTTTCCAAGAGGCAGAATTATCACTTGTGTGAGGTAATACTGAGGAAAGCGATCAACTGAGACAAAATAATCTGTGGGGCAGGACTAGGAAGTTTATGGGATCCAGAATCAGCCCTGGCAGTCAGAGAGAAGGTATGGGACACTTACACCAAGTTAAGAAACAGGAATAGTAGCAGGTTTGTGAGAGCAAGCAGCTAAATCTCTGCTGTGACCACTTTTCCTCCAGGAATGTTGATGTTCTCCACCAGTGGGAGCCCAGCTGTGGTTCCCTGAGGCTTTGCAGTTCCAGGAAAGCTGCCAAGGTCTGCTCAAGGAAATCAGAGCTGGGCTGGGGAAGCACAGAGGTTCCTGCCATGGCTGGTGTGAGAGCAGACTTCTTGTGTCCATCTTCTGCTTTGACTGCCAGCAAAGAAATGGGGTGGAATCCTCCTGTGTTGCATTTGTTTCTCCCAACCTGCTCCCTACCTGCTCCTTCATTTCTACAGCTGTGCCTTGTCATCTTCACATCTTTCCCTCCCATCACAAATTCTTTGTTTCTTGCACCCATTGACAGAGATGAATTTATTCCTTCCATTGCCTCTTGGCATTTGGTTCATATTCTACTCTTATTCTCCATGCTTCTTTCTTACCTGTGAATTAATTTTCCTCAGATTTTTGTACACTTTTCTTTTCTTGCCCTAAGTTGGCACAGCTGCCATCTGACTTCTCTTTGTGTGATGTATCTTTTTTCCTCTATTCTCATGTTCTGCAGTGTGTGAAATGCACTGAACTGTGGAGTTGCCAAGAAGCATCAAACAGTGAGGAAGAGATAAAAGTATTGAACTACAAGAGTGTACTTTAAGCTCTGTGTGCTGCCACAGACAGGACTGGTTCCCTGTTGTGCAGCTCTACTTGTGTTGTGTAAGTTTTAGGACTAATTATGACATATGTTGCTCATTCATTTTTGCTTTCTTGGGCATACAATCCAATTCCATCTGGGAGAAATATTCTTTCTGAACACAGTTTTCACCTGTAGGGCAGCCCCAGAAAAGAAAGGCAGTGAACCAGAACAATTTAAAATCCTAGCTTTGCAAGCAAATCCAATAAAATACCTTCTAATTGTCTGTGAATTTTAAAACTTGACTTTAGTCAAATCTGCTTATTACTAATAGTACATTGGTAGAAAAATTGATCTTCAAGTGGTTTTTTTTTTTTACTTGAGTACTGTTTGCATAAATATTTCTAAAGTATGACTTTAGAGTTTGCACAGACTTTTCCCATCCCTGTTACACTTTAATCCTTGCTTTCTAGCCTATTTAGGAAAAGAAACTTATTACAGTCAAAGCACTACCGTCACTCTAAAAATGAGTTCAACTTGTATTTACTAAAAAACTGGGAGGGAGCTTGCAACAAGGATACTTTTTTGTTGATCCAAAGAACAATTTTAGAACTACACATATTGCATAAAAGCAATTTTATTGGCCTTGTATTGTTTACAAGATGAAAGGGAGGTTTAAAAGAATAAGGTACAAGGAAATTTTAAAGGAATAGCATCTACTTTACAGTAGCAGGTGGCAGGAAATTAAATTTATTGCAGACTTCCTCCTCTTTGTTTCTTTCCAGAGGTAAACAGAAATTTTCTACCTGTACAAATGAAGCTTGAAAAGTTAAAAAAAAAAACAAAAAACAAAACCCCAACACTTCCCCCTCCCCTCCCCTCATAATATTTTTTAAAGAGCAATATATCTACTGTAGTAATTCAGACACTTTTAAAAATAGGTAGTTTATATGTAATTATTAGAAACACTCACTTGCAGACAACAAATGTAGGAAGCTAAAAGTCATAGTGTGAGTTGGGAATGTGAAAAGAGAAAACTAGTGGGGTTCAAGAATATATAGGGAATGCAGTAGTGAGAACTGAAGTATTGCCCAGGTACTGAGTGCTCCTGCCAGCCAGGAGGAGCAGCCTGTGCCCTGCACTCTGTGCTCTGGAGAACCTCATCAGTGATGATTTAGATGCTCTGGGCTGTTAAACAACTGGGAGGTGACAAAAGCACACCTGAGCAGGTTATTGCTTCCTGCAAGCTGAGACACTCTGCCAAAGAGAGCACCAGGGAGGAATCCTGAAGCACTTGGAAGTGCCTTTAAGTTGCATGCTGAGATGGGTAAGGATGAGTGCAGGCTGGTGTCTCAGAGCTCGGGATGGTGCCTGTGCCCCTCGGGATCAGTTTCCGTCAGCCGCTGTTCCTGCACAAACTCATCCCCAGCAGCCTGGTCCCAGCAGACCCACGCACTTCCCTGTCTGCCTGTGCTGTTATCTCAGTGTGTGACTCGTCTGTGTGAGCCACCTCTAGCAAGTCACTTCATTTAAAAATCACTTTTCCCACTTGGGGAAAGAGTGGTGCCTAATTCATAAGCACAGCGCTCAAAGTTGTTGCAAAGCAAAGTTAACTGAGGAGGTCCCTAAGAGCTCACTACGCTCCATTTACTTGGCAGAAATGCATCACATTTATAAGAGAGCCCACAGTTGCAGGAGCTGAATTTGGGCAACTCAGCCCTCTAATTGTCTTGGAATAGCAGAGCATTGCTTCTTCATCTAGGAAATACTCAGCTGCAGTTGACCTTCTGACCATTTCCTTCCTCTTCCTTTCCTTCTGTGAGATTTTATCCTCTTTCCCCTCCAGCCCAGCCCTTACCTGTGTCCCCCAAGGCCAGTTATGTTAAACAGCATTCAAGGTATGGTTTAACATTTGCTGCTGCTGCTGAGGCAGTGAGTTGGTCATCCTGCACGTGTTCAGCTCTGTGCTGCCGTTTGGAACGTGAAATCCCAGGTGTGGAACGTGAAATTTGGAACATGAAATCCCAGGTGTGGAACGTGAAATTTGGAACATGATATCTCATGTGTGATCCCGTGTCATTGCTGACTGTGGTCTCCCCTTGCATCTCAGAAATGTTTTCTGATTGGGTGCAGTTTTAAGAGGGAACTCAGGAAGTGGGTGATAAAACTTTGTTCCAGGTTTCCCCCATGGCAATTCCCAGGAATATAAAAGCTCTTTAGCTTGCATGCCACCATTCTCTCTGATTCTTCTTGGTTTCCATATTTGAAGGATCATCATAGATATAGACAGTGCAACAGGAGTGTTCATTTCCAGAAGAAAGTATTATTTTCTATTCTGCACATGTTTTAATAGCTCCTGAGTCCTTTCTGAAAGTCTGCAGGGGAAGGATTTGTCTTAACACATACAGCAACTCCACTGGACTTTTACATATGAACCCCAGCAAGAACAACAAAGATCCTTTTAGTTGGCTTAAGCGTCTCAAGAAGCAAAGAATTTGACTTTTGTGTTCTGAAATACAAAAATGCAAATCTGAAAACAGCTTCTCACAAGTTTTTCTTTGGAAGTTGATACCCTGGGTCCATATTTATTCTTTAAACTGCAGTAGCTAGCAACAGAAGCTGTGTAGGTGTTAAGGAAAAGAAAAACAAATTACATTACAAAGCAAGATGCACACTGTTTGAATGCATCAATAATTCCCTTTTTCTTCTCTTTTAGCAGCAGTCCTGAAAAAGATGCAAATATATTCTGCATTTTAGACTTGAACTGTTTATGGCAGATGTACATTAATATAAAACCCTTTCTTCATGCATACTTGGATGAACCAGATTTTTTACAGAAATAATTGGGCTAATTAAAATTGAGTGAATGTTTTAATTTCCTTTAAATACAACAACATATTTTCTACCTGTATCAGCTGTATGCCTTGCTTGTTTTGAGATACTGAAAAGAAGGCAACAGAATTTACTGCATTAACATGTAAGGAACTAAAATTTTTCCAGCTCTTTAATATTTCTTAGCCTAAAATGTATTGTTCAATCAAAGTAGACTCATCCTAAACTTTTGCCCCTGTCTCTTTCTGCATACAACTTTAATCTTAATGTGCACATGGCTCGGACATAATTTAGGTTAATGACAACCTTGGCATACACAGTGATTTAATTTGTAGTGTTTAGTGATGAATGATTGGGCTTTATTAAGGGACAATTACTTGTCAATACATTTCAGATTGTTATGCAGGTTGGAGTCACTTGGCTTGCTTTGTGTTCTTCCTTGGGCTCGTGTTCTTCCTTCGGTCCTGGAAAATGCAGCCTTCACCATCTCCAGCTGCATTTTAAATGAAAACAGACCTACTCTTTAATTGCACTTTTTTCAAAATTGTTTTGTCTTGCTGGTCTTTGTAGTGGATTAAGAGGATACTCAAACATCTATTGATTTCAAGGAATACTCTATCAGATGCTCATTTATATTGTGCTAGCATCTCTTTTTTCTTACAAAGTCACCCTCTCTGCCCATCTTTTCCTCTTTCACAGTGGCTTTGGTTGCATCAGTATCACCCAACTAACATTTCACAGCTTTCATCATTTCTGCTCTGCTCCTAGCATTATACTTTGTATTTTTCCTCAGTATTTGTTGCTAATGATGACTACCTGAGTCCTGGTCTGTGTGGGAGTTTTCTAACTCTCATTAATGACTTTTCATCTCTGTCGTGAATTGTGCTGTTAATGTTCAATAAATATGAGCAAAATAGAACTATACAAGGTCTTTTTTTCCCCTAAGTGCAGCAACAGAGATGTAAATTCAGTTTAAAGGGTTTGTTCAGCTTGCTTGGGTTGAATGCTTGCCTGTTAAACTCAGTGGAAGTTTGTCATTTTCTTCTGCAGAACTGTGATTTCCATTGCTGTTCCCTTCACCACCCCCTTTCTTTTTAAATAAATTATCAGTGTGATTCACCCCAGCATGGTCCATGGAAACCTTCATTTTCCTCTTTCTCCTATTTACTTGCATTTTGCTGTTCTCTTCTTATCTAAAAGCTGTTGTGAGCTTTCCTGTTCTGTGTTACTCATATCAGAATACCCATGGCTTTTCTCTGCTTTCCCCTTAAATTTACAAAGACTTGAATATCCTTCCATCAGGATGGTGCTTTATATTGTATGTCTCTGTGAACATGTGGAGTGTTTAAGAAATGCTTCTCTTAAAGACAAATATCCATGACTCTGAAAGTCACTTGGATCCCTGTGGAATGTTGCATAGGTTTGTGCAGGTTCCTCTGAAGAGATTAAGGCTTCACAAGCAGAGACAAGGTTCTTCTCTGCACTCACAGTAAAATTTTGTAGTCTCTCAGTTCAGATTTACAGAGTTTTCTTCTTCACACTCCTGTCTGCATCTCTGCTCAGTGAATATTCTCCTGCTAAGATCAAGATATATTGGGGAGAAAGAAGAAGACACACCAAACCAAAATATATTCTGTGACTGGGGAAAAGTAAACAACTAAATAGAAATTCTGCTTCAAGCTGCCATTGCAGCTCAGCATTTATGTTTGGATGAGAGGGAGTATTGTACCCTGAATATCTCTTTCAGAGGCTTCACATCATGGTAGAAATGCCACGGATGAAAAGGCAAAAAAATTCATCAGTGCAGAATGAAGATGTGCAGCACCTCATCTGGAAAGTCCTGCACAAACAGGGACTGCTCCTTTAGGGGCTAAGAGTTGGGACTTTGAAGGGGATATACAGTCCAACGCACTGTAATTTTCTGGTTTTCTTTAAAAGAACTTTTATGAACTTAGTTTCCCTTTTAATACTGATGCTATGGATATGAAAAAAAAAAAAAGTCTGTTACTAAATCCTTCTCTGTGGAACTGTTGCTATCTCTAGGAGCATTTTTACAAAGAAATCTTATAAGAGAATCTTCACATTTTTCATTCGACTATGTAATACACGAAACCTCAGGAGATATTAAATGTGTGTCTGTGGGAGAATGCAGTGTTCCTTGCATAATTTAACCAGCATTATTACTCAGCAGCTGCCTTAAAGGAATAACAATTTCAAAGCTCTTTTGCTTGTTCTGCATTCTGTGATGTGGTGCTTTACTACATCCTTTGCTAGTTAAATTAAAAACCTTAGGAGTCTTGAACCAGCACTACTGTTGCAGCACAAACTAGACAAGGAGAGATGAAAGCAGAGTTCTATCTGGGCCTTCAATTCAAGAAGTTACTGAAGAGAAAAATGCATAGTGATCTCAGATTTTTTTTTTTTTTCCTGATAATATTCCCTTCTTATTCAGTGCAGGTTTGTGGAAACATATTTCTGTAAATCAAACATGATGGGTAAGAACTTAACCATGGTAGATGTCCATTAACCATTCCTGTTTTTCAGTTGATCCTTAGTTAATTAATCTTATGGCAGCACTCAATGCAGTAGAAACTTTCCATGAGCTATTACCAGGTACCTGATGATCTTTTCTCCACTGCGTGCAAGAGAGTGTTCAGGGAACAAAAAACACTGGACTTCTTTGCTTTTCTTTCTTTCTTGCCATTTTTGATCTAGTTTTAGTGGACATGGCAGAAGTGTACAGAGTTGTGTGTGCTCGAGCTTATGTGCTCAGTTCTCTGTGTGGATTTGATGCATTTATCTGTATTTGAGGCAGGCTGGAGGTATTATGCTGTGAGATGAATAATCTGCTTAAATAGTAAAGCACCGGTAAGTGGTATTGAAAGCAATGAATGTCTTTCTTTGATGGCCATTTCCTATGTGGCCTGAATAATATTGCTAAGAACTGGCAGCCTGGCATTTCAGGCTCAGAGGAAATTTCTTCTGGTTTTGTAGGGCGAGTTTGTCAGGTATGACGTGACAACACTTTTGTCAGGCATTGAATGATTACTTTGTGCTGACAATTTGGCTGGCTATGAAAGGAGATGGTATTGACTCTAGTTTAGGTCAGTATTTTAGGTCTCTGTGGGAGCTGCTGTCTGGGTTTTAATTTTGAAGTTTAATTTACAGCAAGGCATGTTCATTCTAAGGTAGGTTTTACACTAAGGATTACAAAAGGGAAAGAAAAAAAAAATTAAGTTAGAGCTGACGTGATGGACAAACTGTACCAGCAGAATATTGCATTTGTAGAAACTTGAGGGGGAAATGCAGAGGCAGATTAGAAGAGAAAGATTAAATATGGTAGAGTTGCAGAATGAAGGAGGTGGGTCAAGATTTCTGCTGAGAAAGAGAGCTTCATGCAGAATAACTGAGATTCTTGAGATCAGCTGAAAATCTGGTTTTAAGGCTAGTTTTTCTACTCTGTGCTGTAAACTAGGCACTAAGGCCATGGGTGTTACACCTGCACAGGTGATAAATGAACCACCACCTGCAGAGGGTACCAAAGTCACAGGGAAGCTGTGGGTGGCCCAGAGCACAGGAGTGAGAATCCTGGGCTTTAGTCCCTAAAGAACCGAGTGCATTACATTAATAAACCATTAAGGAACTATAAGAAATCTTTCCAGTTTGCTGGATAAATATGTGCAAGTCTAAATCCTCCCTATATTTGGTCTGCTAGGTTTTTATATGATTTCTAGATCTTGGTAAAGCGTTAAGTACTAAATAGTAGCACTGCTCTGAGGGATGTTAACAGGCACAAGAGTTTTGTGCAGCTGAATGGCATCCTTTGTTCCTGATTACTCCACTTTGCTACTCTTTTGCATGACTCAGTTTGCAATTGTGTGCCTTTGAGGGTGTCTGGATGATTTGAACGGTGATGAAGGTGCTATTGTAAGGAATATGTGGGAGTAGTCATCCACAGGAACATTTAAAAATATATGTATACACACCATCTGCTGCAATGAGGTGTATTTCAAAGGCAAAATATTTGCTCTTTGGAAGTGTCTCAGAGTTAAGAATATTATTTTTTTTTCTTCAGAAAAGATGGTTTGGCAATTTCTAGAAAGAAGTTCTTCATTCGGGGAAGGCGCCTGCCAGGAGCTGGATTTTTATAGTTCATTTTCTGCACTCTCTCCATATTTTTAAAAAACTCTTTTAAAGTACCTATTCAAGAACTGGAGAGTGCTTGAAGAATAGGATCATTAAAATTTCATACAAACATAATACCATTTAGCTACGCCTTCTTGATGTTTGTTTATACAACCAGGATCTATGTGAGCTCTCATAGAAAATGTTGAATTGATTATCCCTTTTGATGGCTTTTTCAGAGCTTTCCAGCACAGAAGACTCCAATCAGGATTCCCCTGTGTGAAGGCTTTTTTGGATTCATGGCTCTACAAAATGTAGTATATTGGGCTATATGACCTTATGTTTTTCTTGAATTACTGATAAAAGTGCTATGAAACTGCATAGGGCCAAGAACAGCTGTTCAAAGACCCATAGTAGCAGCACCTCTAGTGAGCAATGAATATCTCACAATAACTTTCAGACTTGTCAGCCTAGCATAGTAATGTGCACATTTAGCACATTTAAATGTGCCACTTTAATTCTGTGTAATGCTATTTTTTTATTAGAACATTGTGTGCTTCAACATTAAATGTCTCGCAGAGAGATTTTTGTTGTCAACTAAAGCTGAGAGCAATTTTATTTTATTTTATTTTTTTTTTTTTTTTGGAGAAGACTTAAAAACATGTTTATAAAACCAAGGTGAATGGCACTATTTTTTTTCCCTTCCAATTCCTTTACTCACTTGGCAGCTGGTACCTGTTTTCCTCACAATCAAAGTCAACCTGATAAGTTGCAGGTACAGATTTCATTTGCTTTGCACTTCACAATTTTTGCTCAAAGAGTTTAATATCTGAGTCTCCTGGAATATCTGCAGTATGCCAAGATGTATTAGAAAGCAGGCAATTCTTGTAGAAGATGTGAAACATTTTGCTCATTTTTAAAATCTGCCATTATTAGAGGACTGGTTTAATTACTGTGGGGATAAAACCCTCTCTAAATGAACTGTGTAGCATTACCACACATCTTTTATTTTTCCAGACATAAACAGGAGTGCTTAGTTAATAATAATTTTTATCCATCTTTATTTATATTTTGAAAATCCTAATGTAGTAATGGATGTATACGTCTCTGATAGATTCAATTTTCTTATTATGCCTCACTATTTGCTACAGG
>WEIU01019312.1:329697-378727 GCA_013389925.1 Aegithalos caudatus
CTCACTTTTTTTTACTGGTTTTTTTTTTTTTTTTTTTTTTTTTTTTTTTTTTTTTTTTTTTTTTTTTTTTTTTTTTTTAATTAGAGCTTGCCAGCTATCCTTTAAATATAAGTTTTAATGCAATGCAATCAGGATTTTTTTCTTGTTTGTTTGTTTTTGAGGCAGACTTTTTGCAGTACAGCTTTCCCTTTTCCTTTTATTCAGGGTGGCTTTTTATGTCAGTCAGTCTTCTCTGGTAATAATGGAATTACAATTTGTTGAGGTTTTTTTCTTCCTGTAAAAATTAACAAGTCCAGTTATCATGTATGTTTATGGATAGGCCTTCTTGGACATGAGCTATTTTGCACACAGGAAATGTAACCAGGCTGTGATTTATACCTTCTTTAGGGATATTTGATTAATGGCAGCATAAGATAACTTGGATATGTCCTCCATGCTGATGGCATCTTGGATAATGCACTTTTTCCTCTCTTTATCATACGTGTTAAATGCTGCTCTTTGATCTAATGCTGGGCTCTGTACACACATTAATGATTGCTGCTGTCAGATAGGACTTAAATCCATTCCAGGATGTCTGATGTGTGAATAATCTGGAGCAGCAAGACTTTCTCTCCTCAGACCTAGATGAGCTTGTTGTTCTCCCTGATTGGGCATATTTAGAGACTTATACACTGCAGTCATGAATCCTCCCACCAGACTTTGATAATTCTGATTTCTGTCTAATTTTTCCTCAAATGGAAGTTTTCCCTCTTGTTTTTGGATGTACATTAGGCTAAGGGCAACTGATCACTTTTACCTCCCTCAACAATTTGATACCTTGTTCAATGCCTGACTGTGGGCACTTCATTTAACCTCTCAATGTCCTTCAGTTTTGGGGAAAAACTAATTCTCTCCCAGTTCGTGCAAGGAGTGAGGCATGTGGGGGATTATGTGCCCTCCTGCTGGGAGGTGGATTATCAGCAGATAAATCATTTCCAGTTGCTCCAAGGTGATGTGAAAAATCCCTACATCCAAACCAACTCCTTGCAGGGTACCTGGGGAGGCTGGAGCTCTTCTCCCTCCACAGGACCCAAGACAGCACAAAATTTCTGCAGCCTCACTCGAGGAGGGGCAGGAGTGAAGGCTCAGCTGCCTCAGCCCCTCTCTCCCCTCATGTCAGAGCTCCTGCACCTCTTTCCACAGTGGCTTCTGATTGTTTCATGGGCAGCTACAGTTTAGTGATGCCAATAACTTGTGAAAGGAGCCAAAGCTGGCCTGTCATTTCTTTTAAGTGCAGCTAGCAAGCAATTTGCAAGTTCCTATATGAAGCTTTTTTTGAGAATGAGTTCTTTTAATACAACAATCTATTCTGAGAGTAAAAAACAAATGCAATTGTAGTAACAAGGGGTTTGTAATAACAAGGGGTTTGTCCCATGAGAATCAGTAAATAAAATATGTAAGCAATTCAAGAATAGATAGATTCGATGGACAAGTAGAACACCTTTTACTAATAGAATAATTGGCAAGACAGCTATTAACTAATTAAAGTTGCCCATGAAGTTTGTAAAAACTGTATAAACGACAATATGGTGCCATAATAAAAAAGGCCTTCTAAGGATTTTACCATGTCACTCTATATGTGGTATCCACCTCAAAAAGGACAATAACTCTCCCAGTTTCTCCTGCTGAAATTCCTGTTGCTGATAGAGTTTATTTAAGTTTATTTCAGTGAAGTTTTTGTAACTGTGGAGCCTCATGTGTCTCCTGCAAGCCAAGTAACTCTGATGGGAAAATGAGTGTGTTAAAACTGTGTGAAACTTCCACAAAAATGTGTTTGACCCAACTGGGAACAGGATTTGGCCCAAGATCCATTACCCACAAGGCTGCAATGCCTCCTCCAGTCTATATCATAAATCTGATGATTATATTTCTTCAGAAAGGAATTACTGCTTTAGTCAGACATGAATCTCTCATCAGATTTTATTAGCTTTATTTACATTGCTACATGGATTAAAAAGAGCAGTTAAATAGCATGAATTAGCAGTTTGTCAAATTTAAGTTTTCATGGGCCAATAATTTTCAGGGCGAGCTGTCTTGTGCTCTGCATTTCACACTCCCTAGCAAGAAGTTTAAATCTGACTTGTAAACAACAGCAGCAGAGGGAAAACCAACAGAGACTGGCCCTTTGTGCTGTGTTCTGGTCAGGGGTGAGTTTTTCCAGGCTGGCTGCAAACCTCTGGAAGCAGGGGTTGGTACAGGGGGGCTCAGGGGCTCCCCAACCAGACCCACATCCCTGCTCACCTCACCTCTGGCTGTAGGTGCTGGAACCCTGTGCAGTTGCCAGGGTGATTTTGGCCCCATCAGCCACAAACACTGCTTGTATTTGTACTTACAGGCTGTGCAAAGTGCCTCAGAGAGAAGGCTTTTAATACTAAAAGTAGTAATATGGGCCACCTGTACATAAAAAAACCCAACCATGCTGTCTGTGATGCTGCAGTGCCCTGCTGGGAGTGCCCTAGGTGTGATGGTCACTGTCACAGCAGAGTCTGAGCTGAGGGGACAGGAGGGCCTGAGTGAATTTGCACCCTTCTCTGTTTCTGTATTCCCTCCTGTGAATTGGGAATAGGGAGATGTTAACCACTGCTCCAAGTGGAGTGTGTCACACTGGTGCATTGGTACGTGTCTACTTCAGCAGAACTCTAAACTCTGGGATAACACCTGGGAATTTGTTTGGGGATAATCTGGAATGGAGGAATGTGGTTTTTCTAAAGTGTTAACATGAACTACAAAGTATCCAGGTCAATGCAATTCTGGGATCAGCAGATCCTGTGGGCACTCTTTGCCCCCCACCTTTGTTTACAAACAAAGAACAACTTCTGAGATGGCTTTCAGCCCCCAGGAGAACAAATTAACTGTTCAAACAAATGTGTTTTCCCTTCACTTGCTAAACTGCAACGTTTCTGGTGACAAGGAAGATCTCTTTACCCCTGGCAGTGGTAAAGATTTTTAAAAGCTGAATGTTAAATTCTTATTAGTTTCCCTGAACTCGAACTGCCTGTACACCTGGGAGCCCTTGGAAGGAAGCATTTCACCTGAGCATTATGGCTACAGAGACGTGCTGAGCTCCCAACAGGCCCTTGACTGTGTTTGACCCCCTCCTTGCCTCACTTCCCACTGACTGAGGTTTTTTTTTGCTGTTGAGAAGTTCCTTGTCCCTGCTTGACAGCTTTGTTGGAGGCTATTTCTGTTTCTGCCCTGGCAGCACCCTGTGGTGTGGGACTGGCATCTTCTCAGGGCTGGGGGTGAGCCTGAATATAATGCACAGTGCATGCAGGGCTGCTTTACAGGAATGTAAAATACTGTGCAGTCAAAATCCATTGTTGCACTTGGTGCCAGCCTTTGTCTGCTGGTCTTTGAGTGCCACCAGTGTTGCACACAGCTATATAACAAAGGCATGGAATTAATGATCATTTTCCATGAAAAAAGAGGGATGACACTACTTATTTCTTTCTGTGAACGTGAGTGAAGAGATCTCTCTTTTCTGATAGCAGTGTTCTCACTGAGTGCTGAAGCAGATTTACTGTGCAGTAAGTTGAAAAACTGGCTTTGGGGAATATAGTGTAAAAACAAAATCCTGACTCCTTCAGCCTACACAACTCCATGAAATTGTGATTATGAAAGGTGCTGGCCAGCTCTGGAAGCAGATCTGAGCTGGAACGTGAGGCTTTGGAGCAGATCTCTCATGGAATATTATCCAGGACCTTTCAACCACAGGTTGTGCTGGTGACCTCCAGCAAGCAGAAGCTGGTATTGCACAATTGCGTTTATGTTCAGGTTTCTCTGCTCCTGCTTCAGCATTGCCTGTCAAAAAGCCCAGCTCCCATGCTGGGAAAATGACTGGATGGATTTGTCCTGAAGCAGGCACCAAAGCTTTTGTTCATGGGCTGACTGTCAACAAAATGCTGAGATAAGCTGGTTGACACTGGAGTTTCTGTCCTGCAGATCAATTGCAATATGGGTGCAGTGGCAGAATGAGAGCTCTGCACTCTCCTCTGCCCCATAAATTGCTGTCTTTACATTTTCTGGTTGTCTCTTTTACCGTCTTATAAAATTTGCTGTAATCGCCATCAATTGTTCTTTATTGCTCGTGGAATGTGCTGTGTAACATCCAGTGTTAGGGGTTTTTAACACTGAGCATTTCTGAGGGGAATTTGGAACATGTGCAAGGGCTTGGCCTGGTGAATCCAGTCACAGAAAGGGGCTGAAACTCTCTTAATGAGGACAAAGTGCACAAATTGGAAATTAGGACTGTGTAGGGAAGCACAATACAAAGTAATCCTGTTACTGTTGTCATCTACAATGCTGCTCAGCCAAAAGATTGCTATTTTAAATAGCTGGAGGGTTTAGTGTAGATGGGGCACAAATGGAAATAAATAGGTGTGCATTTAATATCTAGATATTAGCATCGTGGTCTGTGTCTTTTATGTGATAGCAATCTCAATATCTAGTAACCTCAATCTCCTTTTTTATGAAACATCCACTTTTTTTCGTGTATTGCTCTCACATCTCAGTCTGTGGAGTTTGCTACTGATAATAAACGTGCTCATGTTATTAATTCCTTGTATTTTTACCTCTCTGAGTAGAACAGAACAAGAAAGTCTAGCAAAGTAAGAACATTTAGTGCCTATCAGTGATAGAGAGAGTATACATACACCTTCCTAGCTGGGTGATGATATCTCAGTAGCAAAAGAGAACAACTGCCAGATACAAGTGAAGAGGCAGAAATTAGAGCAACTGCTGAAAAATCACTGAAATTAAGGACCTGCTCGTTTAGTGTGATTGGAGCATGTAAATATTAACTCTAATGATGACAACACATAAATTGGAGTGCTCCATAAAATTTGAGCACATGAAACTGAAGTGCCACAACCTGCTTTATTAATAATTTTTAGTCATCTGCATTTAATTTGCTGCACTATTTACATGTGCTTCCTGTTTGTTTTAGTAGAATTTCCATAAGGAAACCAGCAGTCTTCCAAAATTCACACTTACAGGTACATATAATCAAAAAAAAATTCAATCTGTATGACATCCTAAACTTGGAAGATAATTAGGATTATGAAATTCTTGCATTTAACTTGTTCTATAACAGTCTCTGCCTTTGTAGAGAAGATGGAAAACTGCAAGATAGTAACAAGGCAAAAGATTTCTGACATAGTCAGCTTTCATTTATTAATCAATAAGGATAGTAACTTCTCACCAAGCCAAAATGTAGTTCACATATAAATAGATCTTAAACATTATAGGTTAGGTTTAATCTGCAGTGAATTTAAGACTGTAAAGGAAAACTGATTGAGGTGCAAGTATCTGATTTTTTTCATGACCAATTTGGATTTGGAGTCTTCCTACGGGCCTTAAATTTACCAGAACTGAGCTTTATACATACAATATTATAATGTACCTTTTGGTCCCTGACATTCTCCCAAATGCAAAGGCAATAATTGAGGTGACATTTTCACTGTGAGGATTCAGCAAACAAAGAGCAAAAATATCACAAAAGTGAATCAACAATGAGAACGCTTCTTAGATCATCCAAGCAGCATCTTTAAAGACATTGTGCGCTTTGTTTGAGCAGAAGTCTTTGTGTTTTTGCAAGGCTTCTAGATCACAGACATTGGTATTGGAGAAAATTTTCCATCTTAAAATTGAAAGAGTTAATTTTCCAGGTTATTTCCCTCATTAACATGCCATTCCTTTTGTGAAGGATGAGCAGGTGTAAGTGTGAGATTGCCTGGCACGATTAGAGACTTCTAGGTAATCTTTGTAACATAAAAATCTTTAATCTGACTTCTAAGATTTAAAAATACCCACGAGCAGGAACATCAGTAGCAAAATTGCTTTTTTAGGATTCCAAAAGGACAGAAAAGCTGCGTGCCCAGGTCAGTGACAGTTTTGTGTCAGGAGGCTGAGAGCCTGGGTGCTGCCTGCTTGGCAGGGTTTCCAGCAGTGGCACTGGGGCAGAGCAGTTTGTCCTGACACATGATAAGGTTTGCTTCTATTAGCTCATGGTTTAACAAAAGACAGGCAAAATCACAGGGACCTTCTGTCCTCCTGTCAAAGGCCTCGTACAAAAGGGACTTTTTACATTGAAGGAGAGGTTTCCTGAGAATTCATAATTAAATGCCAGACTGGGGTGGGTGGAGCTGTATGAAATAAGAATAAAAACTTTTTCTACAAAACTAGGAAAGGGTTTTTATAAATGACTGAACAGTCACTTGTTAACAAAATATGAGCACAAACCTATAATTTTGCAAGCATTCACTCATCCAATTAAATGATGTTGTAATACTTTGTGTACATCAATCTCACTAACAATTGCTTTTTTAATAATTCAGCTTTCTCATATATAGAGATGTATTTTTTGCTCATCCTTAAGATGTAAAGTGTTACAAATCTTTCAGCATTATGGCAAACAATGAGAATTACTTGGTTTCTCCCATTTCAGTGTTGCAGCCTTTGAAACTGCTCAAAGGTTTGCTGTGAGGAGGTGTTCTGTTCTGCAGCACCAAGCCGTGTTATTGCAAAATAAAGCTGCTGTCTCTTAAAAACCCCATGGAAGTGTGGGATTAATAAGACAAATCACTGACCTGCTTGATCTTTAAAGAACTAGGAAGAGCTCTGTGCAATTCAGGATGAGATTGATTGGATTTTATGTTCCCAAATACTGGGTGAAATATGTGGAAAATAATGTGACACAGGGGACTTTGGGGTTTATCTCTGTTTTCCTTCAGGCTATGCTTGAACGAAGGCAGTGGCTGTTAAACTATGTGTGTCTCTACTATTAAAAACAACAAAAAAACCCCTTCACAAGACTAAAACCAAAAGCAAAGAACGTGTCAAACCCTTCAGATAGTACAAACAATCTGAATTCTTGCGCAATCAGACCTGTAATGCCAGTCCTTGTCTCTGAGTGCAGGTGTTGAGCACACCTGAAGTTTGTTGCCTGATCATTGCAGCACTGTCCAACCAGTGAGAACACTGAGGGATGCCTTAAAACTGAGCAAAGAAAAGGGTGGGAGTGCAAGAATGGAGGGAATTAATTATTCTTGGAAGTGAGAAAGCTGAAGGAGAAATGAAAGGAGCTAAAGGAGGAAGCAAATGGGAAGGTGAGAACTTCAGGACATGCAAAGGTAAAGGCTGGGAAAGGAAGTGGGGCTGGAAAATATGAGAGGATGCAGAAAGTTACTGGGGAGGCAGTAGGAGGGATAAGGACAACAGAAAAGGAAGCCTGTAACACATAAAAGAAGGAACTTAATTTTGAAAAATCTGGGGTAAAAAGGAATATTAAACAGGAGTTAAGGAGTATAGAATGTATGGAATCCCTCAAGAGTCCAACATGTTTCACATGTTCTTGGAAAAGCTCTTGATTTCATCTGCTTATAATTGTCTTTAAGACAATTTCATATGTCTTAGCAAAAGCTGATAACAATTGTGGTGACCATTTCTTGTTCAAGAGGATGTGTTCTGCCTTAGCCTGTGTGGAGGGGACTTGGAACCCTGGGTTAGCTGCAGTCATTTCATGCCCCCATGTCTTAATCCCTGCAGATTTGCAATATGCCCTTAATGTTGGCATCTGTAACCCATGAAATGGATGCTCCAAGATGAGAGGCATTGGAAGTCTATGATATTACAGGATCATTCTCTTCTGTGCCAGTACAGAGTGGCTTCTTGCAACAGGTTGTGCTAGAAAATAACATGAAATATTGATTTAGCCATATATCCTTCAGTAATTTTAATAAACCCACTGTGGTGGGCTCTGGATAACTTATTACTCAGTGGAAAATAAAATGCCATGTTTACTCTTTAGCTTCAGCTTTTCAGTTTCTGTTGCTGAGACCAGCTGAATGGCCTGAAACCTGCAACTTCTCTTAAAGTGTGTAATAAAACCTGTGCAGCATAAATGTGCTGTGATATAGAATATTTATCTTGGGAGATGTTCCCTGGTTTTCATGGGGTGAAAGGACCTGAAGAATCTTTTCCTTAAAATGCAAGGAAATTATTCAGGGTGTGAGACACATTAAAATACTTAGTCCAGATTTAGAGAAGTCTCTTACCAAAATATTCACTTGTTCTCATCAGGGAGGCAGAGTTCAGGGCTGATTATAGAACTGGGATATGCCCTTTGGCACTACAGGTATTCCATGGTAATTGGCAGGCCTGGAAGCAATAATTCTGGTTTTGGTGCATTTTGTGAGTGTGTATTTTTTGCACAGCTCTGGGAAGGGACATGTTAGCAAGTGATAAGCTCTACTTTAGTACTAGAATGTTGAAAATTGCTTTTGGGTGTCTGAAATTTATTTTTCTCATTTAAATTTTATGTTGATATTAATATTTAAACTGTATCAGCTAGCAAGAATGGTTTGAATGAACAGAACAGAAAGTCTTGTCTAACCATGGAAAACAAATGTTTTAATTTTTTTCATTCTAAGCCTTTTCTGATAAACCATATTATTTTGTCATGTTGTTATACTTAGTCATTTTATTATCAAATTCAGTGTGGTTTTGGCATGTGGATTTCAGTTAAAATTAAATTTATTTAACATTTCACTGTATTCAATTTCTTCAATAGCTAATTCAGTATATGTTCCAGAATAGTAACAAATGTATTTATAATGTATTTATTGTATTTGGGGTAATATTTTTCTTCTACCATGAGTTGGCTAAGATTAATGTATTATATTTCATCAGATAACTATCTAGGGCTCATAACATCTACCACAGTAAAATACATCAGTCAAATTTACTTATTTTTGTCACATATAGCTGGGAAAAAAGTTCATGTTACAGATCCTTTCATAAGTAAAAACATAATGGCCAAAGCTTGCACCAAACTGGGAGTTTTATCAGATCTTCCATCTCTGTTCTGTCAGTCTTTCTAAAAAAAACTGATCTAAAGGTTACTGAAGTCAATGAAAAGACTCCTATTGACTTCAGTGGGTTTGGTTCACTCCCTAAATGCCAGTGAATAAATGTGGACTTTGCTAGATGCCTAGAGAATTTAAAAAAAAATAAAAAATCCTGGGAAAGATGAAAATGTGTTACAAAGTCTTTCTCAGCAGCTGAGTCCCATGAGTTCAATTCCCATTTATCAAAGGAGCTCCAACTCTGCTTCCTCAGTTAACCCTGTGTAGTTTTTCTCATTTCAGCTGGAAAAATGATTGACAGAAACAATCAAGAAGTGTTTGTCATCCACCTTCATTTTGGTTTAGCTGTGAACTAAAAGCAATGGGGGATTTCCACTCATGACCTTCAATTATTGCATCCTGGAATGCAAACCCCCAGCCAACAGTCATGAGCCACAGCTCTAGTAGAAGGAGACAGTTATGGATTTTGTTTTCCCTTATTCTTGATATTTCTTTATATATATATATATATATATAAATTTTTTACACCATAAGCTGTATTTGCTAGTACTGTCTCTTATGTTTGGCTCTTTATCTTAATTTTTTTTTTTTTTTGTGAGAAGTAGTACTTGCATTTGCAAGACTCTGCTCTGTATATACTTCTCAAAAAGTGAAGGTTACCAGCAAATTCCAAGTACCTTTCAATTTTTAAGTGCTTTTAGTTCTACTTTCAAGCCTCTCACATTCTAAAAATTCTTCTATTCAAGTGTAGCTTTAGAGGCACTTTCTGTGAGCACTGAACTTTTGTGAAAAATTGTCTCCACTACCACTTTATCATAAACAGTCACTCAGCATAAAAATAAAGCACTGTGGGTATGACAGTTGTAAAGTCATCAAATCATTAATTCAGCAGTGCCAAGGCCACCACTAAACCACATACCCAAGTGCTACATCTACATCTAAATACCTGCAGGGACAGTGACTTCACAGCTTCCCTGTCCCAGTGCTTGACAACTCTTTTGGTGAAGAAATTTTTCCAATGCTGTGCTGTTAGAACTCTCAGGGTTAATCACAGGATGCTTTCTCTAAACCAAATTTAGCTTACATAAATATTTACCAGCTATTTCAGAGGCTTTGTTAATTCCTTTTTACAGCTTGTTGCTGGGTGGGGTGGGAGACTTGTTAAAACAAGCCTGCAGTGAGGTGGGTGGGGGCTGTTGGGTTGGGACTGCAGCATTTGTGGTACCCAGGAAAGTCTCCTGTTTGGAGATGTGCTGTTTGTGGGCTCAGGCTGGACAGGCTGCAGGGCTTTGATAATCCACTAACACTGGAGAGACAAAGGTTGTTGGAGCCCTAGAAACGTGAAATTTGGGGTTTTAGTGTGTGGTAATGCATATGAGTCAAGATGGAGGATTTTGGGTGTTGTCTAAGTCCTTCTTCTTCACCTTCTTCTTCCTTCTGCATGGGTTTGAGTGGTTTTCTGTAATTGGGTGAAAAAGGCCTGCATTGCAGACCTTTGGTGGTCATTATTGGGTCAAAACCATAAATAATATACGTGTCACCTTGGTACTGGGTAATTATCACTTAAAAGACCTCAGAAAGAGTTAGAAGCACTCCGTTTTACCTCATTTCCCTACCTTGCTAATTAAGCTCAAGGCTTGTGAGCCTGTAAATACTGTAAATAGATAAATAGATAAGGTTTAATAAACATTCCAAGTCCAAACTGGACATCTTCATTTCCTGTATTATTCACCCTGACCTTGGCAAAGAAGAACATAAGCCAAAACCATCACAAAAGGTCAGCTCTGAATCCTGCTTTTCTTGCCTGGTCCTTTTCTTTGTGAAAACACTGACAGGTCAGAATTCAGGTGAGGTTTGGAGGGACACCACAGCCTCACCCTAGAGTTTAATGAGCTCCCTGAACACCAACTCCTCACCACTGTGCAGTGGATGAATTTGTTCCCTTTTGCTGTTTGCCTTTACCTTGGGGACCCATCAGCCTTTAACTGAGCTGTCTCTATTCAAGAATACCCAACCACGTGTTCAGAAATTGCCTCTGTGCTGTTTGGGCTGTTCAGGAGGGTTTGTGAAGCACAGCTGTGAGATTCAGAGGCTCCTCAAGGTTGAGGGGTTGGGCAGGTTGAGGTCATGAGCTTTGCCAGAGTCCCAGAATAATAATAGTAAAGAATGATGCAGGTTTTGGATCACTTCTCACTTGCAGCCACTAAACACTTGCTGAAAGCTCATATTTTGTGTTCCAGGCTATGTTGTTTATGGGAATTACTCTACCAACCTAAAAACATTTCCTTCTAAAAGAGCATTTAGTGATATGAATAATGTCCCTCCAATCTGGCCAATATTCTCCTGTTGCTTATCTGACAAAGCAGAATTTGACTTTGCTTTTAGTGAGGCTGTTTGTTTTAAAACATAATTTTGATCTTTTGTGTATCTAAAGAGATCTAGGGGTTTAGGGATTGAGGTTTTTGAATCTTATCATGGTCATTAGATCATCTCCAAGTTTCTGTCCTTGCTTTCACTGCTGTCACAAATGAATTTTGGTACCAGTAATAAATATAAGCAGATACTTTATTTTTGCTGTGTGGCCAATACGGGGTGGAGGCATGTGAAGTCACACAGATGTTTTTCATTGAGTACATCATCTAAATTTACCATCATTTGTAAATGACTCATAAAATCAGAAATACACAATTGACTTTTAATTTTGTACCTTAGTAGTAAATCTGGTAGTGGACTCCAGCTACTGTGCAGTGAAGGAGGTGGGTTGGGAACATTGGTTGACATTCAGGGAACCAGATTAGCATTACTGAGGTATAATGCAAAAAGCAGAAATTAGATTTTGTTTGTTCCCTAGGCAAAGGAAGAAATTTAGACTGACATCTTCCTATGTATGAAAGTATAGGTAACAGCAGAGTGCCATGTTTCCATATATTTTGTAATTTTTATGTATTGTGTTTTTATGAGGTCTAAAAGGTTGGAATTATATGCACTGCCACAACCAGGGATGAGTATGCAGCAGTGGAAAAAGCTTTTCAAATAATGGGTTGAAAAACACTTGTTTTCACCAATTTTATTTAATAACTGAAAAATTGACCTTTTGAAGATAAAAAGGCAGTTATATTCTGTATTCTATGACAGGTTTTCAAACAAAGTTTTGTACAGAATAAATGTAAGAATAGGTAAAAAGGTAAATCCAATGTGTTTTCTTGCTGTTTTGGTTTTTAAAGAGAGTCTGGGGTGTTAGGACAATTGATAAACAGCGTGGGTAAACCTAACACTGACAGTGCAAGAGCCATAATAATAATCATTAATTAGGATGTGCTACTCAGAGTTCAGTTGGAGAATATTGGATTATTTCCTACCGTATTTACTGCATTCCATAATGTGCTGTCTAAGGAACAGAACTGTATATATGGAATATATTCTTATGGAATATCAAAGCAATCCAACTCAGCTGCTTCTGTCATTTTATGGTGGGCAAACACCAGCAGATTTAAGGATCACTAAAAAAATTGAATTAAAAGATCAAAACCCGAGAGGGTTAAAATCAAGAACAGACTCTATGGCTTTGCTGTGGCATGAACTGATTAGGATCAAAATTATTTCTTTTCTCTCATATTAATTCAAATGGTGAGGGGGACATTTTGCCTTAGATTCAAACACAACCTGGCATGCACTTCATTGGCCTAGATTTATATGGAAAGCACTGGAAGAATCACTTTACTTCCTGATTATTTTCAAATGGCTTTAGACTACGTATATATAGCAGTTTAGTTCATTGAACTCCTGTCAGCACAAACATAATATATAAGAAAATTGCTTTGCCAGCATTCAATTATTACAATTATAACCTTATTACATTGAATCAGCTTTTTTCTCACTGCAATAAATAAATAGCATTCAAGGTTTGTTTATTTTTTTTTTCCTATGGCAGTTGAAGCATTGCCTTGTTTAAGAAGAAAAGAAGGAAGCAGAGAGCATATAAAATATGCAGGAAAAAGGCCATTGAGAAATTTTAGTGATGTGGTAAAATGAAATGAGGGCTCATTTACTTCTGCATAGCTTTTCAAAGCTTGACTCTGTATTTAGGATTTGTGACTGCTATCAATTTACCATAACTTCTCCTGGTATAGTCTTAAGGAAAAAAAAAAAAAGGTGAAATGCATGACTGGTAGAATATTTTAGGAAATGGAAGCTTCTACTTTTAGTTCATTGCTTTATTTCTGTACTCTTTCCTCCTTTACCTTGAAAGTTCATGGAGTGATAAATAGTTACTAAATTACAAGGTTACTTTGGCAGTGATAACCCACGATATTTCCCTTCTTCTTATGTAGTAGGGAAAAGAAGATAGGGTTTTGTGCCAGTGTCCTTTCTTCCTCTGGTCAAAGTAACATCTAACTCTGTGATGAGTTAAAGCTGGAAAGAAAAACTTTTGGTTTAATTCCAAAGTTTTACCAAATTGCCATTTTTTTTTTTTTATATTTAGCTCTTACCTTTTTATTTTCCCAACAGGCCTGCTAGGCCTGTTAGAAGATGCTACCATCTTTATAAACCTTGCTTTTCTATTATCTGATGGTTAGAGTGGCACAGTGTTTGTCTTAGGTGGGTATCCAAAAGTGTAGGTATCTGTCTGAAATATTGAGGAAATTCCAATTCTCCCACATGTAGATGTCATCTGTGGTTCCAGGGATTACACAACAGCTCACATCAACCTTGGTGATAGTGATAACAGTTCCAACAGGTTTTGGATCCTGACTCCTCTCAGGTTTGGTTCTAATGCTGTATAGCACAATCTGGAGCAAAAAAAAAAGACCCAAAATGCACCTAAATTTAATGTGAAATTATTCATCAAAGCTGAAGGGAAAAACTTAAAAGAGTCCTCATGAAATTTTAAAGTAAAATAGCAATAAGTTATCTCAAATAATATTGCCAAATCAATCCATATCAGGTGTTTCATAATAAAAAAGTTTAAAAAAAGGATTTTTTAGAACAATTTATTTCCTTCCCTTATTTTCAGGCCTTGAGCTGTCCGAGCTGAAGTTTAGCTTTTTTATCACAAATACTCCAAGCAGTCACATCACAGATGGTTCAAATCTGACCCTTTAGAAGCTGAGTGAATAGTTCTTAGAAAAAGACAAACTAGCCTGGTGATTCCAGATGGTGTGTCATGATCACATTACCTGATGGTTTTCTAGGAAGAGCTGAATTTCTGGCAGGAGCACATCACACATGCCACAGTGCAGGCTTTGGCTGAGGAACAGCCTTGGGTTAGATGTTCTGACAGTCAGGTGGCAGAGGTAAAACAAGTGGCTGGCACAGGGAGGCACAGACACTGGGAAGAAGTGGCTTGTGCATATATATACATATATATATATAGTATATATATATGTGACACATAGAGGCTCACATGTACACACATAGTGCTACTTTTTAACAAGTTTGGCTCGTTTCTCCTACAGCTGAAAGTAATCTGAGTATGTTCATGATATGAAACATTTCCACATGGCTTTGTAGAAATAGGATAGAATAGGCCAGTAATGAGCTTATATATTTATCCTATATGAATAAAGGGATGAGTGTCACCATTGATTTGTCATTTTGCCTGGTTTTAGTGAAGGGTTTTGCAGCATCAGGTGACAATTCTGGCCATACCTGTGGTCCTGGTGGGTATTTTCCTGGGTGGATTCTGCACAGTTTTGGCCATGTCAGATAATTGAGTGGATCCACTGCACAGGGCCAGGGGGAGGCTGCAAAGCTCCTGCCTGACCCTGGTAAATCCAATGTGCAGCTTTGCAGTGGAACTGCAGGGAGGGAGTGGAAGTAAGCAAATAGATACAACTTCACTGTTGTCAAATTTACACATGCTTTTGGTACAGCAACATTCCCAAGGAATTCCAATCTTTGAGTTCTGTCCTGCAGTCCTAACGCCTGGAATACTTTGCAGCTTTGCCTGGAGCATGGTTTTGTGTGATTGTATCAGCAAGCACTCTGAGGCAAAATAGAAAACTAATTTTAGGCAGAAGCCTTTGGTGGGGATTAATTTGGAATAGGTAACACTTTTTTTGGAAAGAAACAATTTATTTGTGTCTTTGTGTGTTTTCAATGTACAAGAGTGAAGATGATTTTTCACTTTACTGCAAACAAACGTGGGTACAATTTTTTATCCTGATAATGGCTCAGCCATGTGTCTGCTCCTTTTGTGGGTTTTAGTTGTGCTGTTCATGTGCAGCTGAGGGCCACAGGAAAAGTCTTTGGCAGTTTCTTTGAATAAAAGCCTCATGTTGAGTAACACCAATTGTAAAAGTCTCAGTGCACACTATCATTATAACAAGCCACAAGAATCAATGCTACTGATTGATGAAATATTGCATGTTAATGAGCCATGTTCCTGTATCATGTGGAAGGTTGTATCCTTGAGACATATTTAAATAAATAACATTAAGAAGAAAGAAGCCTTCAAATAAGTAAATGGTTTTAACTTAAGTCCATAAAATCAATGAAAATGGAAGCTAAAGCTCTTGCTGATCTATTAATTCAGCACTGTGCCTTCTCCAGGTCAGTGTTACAGCACACATGGGACAAAATACCCTTGAATGATTTTGTACAAGATTACTGCAATAGCCAGACACAGGGAGATAAGGTAAAGATAGACTGATAGGCTTAACTCTGAAATGGCCTGGTTTCATGGCTTTATTTCAAACCCCTCACAACGAGCAGTCCCTGTGTCTGTTGTATCACTGCCATATAAACCTTTGCTTATTTGGCCATTTAATTTGTAAAGAAGGCAACCTTTAAGCTGGCAAGCAGCTTTAGAGCTTTTCTGGTGCCAGAACCAAGGTAAAAAATATGGGTCAAAGTGTGACCCATATAGTGGAAATGGGATGTGACTTAGTGATTATGTTAATAAAAATCAGCAAGTGTTTCCTACAAACTTCTGTTTAACAGAGGCATAAGTCTCACTTATAAAAACACTTGTTATTTTCAGTCTGCTACTATCTGTATTTGTGGCTCTTCCTGTATCTTCACTGCAAAACAGTTTTCCAAGGAATAACAGAAACTGCAACACAGACCTTTGTTACATCCCACATAATATTTGGGGCTCTAAGGCTTTTTAATTTCATTTTTCTGTGCTTTCCTTCTGCTAATAACATTCCTCTCTCTTCTAATAATGTCCCTCCTTTATCCTTACTTCTTTTCCCACCTTTAAGAACACCAAGCTACAGAAGTGAATTTATTGTTATATTTATTACCACTGTAAACTTCCCTGGTGTAAACCCAAGCTGAAGCCCTCTGTGGAAATAGCCCTGTCTCCCACAATCATCAGTGTCATCTTTGAGGATGGCAGCTTCAGAGTTCCTGGGGAACATTGTTCTGGTGAGATGTTAGTGTGGTGAAGGGGGAACTCCCAGAGGCATTTTAAATCATTTCCTTAGAGACTTTTCAAGTACATCAGCAAAACCTTGAATTTGACTGAATATTCTGTGGGGAATTGCTGTAGAGAAAGAAAGGGGGCTGGGATGTTGTTAGCTGTTGATATGACTAAGGGATTAAATGGCTGCATTTTGAATTCATTGAAACCTTTCATTCATATATATGTATAAAAATATATGCAAAAAAGTCATGGCTCAGCCAAGAGATCACAGGCATCAAGGTGTTGATGATTTTTTTAGTGCAGGACCATGCCCACTGTTGTATATTTATTTTCTCTGCAAAGGAAATAATTTTGGGATGGAACTTCCTATGAGCTTTTGTTGGTGGTGCTCTCAGAGATCTCTGTGGTATGACAGCCTTTTGTTTTATATAAGATGCTGGGCTTTTACTTCTTGTCATCTTGACAGGTTTTTTAGCTTTTTAGTTCTATTAGAGCTCCTAATTTAATGTTGGTTCAGATTACTCTTCCCCTCCCTCCCCCAGTTAATTGTAATTTCTAGTTTGTTTATCATGGGGTTAACACTCATTGCCTCTGATCTTTATGTGAAAAGTATGCTAGAAGGAGATGTGGCTTTGTAGACAGACTTATATATTTCTCAAATATTTAAGGAAACCCATGTTATTGAACTAATAGTAAGGTTCTTGAAATAAAGAGCAAATTGAATAAAAATGAGTATGACAGGTAATTTAAGACAAGCAGGAAAGACAAAAACATTTCCTTAGTAAAATCTGTGTCATGAACTTGAATCTCCAGCCACAGCAATTGCAAGTGAAGTATTTCTATTCTGGACATCCAGCTGATGGAATAGGTACAAAAGTTGCATTGTTTCTCTGATAGTCTCAAATATCTGCCTTGGACACTTCTCTGTGCAGTTGCAAAGTGTTACATGGCATCACATTGTGATTTTAGCAATTGAAAAGGGAGCTCTGAGGTCTCTAATCTCACAAGCCAGCTGGCATTTAGACACTCTTTGTTTCAGCAGGGAAACAGCATCCATTTGTTTCCCCTGGAAATCTGATCTACCTTGGAAGAAGGGTCTTTTGAACAGGAGATGGTTCCAGTGATTGACCTTTAAGCAAATTTCTGCACTGGCAGCTGCATTGAGAAGCTACCCCTGGACATTTTCTGCTTTTCTGTCCCAGTGCTGGTGCTGCCAGCTCTTGTTTGAGCCCCCAGGATTTCAGGTGTCACCTCCTCAGCTCATGGTGACCCTCTGGGCTGAGAAGGTCCACTCTGCTTTGCCAGAGGAGCACAGGGAAATTTGTCTTTTGGGGACCATGGAGAAATGCTGAACAGCTGGGAGAGGATTATTTTTAACTGGAGAGGTTTAGCATGTCTCAGTGCAAACCACAAAGATTACAGTTCTACAGGAACCAGCAGTGAGACAGTCCCTAAAAGGATCAACAGCAATGTTCTCATTACCCCACACCTGAGTGAGGACTTCTGCTGTCTGGTTGGGAAATTGGTTACAGAGAACAACCAGGCAAGATCCTCCTTTAACACAGCAGTGAAAAAAAATCCCTTAATCGTGATGGACTGGATAAATATAGAGCCAGGTTTGATTTTTGCTGGTTTAGGAGCAGCTACATTGTAATTGACTTTTATGAGCTCAATAGAGTGACAGTGGAATAAATAAGAGGAGTAGGAATTTACAGTTACACTGTTCTTTATTTGGACTACCAGTATAAGTGACCCTTTAACATTTTGGATTCTATGAAAGCTTCAGCTCTCCCTTTCTGACAAAGGTGTTAAAAATCCATTGTAACCATGCTATGAAATCACCAGGAGTTACAGGAAAAAAAGAAGTAGATTTGATGGAGTTAAAAGAATAAACATTTATTCCTTAAAATAGATATACTTTACAGCGACATATAAAAGCACTCAAAAGATGCAAGGCATAGATATAACTTCCCTAGAACCTTGGAAAGGACTTTGAAAATCAGCTTAAAGGATAAGATTATGAAAAAGAAAAGGAAATGACCATACAACTTTGGGATCCCCACAGGGAACTTTTGTTTGAAGATGATTTACCAACTATAATGATGAGTTGAAAGTTAATCACCAATTGCCAGGATAAAGTGTTCTGAACTGTAATGATAAAGACCTGGATTTAATTCCCAATATCTTGATTCCTTTTCTTATCTGTCTGTGCTTACCCTTTCAGGGAACTGAGCAAACAATACTCTCATGTACTCTGGCAAGGGTAGTGTAACACTGCTTAGATGGGACTTCAAAAGAGGCTGCAGCACGCTCAGATTAGCCACTGAGATTCCCCAAAGGGGGCAGGAAATTACAAAATACAGAACCAGAATCATAAGTGTGGTGAGATTTGGATTGATGTAGGACCAAGGCATGAAAATATAGGTAAAAGAGCATTGACATAGTAAAATGTAGTTGAAAGCAAATAGAGAAGGATTAAAATGCTTTAAGGTTTAAAATGGTTGTAAAGACACTGAGAGATATTTGGAAAGGTTCAAGTGGAAAAAGAAGGAGAAAGGAGTAGGAAGAATGTAATATTCAAAATTACTATCTCAGTTCAGTATTAGACCCTGTAGTAGAGGTTTGTCTTGCCTTTATAGGAAATGGGAAATAAAGGAGACATATTAATTGATTTTTTTTTTGGTTGTATCCCTTATAACACATAGTTGTCAGAAAAGCTGGGGGTTTTGCTTTATTTTTCTTCCCACTGTGGTGGCATGTAGAGAATCAAAAACATTACAGTAGCTTTTTCTCAGCAAGCCATGTAAAATACATTTCTGCCAGTTAGCAGGAAAAAGACCTCAAAAGTTCTCTTATCTTAGGTGTTACCAAAAGTGTGTAAGTGACAGCAGAGGGAGTTTTCCAGGACCAAAGTGTGGGAGACTGAGGGCAAGGCAGAATGAGGGGGGAGCCTCCCCTTTGCAGTGTCACCTGTACCACATCTGCATTTAGATACAGGTGCAGGTCTGGGTTTGCTCAGGTAGTTCTGGTTTCTACATAGATTTTTTTTTTGTCAGTTTAGCAGATATATTAAGCTTAAGATGTGCTTTCTAGATCCTCCACAGGTCTCTCAAAATTAAATTCTAGAACTGACATGTGAGACCACAGATACAAGAGCAAAACGTGTGTGATGCTGTCCCCAGCACATCCATGCCAGAGCCACCCTGTGCTTCCCCTTGGCCAGAGAACCTGCAGCTCCAAGCAGGCTATGGCTGTATTTTGTCACAGAATCTTAAAGTGTTTTGGGTTAGGAGGGACCTGGAAGGTGACCTTCTACCAGCCCAGTTGCTCAGGGAGGAGCAGCACTCTGGTGTTTGCCCAATGCACAGCAGCAGATGTTGCCTGTGGAGGGTTGTGCAATGACTGCATCTATTAACATGCAGTAAGGTGAGTCTGTGCTGATGGCTGGGACTAAAACCAGGTGGGAAAGCACTGTTGTGTTGTCTGAAGGGAGATGGAGCAGTACAAGTAGCATTTGGATGTTTACCTTTTCAGAGTGTTCATAATTTTCCATTTGGGAAGGAGAAAAAGTAGTACTTAGAACAACTTGGCATATTTCTATTGTCGAAAGAATCATAAAATTTAAGCCACACAGATAAAGGCAGCAATTAACAGCAGAGAAAAAAAAGATAAAGGGCATCCACTTCCAGTGAATGTGAAAAACCTTAGTTTGCTCTGAGAATTTTTATAATAAAGAGGCTTAATTACGAGGCTTTGTAAGAAAGCATTTACACTATTGTTTCTTCCTGAGGTCTGTCTTGTAATTTCTTGGTTAATCATGAAGTTACTTTTCCCAAGGTCACCAAAAAATACAGAAAATATCAAAGCTCAGAGTAAATGACTGAAATGTATTCACTGGTCTTTCTTGGAAGAAAGGACTGAGCAAAAACAAGAATAAGAAAAACTATACTGTGTAATAACTCTGCTGTAATATTTTGGTGCAGGAAGGTAGAGGAAAAGATGTTGAACACTCTTCCCAGAAACAAAACTATTAAAAACTGATCACTGACCTGAATGATTTTTTTTTTCCAGAATAGTGCAGAAATAAACAGCATATCATTAACCTTCTTAAGGTTTTGGGTTCTTTTGCAAATCAGACAGATGGTGGGTATAATGATCTCACTTTTCAGTGCTTCAAGTGTGTGCAGGCTTGGTGAAGAGGAATGCACAGTGACGTGAGAGGTTTTTAAACCACTGCTGCCACACTTTTATGTGGCCTCAAGCAAACAATTTCATCACTCACCTGTTTTCCATTCTCCAGATGGAAATGCAAAAACATTTGTACCTCACAGGTGACTTGTGTTGTAAAGCCATTCATTTCTAAGATATACTCACACACACAGGAGTGCTGTAAGAACAGTAATAAATACAAGAAATGTTGAAGCCAGAAAAGAATTGAGGCTCAAAAGGCAAGGAAAACAAGAGTGCTCAACTCACTTCTGTGCCTCTGAAAATTCCTCCAATGTTTCCAGCTCAGACCTCAGTAGTCCCTGAGTCTATATAACCCCATACATTGCATTTAGTATTAAATTTGCACAGTACTTGAATCTTTGACTTTATTTCCCCCTACTCAGCCTTTAAATACTGCCCAAAGCTTCTGTTTCTGACCACACAGGGAGAATTATGCTTAAGTCACCTTGTGTTAAGCCTGGGTTCAGTACTTAGATATATTTCCCCTTTGCTATTCCACTTATATCACGTGGTGCCAGTATGTTCTGGGTAATCTCAAGCAGTTTATTGGCATACATGTTTATTTTCTCATTTCTGTTACATATCTGTTCGGTTTCCTGTTTTCTGAACTCTAGAAATTAATTTTAGCATAGTTGTATCACATCTTGCATTCACAGAGCCTGCCTGACTCATTTCTGGGGCCGTCTGTTACACACTTGGAATCTTTGCATTGTGCTGCCTAAAATCTGATAGTCAGAAACAGCCACATTACTCCCAGTGTGCTTCATATGCATTTATCAGGCCCAGGGGCCTGCCAGGTAATGTTAGATTTCCTGTTCTCCTACAGAATGAATGGTACCATACTGTTTTTTGAAATGTTTACATAGGGGTTTTTTTCCTCTAACTTTGATATTGTACATAGATTTAATAACAAGGCAATAATTACAGCAACATTTTCAGACTTTGTAATTCAACATTCAAAATAATGGCTTGAAAAGGGCACAGCTCAATATTTTTAGGAAAAGGCTTTTAATCCCAAATGGAGTTTAATGCAGAATTTAAAAAGCGACTTGTTTATTGCAATGCTGTGTTCACTGTGCTTACAAAGTCTATCAAATATTCATGGGCTAATGGGTTCTCTTCTTTCAAATGTGGAATTTTCTCTTTTGCTTTGCTGCAGAAGAGCAGTGACTTCCTGCCATTACTTGTACAAAGGTCTGTGCTAGCAGTGGAGAGTTTTCCAGCCCAGTGGGGCTTATACAGGTGATTGGACCATTAGAACAGGATTCTTATTTGTCTTTCCAAGTCACCCTTACACCTGGCAGAGCTGGGATTTCCTGAGGATGGCAGAACCCCTGCCTGCCATGGCAAGTGGGCTGTGAATTCCTTGTTTTGCTTTGGTTCTTTTCACTTGCTGTAGAATCACAAAATCACTTTGTCTATAATAATTTGAGTTGTCGTAAATCCAGTTCAGTTTTCAGTGCAGGAATCTCAAGGAATACTGGCAATCTCCTTTTTAATATATGCTCCCTCCAAAGAAACAGCACAAAGCTGCCTGATGTACATTTCTCAGCTTTATTCCAAATCCCCTAATAAAACAAGGAGCACGAGTCCTACTCAGCTTCTCCGGTAACTCTTGGCCTGAAGGAGCTAAGAGTTTTACACTAAACCAAATTCTGTATAAAGGACATCCAGCCTCAATCTTACCCTTAACAAAGAGAACAGGAAAATCCCATTTTGAGCATACTCATCCTGCTGCTGGAGTAACCTGGGAACAGGCAGCAAGCACTCAATCCCTTTTCCTCTTGCAGACACCTCTAACCACTGCCTAGGGAAAGGATAAGCTATATCCAGTAGTACTCTTATTTCCATTTCTTCTTCCATCCTCCTCTTGTGACCTCTGTTAATCCCTTTCATCCTCCAAAGCCAAAGGAAACCTACATCTAAAGTTGCTCTTATCCGTTAACTCTTCCAAAAATAAAATGCTGCAACAGCTTCAGAAAAATGTTTTTAATATATGCTTAAGTGCCTCTAATATTTCTGCAATGATTTCAGATATCTGAGTGCTGGGTGAACCATTTATTTTTAATAGCAAAATATTGACCTAGGATTGTGGGTGTGTTTCAGAAAATGCAGCAAAACAGAAATTCATCCTTTTACAAAAGGCTACCAAAGGCTTATGAACCACATGATTTCCACTTAGCCTTGCAAAGTAGGGCATAACTGCATCTTGATTTTGTAATGTGGCCTTGTACTGGCTTTCTGCCTTTTTTCATTTTTAGAAAAGACTGTATTTATATTTGTTTGGGGGCATTTTACATAATCAGAGAGTCATGGATTACTGAAAGGGATCTGGAGTTGTAAATACAGCTCCAGGGTTTCAATGCAAGGGCTCAGGGTCTCACTGAGTGTCAGATTTAACACTACACACAAAATTTCTGTGATGTTTCTTCACTATGTCAATCACTGCTGGTAACAAATAAATAATCTTGTAGCACATTCCTAATGCTCGTCCAAGTGTGGTTTTCATGTTTTCTTTTAAATTTTTTTTTAAAAGGATCATATTTCAGAAATTGCTGGAGTAACTACAGTATTCCTTTTACAGATGCTAATTAACCTTTGACTAACTTAAGTATCAGTAGATGTGGGAATTTTTGATATGTTAAAACAATGGTGATTTTATTCTCATGAGTATGCCCACTGGAAGAGCTTACTATGATATCAGACCACAGAAAGAAGAAAGGGGAAATGATTTTATATAGCTTAAAATATTAACTCACTTTTGATAGCACATCCTAAAGTTTAATTAGCTCTTTTGGAATTCCTTTCCTAGGTTGCCTAGCATTCTGCTGCTATGCAGTGCCTTAATCTCTGCTTCTGCAAAGTATTTAAGAAAAAAAAAGTGGTTAAGGTATAATTTTACAACTGTACATTTATTTTTTAGAGAGGTCTACACAGAGCTTTAGGCACCATAATGTATAATTATTAACCTAACTGCAAATCACCAGCATTGGTAAAATAATTAAAAGGAATCAGCTGGCAATTCTCTACAGAAGATCTCCTTTCCTTTCTATCCTTTTCTTTAAAGTACATTCTTCTGAATTGTCTTCTTCTGAAGTGTTTTTAGCAGATCCTGTTCATGTAAGCAGGATGAAGCCAATGATGCTCACAGGAGTTACTTGTGTATTTAAAGCTGCTCAAATGCTTGTCTTAAATGTTTTGCCACACTATTACTGTAGCCTTGATTTCCCATCTGTACAACCTGCCTTAGGTACATGAGGTGATTTTCATTTTCTTATTCTACTTTCTATGAGAAACTGCTCAAAGAAATGCCTCCTTTGAGCCTGAGTTCTACTCCTTGGAAAAGTTTGTTTTCTTTATAAATTGAAGACAAAAAAAAAAAAAAAAATCAACAGTTTTAAAACAGCTTGATGGGTTATAATGGTAATAAAACATACTGTCTCTTAATTTTCAACAGTTCAGACTTTTATATTAGCAAATAAGCAAGTATGTGATCATTATGCCATAATGTTCAGTGTTTTCCCTTTTAGGAGCTCTCCTTTTTAAGAGCTCTCCTTTTTAGGAGCTGAGATTTGCCTCTGATTACAATCTCAACTTCTTTTTCTGTTCATTAGCGCTATTAGTCACCCAATTAGTCACCTGGTTATGTTAAATTAATGCTATCAATAGATATGTTTTCAGATTTGAGTTTGAAACGTTGTATTTCTGGCGACGCGCTGCGATAATTATTCAAATGTCTTTGTTAGATGGAGGATGACTTGATGCAAAGTGCCCTGCTTTTCTTCCTTGCACTGAAAGTAGGAAAATCCAAAGTTTTTTGATTCTACCAGAATTGTTCTGCACCATTTTCCTCCCCACCATTTGAGAGGGAAAGCTGATTGACTTGTCCTACCAGACAGCGATTTAAGCAATCTCTGTTTTCACTGTATTAGGAGGAATTCCTTCAGAGAAGGGAATGGGCTGCCCAGGGATGTGGTGGAGTCACCATCCCTGGAGATGTTTCAGGAAAGATTGGGCATGGATTCAGTGCCATGGTCTGACAGGGTGGTGTGTAGTCAAAGGTTGAACTCTGCCATCTCAGAGATCTTTTCCACCCAGATTATTTCTGTGGCTCTGTCCTGATCAGATGCAGTCACGTCCATGCACTTTTTTCCTCCTTTTACTGCCCCCCATGTTTCCTGCTGACACAAAAGCAGGTAAACACAGGTTTACAGGACCCAAAGGAGGGAGAGCAGACGTGTGCTGCAGGATGCCTGAGCCATTCCCATCACTCAGAGCCAGGCAAGTGCCTGAGGTGCCTGGTTTAATGGAACTGCTCTTTTATCTGCAGCAGGGGCTGTCCAGTGCCATGCCGTGGTTTTTCTGTTCTACAAAATATTAAATTGGGACAATCTGTTACATTCAATATTTGCCCCCTTAGACAATATCTTATTTCTGTGCTTCATCAACTGAAATCATGAAAGCAGCAAGGAAGATGGAGCTGTTAACGTTGGCATCCATTCTTCTTCTGGGAAGATATTTGTGTTTTTAGAACGATTTCTATGTCATACAGCTTACTAGTCTAGTAAGAAACTTGGATACATATTTACAGACATTCATTGTGACTCATCAAGTAAATCACACTCATTTTCCAAATTAGTGCTGTATGCCTATCAAATATGTACTTTCCAGACAGCTGTGGTCCATTAAATATATCATTTTCTTCTTAAGAAAATTAAAATTCAAAGTTGAAAAGAAACTTTGGGGAAAAATTTTAGCAAAATAAAGTTGGAACATTTTTTCAAGTGAGAAATTTTATTAGGAGGATATAAAAGGACAGGTTATCTCAGCCTGAACAAGTGGGTGTAACAAGACAGATGTAAATGTAACCTCTTCCTGCCAAAGTGATATAGGTTTCTAGATATTTTGTTTTTCCCTTTGCAGGTAATGTTATTTTTACTTTGAAGGATGATGGGAAGGGAGAATCTTTATTTCAAGCTTGAAACCCAAAATAGACTCTGCAGCTTAATATTTGACATAATAGATATGACAGATGCAACTAGTTGGAAGACTTTAAATGTTCTGTGAATTTTGCATGACACACTGATTTGAATCACCCATCTGTGCTTTCAATGACGTGCACTAATTGCTCAAAACAATAGAATATCAGACTATTATATAGGTGTGATGCTACACAGTGCACTCATTTTAATGAGAGTTTATATTCAGTTCTTCCTGTCTGCGTGAAATGAACCCCATAGAAAAAAATTAACAATGAGCCAACTAATTTTATGAAACTGTGCAATTGATTGCAGCAAGAGATGAAGCAAAGCAGTGTTTCCTGTGAAGGATGTGCACTCCTTACCACCCATTTCTGCCTGGTTCTCATTTCTGGAAACTGGTAGTGGGGTTTATCTGCTGATTAAGGCATTGTCATGTGGCTGTGACTGCAAACCACATCCTCTGAGAGCAGATGTGCCCCAGTGCTGGAGGTGCCAGCAGGTGGAGGGACCTGCACTGAGTGTTTGTGGTGTGGGCTGTGTTGTCTACGTGTTCTGTGGTTGTTAAAGCCTCCTACCAACATGGTCCTTGCTTATTTAGCTGGCATGTGGGGAGCTACATTTAGTGTTTACAGTCTGAGAGTGATGCCTTAAGTTTCAGCTTTCATGTATTTCAGTTTCTGTGCTGCCCAGGGATGCAGTTCTGAGCCTCATATTAAGTGTCAGTCAGCTCTGCACAGAGTAGGAACACAAAACAAATCCTTTTCCTGCTGAGGACCAAGGACAACTTTCCCAAAAGTACAAACAAGGGTTGGCTGGAGGGAGGAACAAAAAGGATGAGACCTCACAGCCTGGAGCTGTAATTGGACAATTAAACCCCGATGTGCAAATGGACCAAAACTTATAAAAATGTAAGATCCCATAACTGGTTTGCCATTTTGTGACCATTCTTTGTCCACCTTGTGTGTAGCCCTGGTCAGGCCCTCTCCTGCCCAGTGTGTATCCTGGAGGTCTTTCAATAAAAACCTACTTTATTCTCCAGCTCTGTCCAGTCTCTGTTTCAGGTCAGCCCTCCCAAGGCACCAGTTTCTGGTGACCATGAAGGGACTGTGAGGCATCTGGAAAGAAGCATCAGTAGAACTAATGAAGTGCCAGTGCATCCTGCTCACAGTGTGAAGGCTGCACTGGCACTGCTGAGAATGATGTATTTCATTGCAGCATTTATTAGGTTCTTGGAGCAGTTGTAGGCCAGTCCTTGTGGTGTTTGTCTCAGCTCTTAGCAGAGTTAGAGCCATCAGTGGAATTTGGGGTTCTGTGTATGTTATTCAGAGCAGAGGAGAGCCAGCTCAGGTGGGATTTGTACCAATGTCAATCACACATCTGTTTTTGGGAAGCAGCCTCTTGCAAGGAAGGGTTACAGCTGGAGCTGGAAATCTGCTAAAGCTGCTCCTACACTGATGCCATGTAATGGGTTGGGATGGAGCTGGAGGGATGTGAGTGGGGAAGGAGAGTGGCCAGGGAAGAGCCCTGAAACTTCTGGGAGAGCAGTTCCAGCTGAGGGTGTGCACAGCTCAGCATGCAAGCACTGGAACCTTGTCCAACCCAACAGTCAATCATCACTATATAAAAATGCTTTTAATTTACAAACAATACTATTTGTAAAGTTGGTTTATTGCTTTACATGGAAATATAAAACAACTCTTTTCCACACTTTCTGACAATGCAAAACTATTAAATTTCTTCTGTTAAATGGACCATTTCATTTGTGGTTGTCCATTTCTACAAACCATGTAGAACTAGACAAAGCTCTCTGTCTCTTTTATGAACTTTTCAACATGAAGAGACATACTGAATATTATTGTCCAGTGATTCTGGCTGGTGTGTTTTCCAGGAAACAAGGTTTAACCAATAAAATACAAGTAAACACAGTTTATTATTTATTTTGGGGAAGCTGATATCAGTAAAATGTTCCTTTTCTTTTGCTTCCAAATATTCTGTCTGCATCTGGTATTTCTTACATTGTTCCTATTCAACTGTGCACAGAAAATCCCAGGAGAAAGAGAATTATTTTTTAATTCTCACTTTAGCAAAAAAACATAGAAGCCATCTATGCCCACATACATTTCTAAAACTTTCTCCAACATTTAAATCACAATGTTAATATACACTCAGTGCCTGTGTATCTCTGAAGGCATGAGTTAAAAGCTCTTAGAAACAATTGAAGTTAATTGGATTGTTCCCATTTGTCTACATTAAATACCCTGCATTTACAGTTCAGTTAATAATCCCTTAGCTAAAGAGCTGGAATGAATCTGTCTAACACTGCCAAACATTATTGAATCCACAATGCTAACAAACTAACTAATTGTACAGAAAAACTGTACATTTTAAATGCTGCCTCCTACTATGGAAACTGCTCATTACTGCTGTGGAAGTGGAAATGAGAACCAGGATAGCTTTTGCTCATGGACCCAACAGCACAGACAATCTTTGCTGCCCCAGAGGAACAGGCCATCACTGTTTGTTACAGGAATAATCCTCACTGCCCTCAGTGCTTCTGGTAGTTTGATAGTCCAAAGTATAGTCCTGGTGCCAGTAGTTTGCTGTGCTTGCTGTAGGCATTCATTGTGCTCAGCGGGATGGAGCTTGGATACTGTGATATTTTATTCACTAACTTTGGTTGTCTTGGGAAAACATCATAAGGACTTTTTGCTCAAATAGTCTCAAAAATATTCCTCACAGTTTTTTGGGTTGTTTTTTTTTTTACATTCTAAACAGAAGATGCCATTGGCCACTCTAAACAAACCAAACTTAACAAGTATCACTAAAGAGTTAAAGTGGTTGTAAAGTAACTGCTCTGCATGTAGTCCTTGCAAAATGCCCTGTTTAATTTAGCTAATGACTTTGTTACCAAAAGGACTGGTGCATGAAACCTTGGACCTTCATTATAATTTAGTAGTGTATAGTCTGTATTTAATTTATCAATATTAGGGAAAAGAAAGTACATTTTACCCCACTAGTCAGTGTGAAACCCCTGGTAACTGCACCCATACTGTGATCCTGAGGAAAATAAAAATAGGAGAGTACCTTTTGTCCAATGCTGAGAAGTGTTATGCCTTTATCTGCTCTGCATTTTGTTACTTTCCTCCAGAGAGCAGGGTTATTGTCAGCAGACAAAGAATTAGAAATGTCATATTGTCCCAAACCTGTCAACTCTCACCTAAATGGCTGTTGTGAAAATGGAAGCAAGGGCTACTCTGACATTTTGCTCTTAAATTTGCTATGCTTTTTGTAAATAATGTATTGTAGTTCTAGACTTGACATTTTTTAGATCTGTTTCATTTTGATGATCATTTTCTATTCTCTAGCTTCTGTGCTAAGATACTCAATTATTAAACAGGAAGCATGAAGGCAAAGTTTCTAGCAGAAGGATTTGGAGCCTTCTGTCCATATAGGAGTCGACAGTAACTGTGTAAATATGTGGTCCCAAGTATCACTGCCTGTCTGGGAGTTCTGCTAGATTAGAAGTGATGTGCTGATTTCCTTTCATGCTCCATTCAGTGTAAGGATTTTTTTTTTTTCCTATTCTTTTGGGAATCCTTAATATAACATGCAGAGCAAGTCAACTGTACTTTGAAAACAGGTACCGTGCTAACACTGAAAACATGTCAAAACAAAAATGATTTTTCTTATGACAAGTATTTGATCCCACTAATCTTCAAGTGCTGGCTGTACTGTTCTGGTTTTGTGACTGCTCCATTGCTGAGATGTTTTGAGATTTCCTGCCTAAAATTATGCTCTTCTAAAAATACAGAATGTAAATATGAGAGGATAAGTGGGGCCAGGCACTTTCCTTCTGACAGCCTTTTACATAAATGCTGTCCCCTCAACTCTCCCACTGCTGTTTCTCAGAGCTATGCACTTTGATTCTGTCAAAAGGTGTGATAAAGAGAGCACACATATAATTATGTTTCTGAAAGCTGGTGACCACAGTCCAAATTAAATGGTCTTAAAGGATGCTCTGAAAGTTTCAAATAGCAGAGAAACATTTGACTTGAAGTATCTTTATTCTTTCTAAGATCCAAGTTAATGGAAAGACTGTAGTTCTGAACACCAGGTTATTAGTATCAGCATTAATTTCTTCAATGTGTTTCTGTTCCAGTATTTACTCAGAGCTTCAAAAGTGTAGGAAGAAATCCCTGTGTTAAAAAGGCACATAGGAGAGCCTGCTTGTCTGTATGTGTATACACATATTTATGTAGCCATGTATAACTAAAAGAAAATTCTCCACCTTTCAGGAAGAAAACTGGGTGAATGTTTTTCAAAGCATTTGAATGTGGCTGTACATGCAAATATTAGAAATAAATCAGAAGTGCTCTTTCTGCCCTTGAGATCACAGGAGACCAGCAAGGAACAGCCCTGGAACTAGGCACCAGCACCAGCATTAGATTGGGAAGTTCTGGCCCATGCTGGAGACAAGCCTTGACATTTAACAATGGGAAGGTGCAGTTCTGCCCAGTTAAACCTGCTGGGAATGACTCAGAATACACAACCTCCACCTTGGTTTTTCACTATATAATCAGATTTTCTTTATGCTGCTCAAAATGTGGCAAGAAGTGCAGTGATTCAGAGTTAGCACAAGGACATTGAGAGGGTGATCAATAAGAGCTTTACCTCTAAATTCCCTGCCCCTCTGTCTGCTGAGCACTTGAGAGGACAGGGTTGAAATACAGCCAGCTGTATGAAATGAGTTTCTTCTCCCCTTTGCCACTTTTCTGAAGGAATTCAGCTCTGTGAGGTAGCTGGAATGGTTTCACTGATAGTGTCTCAATCAGAAAATAGAGAAAATTAGACTTGCATATCATTCCTGATGTCTGTGGTTGCAGGAGTGTGAATTTCTAGATTGTAGAATGCTGCACAGGTTGCAGTGAGTTACACAGTGCCCTGAGCATGTGCCTTGAAATCGGAGGACATGAAGAGCATTGGGAAGAGGGGTGGGAGAACTTATTTCATTCCAAACTCTATATGAAAATATTATGCACAATTAACTTCATTTTCTCTGCAATGTTCAATTACATGGTTACATGAAGACCAATTTTGCTCTGCTATTTGGGCTGTGAAACTGGGCCTTGAGAGAGCTGGACTGTATGCTCAGCTGTGCCATAAACAAGCCCATATAGCTGCTGTAACACCAGCCCCTGCAGTTAGCAGAATTGGTCAGGAAGAAGGTTTTTCCTGCAGCCAGGGTCGTCCCTAGCAAAGGAAATTACTTGTGCAGGAATCTCAAAAGGATCTCACATGTTGAGACTGCTGTTCTGGGATCTTTCCTTTGCAGAGAGAGAGGTCTGGGGACAAGATTAGAAAATTTATTTATCCAGTTGTTGTTTTGGACTGAGAAGAGAAGGCAGCAATGAAATAAAAATGAAATAATTTCTTTTTAATGTTATTTTTGTATTTAAGACAAGAGACAGCAGAGAATGCTTTTTCATAGTGTAGCTCATTGCTGTAGATGACCCACCCTACCCATCTTAATCAAGATAACACAAATTCCCCTAAAAAGTAGAAAAAAAACCAGAACAAACCCTACCAGTTCATATAAATTAATGGTATTTTTGTTCAGCTGTGGCTTTGTATGTCCTTATATACAGGATGCACTCAGTGCTTCCTGACTTGTACTTATTACAACAATGCTAGAGAGAACTTCAAAGGAAAGTGAACATTAATGTTGATATGCCAATGGCAGTTGTAAATCTTCCTTTGGGAACTGAAAATTTGAATCTTTAAATTACAGATCTTTAATTCTATTGCATGAGCTAAATATGACCAATTTTTATAAGCTTGCAGTCTAAAACAAGTTCATATCTTCTTTAAAATAAGGAAGCAATTTGATTATGGGAGCCGTGGAAAATGAATGTCGAATTTTATTTGTATGTACACAGACTAAGAGGCAATGCCTTTATAAAAAAAAGAGAATTTAATTTCATTGCAGTGCTTTGGTAGTATGTTCAAGAGATTGAAATTCTATTTGTTGATTAGATTTATCCACAGAATAACTGAGGGAAGTTAGAAATTTGGGATGCTCCTGTCTGTTTATTGTTTACTCCTGAGCTGACCTCCTGGCCCAGATGCAAATAGAGCAGTTCTGTTAATGGTAGTGAATCTATCTTAATATTATTGGATTTAGCCTGTTGGCTTCAGAGAACTTACTCAGAAGCTTAAAGTTAAGCATGTCCATAAGTCTTCATTAGGATCTGGATTGTAGTCATTACCTGGAGAGAGAGAGAACTGAATCATGATCTCAGAGCTCAGGTGGTGGCACAGCCATGTAGTGCTGCACTCAATTCCTCACTGCATTGTGTCACCCTGGAGTATGGGTGTCTGTAAAACAACGTGAATTATTAATGCAAAGAGAATGGTAAAAGCTGTGTGAAGTTGTGACATAAGCATGTGAGGTGGCACTGGAGGCATAAATGCTGATGTTAATGCCAGTATAAGAGCTTACAACTTCCATTTTTCATGTCTCTTACCCACCTATCCCTCACTTCTGGAGCACTCCAGCTGTAGTGTTCCTGGCTAAAGAAACTTTACAGGGCTTTCTTTCTCTGTGCCAGCCTTGGCCAGCAGAGTCTTGGTCCCTTTGAAACATTCTTTTAGTCATGTCTGTGAGGAAATGTCTATGTCTATTTTTCCCATGTTCTGATGGGTGGGACACCCACTCCTTTACCCTGAGTGTCTGTTCCTTGCCTTATTTCCACTGGGAAAAAAAAGTGAATAAATATCACTCCTCTTTCCCCTCTCTAGCACATTTATTTTCTGCTGGCTAGAGCCAAAGTCAGTGTCTCAGAAATTAGCATGTATAGGATAACTCCCAGATTTTTGGCTCTTCCACTGAATAGCTTCTTCCCCATCCCAGATCCACGCTAGACATGAGCTGTGTGCTCACCCCAGGCCTGTCAGGATTGGCAGGGATCTCTCCAGGGCTGACCCTGTGTGGATGTGCCTCTCTCACCCACCTACCTGCTTTCCCTGGAATGCTGCATGGCTCCATGCAAGGCATGCCATGGAACCAAAAGCTCCTAGAAATGGCATTAGATTTATAGAGTGACCCATTTTGAAGGGAATGGGATTTACCAAGGGCCTGTTCTCAGGACATGTGAACATAAAGTGCCTGTGCATCTGAAAATACAGAGAATTTCGGGCTGCATCTAAAACGGGAAGCAGGAGAGTGAAACTCTCCCTACATTCCCAGATTCTAATCTTATTTAAATTCTCACATATCTAGCATGCAGTAATGAAACTCCTTCAGATTTAAGGGAAATCAAGATCCAGCCAGTGTGATTAATCTTGTGAATAAAAAAGGTTTGGGATTAGATATTCTTTCTGTGTGACACTTCAGCAATATGCTGTTATAAAAGGCACAGCAGGAGTTAGTCTTGAAGTGTCAGAATAGCTTCTTTAGTGACAAAGCATTTATACATGTAAATTTTCAAAGAAAGTTGGCAACCCTTTTGTGGGTTCAATTTGTACCTGTCACTCACTCGCAGATGCAAATTTGAGTTACTTGCAGCTCTAATTACAGAGCTTGATTGTCATCACAAATCAGGTAGTGAGATGTGAAACTACTGAGGTTTGTGCCATCATTTGTTGTTAAAACATGAATGCAAATGTTGCCATCAAAAAGCAAAGTCGGCCAGGGCTTTGCCCTGCTGATAAGTATGAATATTACAAATAAGTGCAATATAGAAATAAAAGGAATTTAATCAGTAGGAGTGTGTGTGAATAACAGAGAGTGAGCATGTGGTGAAATCAGGACAGTAAAAAGGGAAATAAAAAAGAAATAAAAAGATTGTTTTGTCTGTTGCAGCAAAGTATGACAAAATGAGGTATTTTTTTCATTTAAGTGTTTCTTAGACCCAGCTGCCTTTTGTACCTTCCAAATTCATCTTTTCTAAGGAATCCTAATTCTTTTATTTTTGCTGAGAGCTTTCTAATTTTCGAGTGAAAGATGACTTTATAAAATTATTCAACAGATAACAATTGTGCTGTAACTTTCTCTTCTGTCATTACATTTATATATATGCATATGTAGAGTTATATTTCAATCTCAACATATAAGAATTTGATTTTTATTCAGAGAAAATGTTGAGGTGTGAAGATTGTTAATTATAACCCTTCATTAATTTCTTTTAAATTAAAAACTGGAGATAGGTACAACATGTTCTTGTGCCTCAGCTAATGTCTTCTAGACAGTGATAGTTCAACACAAGTTTGGGTTTTTTTTCAGTTGGAGAATTTGTTGCACAAAAATAATGGTAGAAATAATGGTATTTGGAACCAAAGGTAGGGTCTAAGAAGATGAGGTAATTTCACTTCACAGATTGTCAGTGCTTAATTAGGAAGTGGGCTAATGAAGAAGAAATAGCAGTAGCTGGTTGGGGGCACTTAGGTAAGTTTGAAGATAAATATGTAACATCACAAACATCACATTCCACAGTCTTTTAGCCCTCCTGGTGAATTTTTCTCCAATCACGATTTCAGCAGTCAGCCTCAGTCTTATCTCTTCCCCTTTCCATCAAGCAGACACCTTAGCTCAGAGAATAATTACTGCTGTGGTGATTTCTAAATTACTGGATCCATGGAGCCTACTTAACCTAATGCAAAAGGTCCTTTTTTCTTCCCCACTTCCCTCATTACCGAAGGAGAACATTCTGGCCCGAACAATGCCTGTATACATCAGCCCTGATTTATTAAGTTTAGAGGATTTGCACTGTTGTTTTACAAAATGGTGTCAACTTGCAGCATGACTCTATTTGATGATGAATAGCTTTCCCAGGCCAAAGAGCTAATGACATCCAGAGCTTCCGTGCCTCCCACACTCCTGCGGTCCGAAAGGCCACGGATAATTTCTGCCCAATCAAGCCCATAAAGAGAGAATTTATAATCAGCTTTAATGTATTTGGGAGCTAAAGTACCTTAGCCCTTCATCAAAGGGAATGATAAAAACCAGAATTAATATGGCTGGATTTAATTATTTCTGAGTGCATAATTACTCTTTAGCTAACTGGACAGGAGGTGTGTTACTTCTCTTATTTTGAGCAAAGGGAAGGCATCTGCAAGCACACAGTAGTCACTATCAAGATCTAAAAATGCATCATGTTAGTGCCTTGGAGCTGATTGCAATACAAACAGAATAAATATTTGAATAATAATTTAAATAATGCAAGAACTATTTTTAAATTAAATGAGTATAGGCTTAGTTAGGAGTTCCTCCTGCACACAGTTTCTTTAGCTTTTGTAGTGAGACTATTCCTTGCCTTTAGGAAACATAAAATGCAGTAATCACTTTTTTTCCCCCTTTTAATGTGACTTAGGGGTCTAATTTCCCATTAGCATTAATGAGAGTTATGGGTATGCACCAACATGAGACTAAATGAGACTAAACCTTAGAGAGCCTTTTGGTAAGTAAATCATCTTTGCATCAGCATTTTTGGAAGCTTTAGTATCCTCTTTTCCCCCCATTAGTTATAGTACCTGATTACTTTGTTGATATTTAATATTTATTACTTAAACTTTAGCTAAAATTTAGGCTGGCACAGGAAGGCAGCATTATCTGTTTGTAGGTTTATGAGTTAAACATGGAAAAATCCTTTTTTTTTTTCTTTTATTTTTTATAATGGATGCCTATTTCTGAAAGTGAATTCTCAAAAAGTAAGATTAATTGGGCCTTCACAAAAGGTAAAGAGAAGGCTAAAGTAGAACAACAGTGACAAGTAACTGGGGACAAAAGACTTCTGGCAATCATAGTTTTGTAAAATACTCCTTTTTGTTTCATTGGCTCATAGTCCATTATGTCTCAGTATAATATTCTTAAAATTAGTTTCTGTTACCTGAAAAGAATATTAAAATGATGGAAGAATCCTAAAAAATCATATGTTGAATGAACAGTCAGTTCTAAAGAAATAAACCTAGTTGAGGGATACATTTAATTTACGAAATCATAAACTATCTGTAGAATATTAATTGAAAGCGGCAGAAAATATCTAAAAATTATACTCCTCCTAAGCAATTTTAGTTCTGATTTATTTTTACTAAAAAAGGCTGTTGCTGCTACATCTTGCAGGTTCTTGCCATAAGATTTTATTCTGTTTATCTGCTTGTGGTTTCAGCGTGGTTTCCTGTGTGAGGACTCAAAGCATCAATCTTTCTTTATGATCATCCCAACACAGCCAGGTTGTTAGTCAGGATAATCAGTTATCTGGAGAATCAGGAGCAAAAGCCATTTCTTGCTGATTTTAGAATGAGAGCCATTACTGAAAAGGGTGGAATTCTAATCCAGAGCTTCTCTTAATGCCTCTTTTCATGACTTCAGAAGTGTCTTCAGCATCTGTAGATGAAGCTGGCAGCACAGGTCACAGCAGAGCTCTGCCTCCTCTCAGAGCACGGCAGGCTGAACCCATTGATGCTGCCCTTTTAGACAGCCCTGTGCACACTGGGTCTTGAGCTGATGCTTCTTTTAGGGATTGCCCAGCAATTAAAAAAAATATAAATTAAGCTTCACAGCACCCCTGTGTGTTTAGATAAAATATAAGGAGGTTCACGCCTGCTACGTGAAGGCCAAACTCTGCTCTGGTTTCTTGGACTCAGAGCTTTATAGTTCCAGGAAGCAGAAAATCTCTCTGAAGGTGTAATAAATGTTTTCCATTGTATTTGCAGACTGGAGTGAACTTGGGGGAGAAATAATCTCCCTGTTCCTCAGGCCCTGTGAGTGGTGCCTGGTGGCTGTGCCACGTGTCTCCTCCTGCCCGGGGGATGTGGCCAGCAGAGCCCTGGTACTGTGAGACAGATCTGTATTAAAAAAACATGTTTAATTTATGGCAACTTAAAAATAGGTCAGCCCCTTTGCAAAAAGGAATTGTCAAGCACTGGAACAGGCTGCCCAGGGAACTGGTTGAGTCACCATCCCTGGGGGTATTTAAAAGATGTGTGAGTGTGGCTCCTGGGGACATGGCTTAGTGATCGCCTTGGCAGTGCTGGGTTAATGCCTGGGCTTGATCTTAAGGGTCTTTCCCAACCTAAACAATTCTATGATTTTAAAGAAGATGGGCTAATGTTTTTAAAATGTTTTTCAGAGAATTTCAGAACTGTGCAAACATGAAAATTATCCAGGTTATTTTTCAAGCTAGTCCCAGTCATGCTTTACCACGTTGTAAAATCAGAAATGGTGTGACACCATAAATGGTATTTACATTGAAATGGCTGATGCACTTTGTAATTGAAGTAGAGATCTGGAACCCTGATCTACACAAAATACCTGCCAGAGGCCAGCTATTAAAAAAAAAAAGTAACACACACTGTCATGGTTTCATCTAGAAAATAAATTGCCCATCTCTATGCAAGTTATTTGGAGAAATGTGTGTTGTTTGACCTTTGTTGCTTTCTGGTGACTTTTAAAATTTAAAATATAAGAAGCTATTAAGAACATGTGTGTGTGTGTGTGTGTGTGTATAAAATAAATATCCTTGCCTGTGTCTGGATCTCCATTATTAAGTACACAGCTCTTACCATTCTTAAATTCACTCTTCCTGCTCTCTATGCTGAAAACCCATCATGAAATCATTGTCATTCTTTGCACAGAGTTTTTATTTTTCTGATTTTATTCTTTTAGAAGTAAAGTAGTTATGGTATGAAAATGTTGGGTAGATAGATGTTTGAATGTGTGTGTTTGGATTAGGGCACATTATCCAGATACCAAATATTGCAGATTATATTCAGAGCTTGTAGTAGGAAAAACTGGCATCACCAAGGCTTTCCACTGGACAGAGTGATTGTTACAGATGTGGTTATAAAAATGCTTGTGTTTTATTTATGATGTATAATTCTAGTGTTCTGTATTTAGAATGAGTTAAAAACTGTACTCCTGACTGATGCAGGAATGAAGGTATTGAGCTTTGGTTTTCAATAATGCAGTCCAGTTCCTACATTCACAGTTAAAGTCTCATAGTACTTCATGGTTTTCTTTTCTGTTTCTTAAATCCATGCACCTGATAAAAACATTTTATGATTTTATTAAAAAAATGCATCACTCAAATACATGGTATTTTGCCTATAAATGACAAGTTTAATGCTGAATAACTAATGTCCTGTAAAAATAACAGAGAGCTTTTTAAATACAAATGTTTTAATACTCCACAGTGCTTAGATTTAATGCATGTCTCTTGCCTACATCTACTGCAAATATCAACACATACTGTTCATCTCTTTTTTGTTGTTGTTTTTGTCTATTGCTATTTTATGCATGAGGAAGTTCTTGTTTTCTACTCTGTGCTTGGCTGGCTTTTTCCTTTTTTTTTTTTGTTACTTAGCCCTGTGTTCCTACTGATTGCTTTTTCGCATGCAAATTACAGAATGTCATGGAAATGAGAGAGCTCTGAAAAAAAAGGAAAGATAATGCTGAGTTCCAACTGTCTTTTGTTTGTGCGTAAGTGTGGAAAATATATGACATGGAAATATTTTCAGAGTGGCCTTTGACTTTCCTTCTGGTGTATATTTTTATTACTCAGTAAAGGAGTGGGCATTTTTCCCATTGGAAAATATGATAAATCTATAAATGTTAATAATGCAGGTGTTGGGCATAAAGGAATTTTGTCCCATAATCCTTTTATGGAGATAAGGAATTATGAACCTGGATGCCTTGCCCAAGCTAAAATTTCAATCCAATGCAACTTTTTTTGCATGAAACTCTGGCCCCATTGAAATCAATGGCAAAAGCCATTGTCTTCAGTTGGTCTAGGATTTCACTCTTGTTTCTGGTTTACATACAGATTTTCATGTCTCTTTACAAATATCTCAGCAGGTAGTCAAAGGTTTCAAGGGTATCTACAGTTCTATTTAAAAGAGAATGTGATGAATGTGTCAAAACGCCCCCAAAATTAAACCTGTGCTTATCTTTATATAAAGCATGAGCTTAAATGGTTGAATTTAGAAATGTGAATTAGCATTTGACAGAAAATACTGCTTTAACCAACAGTCGAGACTTTTATTAACCACTTTATTGCATCAAATGCAAGAGGTAATTTGGCAGTCCTTTCCTCCAGTATTCCTAATAACAGTAACAGGAAAAAAAACAATTAAATGAAGTGGATAAATACAGTCTATGGCGGGGTATGCTTTTAGTAAACAAGCTTTGATTCTTCATTTAAAAACAATAAAGCACTGGGCACTCTGATTCTTGTGCTAGATGTTTCTAATAGCCATACCCCCTAGGGAAGGCTTTGCTGTAATGTTTGAAAAACTTAATGAAAAATGGGTTGTTATGAACTAAGATTTCCCTCCCTGCAAATGTTTTTCTTGAAACGGCCGTGGGAATTTAATATTCACTGTTTTTTTCCTCAGTCTTGTATATTCTTGAATTGTCTTTTTTCCTCCATTTTCTCCGTTCTTAATCCTAGGTCCCCTTACAAAGAAACAGACAGATGATTTAGGTGATAATGACGGTGCTGAAGATGAAGGTATTTTTTGCCGCCAAACTGATTTGCATGACAAGGATCCCTGAAAATCTTTTTTCTCCCCTCTTTTTTTGACTTCTTGTCTTCTTTTGAAGAGGTTTTTTTTTTGTTTTTTGTTTTTTTTTTAATTCCCACTTTTGATGTGTTTTGTCTTCTTGCTTGTTGTTATACATATATATTTTTAATTTTTTAAAAGAAAGAATGTTGTTAAGTTCTACGTTTTGATACAAAACAGTAACAATATTTAAAAAGGAGGGGTTTTGTTTTCTTGAAATGGACTTTTGATATGTTGCATCCCACCTTTTGACTGAATTTTGTCCATACTATTTAAACTAACACTCTTTTAAAGTTTCTCTGTACACCTTTTTGCATGTTTTCTAACCCTATGTATTTCACCAAGTACAAAGATGTTTCTTTTTTTTTTTTCACTGACTGATCTCAGTTTGATAAACATAGAAAATGTTGTGTTTATAAAAGGAAAATTTCAGAAAATTCTTTACAAGTGTCTCTTAAGCAACTGAATTTCCCCAAATGCCAATCCATCTGCATTTATGATGCCATGAAAAAATACAAATAAATTAAAGGCTACCCCACCTCCCTCCAGAAGGGAGGCAGCGTTGCCTGTTGGTGAAGCTCTGTGGAGCTAAACTAAAATTAAAAGAACCCAATCTCTTCTGTTTTCTGCAAGCATACAAAGATGCTGATCTGCTTGAGCTGACCCTTAGAAAACCCTATTACCAAGTAAAATCAAAAGTTTGAAATGTCAAGCATATTATTCTGTTCATAAATTATGTCTGTTGATCATGAAGCTATGCAGATTTGATATTTTTTCAGGGCTATGAAAATGGTAACAAGGGGCTCTTTTCCTGAGCACTCTCATCCCTTCAAGTAGATGTGCTTCAGAGTTCTGAATCTTAAACACACACTTTGTATGGTTGATAGTCAGTGAATAAAACAAATTACCAAACAGGGCTGGCAGAGCTGCTGCTTGCTTCTCTCTTAATCTTTGGGGTGGCAGGGGGAAGCTGGCCAGATATTGAGATGAAACTTAACTTGTACACTGCAAGGCTCTTAATTAAGAAGTTTTCCATCACACAGAACATCAACTGTTTAACTTAAACAGAAGCATGCAGTTTTTCAGAAAAGATTAGGGAAGGAAAATTTGAGCGTTTAACTTCCTACCCAATAATTGAAGAGTGATTTTGTCACAATTTTATGACTGATTTATGATCCTCTACTGGATCTATATGGTAAACATGTGAATGAAAGCCCACCAGCTGAGCCAAAATTTGCAAGATTTGATGATTTTGATAAATTGAAATTCTCCTCTGAAAGCTCTCCTGTGGTGGTTAGGAGGCAGCTGAACAGCACAGAGCCAGTCACTCACTCCTCCCTGGGGGAGGAAATATAAAAGTAAAACTATTAATTGAGATAAAGACAGTTTAATATGACAGAAATGAAATAAAATAATAGCAACAATCATGATAAAAAAAATGAGGACATCCCAAACATGTGGAGCAGAGAGCAGTTGCCCCTGGGCCCTTGCTGATGCTCAGCAGCTCCTGAGCAGTGACCCCCAGCCAGCTTCCCCCAGGCTCCATGCTGAGCATGATGCCACAGGATATGGAATATTTGGAATATCCCTTTGGCCTGTTGGGCTCAGCTGTCCTGGCTCTGTCCCCTCCTAACCTCTCCTGCCCCTCCAGCTTACTTGCTGGGGGGTGAGGAGCTGAAAAGTCTTTGCCTTAGTGTGAGCACTGCCCAGCAAAAACTGAAAATTCAGTGTGTTATCAACATTATTCTCACCCTAAGTGCACAAATTAACTCTATCCCAGCTGAAATCAGGCTACACCTTATTCAGAGCTAATGATGACAATTCAGATCCTCCTAGCTTTATGAAGTCAGGACATTTTTACACGAGTCCGTGACAGAATATTGCAAAGAACGTTTTTATGAAATCTCAAAGATCTGTGAGAGTGAATTAGCCATTACAAAAATTACTCTGTCTTGTTTTAACAATGTGTTTTAAGAAACCACTTGAAATTTGGGCTATTCACCCAGTGGGCCTTAATAGCTCTCTTAAATTGCTGTATAATTGCCAAAACAGATGCTAATGATATCAGGTTTGTTGAGTCCTTCTCTGCTTAGACAGACTTAAAAGAGACTCCTCAATTTACTGAAATTCAGCAGAGAGTGCTTGCTGTCAGGAAATGCTTTAGTAGGTGGGCTCAGAGGAGGGATCTCAGTCTGCTGAGAACAAGTGTCCATGTCATGGAAAACCTGTCTCCCTCTCTGACAATTGCAGGAGAGAGAAGAAGGGCTGTAAGAACCCAGCAGTCAAATGAGAGGGGAAGAAGCACATTTACAACACTAATAAATCTCTGTAATTTATAGGACTGGGATTAATTTTCTCTGGCGTACAAGTGACAGTTTTGTTCTCCTTTCCGTGCCAATAGAAGAGTGCAGGCAGTAATTAGACTTTTACTGCTTCCGAGAGGCACAGAGAGACAGAGAAAATTTAAATTTTTATGATCACTAGACATTCCAGACTGCTGGCATGTCTGCTGGGTTGATAGAAACCCTGTCTGCCGAGACCCTGCATTTCCCAGAGGAGGAGCAGGATCAGATGTCCTGCATTTTTTGTGAACCTGCTCTTCTGCATTGAAACTCTAGCACCTGTTGCATGTGCAGAGCTGAAGAGTTCACAAACTTGGTGAACTTCATGTTGGGGTATGAGTAGCTGGAAAGAGAGAGGCCAAGCAAAAGGTCACCTTAGCTGGCTAGTTTTCTGCTACCCTGTCCTTCAAAGTCTTCACTTTCTGTAGTCTGGTGGATTCTAAGCAGCATAAAATCCTTCAAACAAATAGCTGAGGAAAGAATAAAATACATGCCAAACAGAATGAGTGGTGAAATTGGAGCACCAGGGAGACTGGGCTGTACGTGGTGCAAAACAACTGTTATCAGATATCCACAGAGCCCATGTTACATAAACAATGCCCAGTGATTTCTAAAATGATCTCTCCATCAAAAAAAAATCCAGAGATCTCATGTCTATTTGTATAGATACATTGTATTAAAACTTTCTGAAGAAAGATCTTTCATGGCAGTTTTTCATAACAAACATCTGGAGAGCATTTTGTATTGTGCCACTCAAATATCTGAGTTTGATTAGAAAATTTCATTTTAAAGCACTGTTCAATAATCCCACTCCCATCAGCTGCTGCATGCCACTGCCACAGTATTGTGGTCCAAACTTTGCCAGCACAAGCACTGGAGTCAGTAATCAAATTTGGATCTCTGGTATGTGCTGCAACCAGTAGACCAGGCTTAATTAGATCATTTTTCATTTTTGTTTTCAAAAGACCCAAAGGCAGTAGTGCACATTACCAGCTAATGATCTGCAAATTTGCTGTTTAAAAAATGAAGGTGTTTTCAAATTCTATGAGTGTGAAAAGTCAGAAATAATATAAATGCCTTTTTTTTCCCCAGTCTGGATGCACTACTCTTTCTGTTTAACCCTTTCATTTCCACACTTCTATTGCTTACCTGTTTTCAGTAAATATTGAACAATTGAGCAGGCACCAAAAAGTGCCAAAGAATGCCAAAAGCACTTGCAACCAGTGAGCACTGGGGCTTTTCCTCTTTATTGCACTGGTGAATTTGCCCATTTGCTGACCTGCAGGTATGCAATATCTAGTGTAGATGCAAGATTTACCTTCAACTAGCTCAGCAGTTTCATGAAGTGTACCTTCCCTAGCCTGGAAACAAGGCTTCATTTTAAAAGGTAAAATATTTTAATCTTATTGTCTAAGTCTTAATTTTGGTCAGGCAATAATTTAACTTTATTTGGCTGTAGCAAAAATCAGTGATTCTTGTGCACCCTTTGGGCATAAGATCCACTAAAATCCTAAGCAGGACCTAAAACATGGCAACACAAATCCTTATCCAGCCAATGTACTCTGGGATCAGAATTGGGCTTGTAAGTAGTTAGTGTTGTATGAAATATCCATGAAGGATTGCTCACAAATGAATTCTCATCCACTGCTCCATGGTACACAATTGCCTGGCACATCGATCTGTCAATCTTAAATCCTTATCCCAGTGCTGTTTGAGCATCTCTCAGGTTTTAATGTATTCAGCCTCACAGTGTCCCTCTGCAATACAGGAATGCTGCTATTCCATTTTTAGAAGGGAGGAATACAGATGCTATGTCTGAGGAATGCAGACACCATGTCTGTTGCTGAGAGTACATGCCTCAGAAGTGGGGTCTGCACTGCAGTTGATAGATGCTTCTGCTCTTCCCTCCTCCCATCCAATTTCTCCTGTGGAAAAGGAGACAGATTAGGAACAGATGTTGCTGTTTGCTCACAGGCTGTAACTGTGATGATTCTGATAATTTGATCTGGTGCTCTGTCTTCTATGGGCTATTGGACTTCATTGACAGAAGGAAGTTCTTGGTCCAGAGCGTGCTTTAAATCAAAAAAGCCAAAAATCCACTCAAATTTTAAGTTGCTAATGGTGCAGAGTTCATCTGCAAATCCCTTCTTATGCTTAACAGACTGCAGTGCCACTGGTGTGAAGGAGCACATTGCAGAGTTGAGGCTCTCCAAAAGCAGCCCTTATCACTCCATTGGTACTAAAATACACTGGGATGCCACGTTTGGCATTTCATCTGCCTTCAGCTGTCATGGTAAGAAAAAGGGGGAGCAACACTCCTTCAGTCTGGCACTGGTTGCACAATTCAGAGTTGGGAGCTCAGCAAACAGCAGAACACATTTGTCTGCCCTGCAAAGCAACCACATGCTCCAGCCTTAATTATAGCCATTAATGAGGGCCAGCCAGGCTGGGGCAGCACAGATCTGACCACTTTGGGTGAGCCTGTTGACTGATGCACACAGCCAAATTCATGATCTCTGTTCCTCCTGTCACCCATTCATGTTAGCTCCATGATTTTCTCCCCAAAGTACAGCTCCTGATGCCACTTGCACATTAAATTGTGCTGATTATATTTTCTCTTTATACACAGACACTTCAAATTCTGTCAAATTTTTTGTTGTGATGTTATTAATACTTGAAAACATTCATGATGAAATTCTGACAGACCTTTAATTTAAGTATCTCTTTAGGGTTTCATTTGACTTTCAGCACTGCCAAGCATTGCTTGTACAGCGAAGAGTCTGTCAGCTTTTGCATTTCTAACCATCATCCTTTAATAATTTAAAATGACTGCCTACCTGGCTATTGAGGTCCTACTCTAGTGGGAATCTGCTCCAGATGTTTACCTGTAAAAGCTCTGGCCTTTTTCATGCTGGGATAACATTCATATAGTCCTCCATCAGGATCTCAAATAATTTTCAGGTAAAGGTAGTTAAAGGTTTGAGAGTGCACAAAATGATCCCCTGGTTTGACAGACAGGAAAACAAACAAAAGGAGAGAATTCTATTTGAAGCCTGAGAGATGCAGGCTGTATTTCAAAATAGAAAGCATACCTGAAACTCCCCACAGAAGCTCAATAGTCACTTTATAATAGTTTCTGGATATATAGTTTTATATCTCATTTTTAAAATGTGGCATTAATGGATGTTTACATATTAGGACTAAGTGCACTAGTTTATTAAATGGTAACGCATCTATAAGGCATCTGATGAATTTGAACTGAAAGGCCAAATGCTGTTAAAAGGCTTTAAAATTATTAAGAGTAGCAATGATTGGTACCATGCTCTACTTAAATATTTTCTATAAAAGCTTACAGAAGAGTTACACACATGCACATATCCACATAACGTTCTGTGGAGGACAGATTTTTTCACCAACTGATCTAAAAGTTTTCCTCTGTTCTAGTGCTGTTTCATGTTCAAAACCCAAGGTTTACTTACTAATCTACATCAAGATGTCACAATTTTTTATGCCATCTAGAAATGCAATGCTTGTGACTTCAGTGCTAAACTAATTATCTTTTTGTGTGGAGTTGTCTCCAGGTAGGCTTTTTTCTTTTCCCATTTTGGTTGTTCTCTACAAATTATGCTTGTTAAATCACGTGGCCAATTCACAGCAGTTTTGAATGACTGAATCCATAATTATGTTTTGCTATATATGACAATTCTGACTGATATTCACAGTCAGACCTGGTTCCCTGTTGTGTAAGGTAACAAACATAGAATAAAAGTCAGCCCTATTCCTCAATTGTCTGTAACATCATTAAGATGAGACATAAAAAGTAGATGCAACAAACATTACAAAGGTACAGAAGAGAAGTAATAATAGGTATAATTGCAAGGAAGGGAATGTATATGTACTATAAATAAGGTTAATTCTTGGCTGTACAGTAAGATCTACTTAGATGTTTTATGAGCTAACAATTTAAAGCCAAACAAATCACAGCACTCAAAAATGATCTCTGTGTGATTGAAACCCAAACTGAGTTGAATTTGAGAAGGGTTTTTAACAGTGTTATCCTTGCATATGTCTTTGAAAACATGAATGTGTCCATTTTTAATTAAAGCAACACTTAATAAAAAGTAACAAAAGTGCAGAACACAACTATATTAAATCAGTCTATAAATCTACTTTTGGCAGAAATGCCACATTTATACCTAAAGTCATCAGGTTCAGAATGAGCTACAAACACAAATAACTATTAATCTGCATCCATGAATAACTATTCATCTGCATATGAAAGTGTAACTACAGTGTCCTCCAGCACATGCATAAAATGGGCTGACTCCAGCTTGTAGGAAAAAATGAAAGATGTATCATTTATGGTCAGGTTTTGAAAAGTACCTGAGTCTTGTCAATTATTTACTTCATTAAGTTGGACATTTCAATCATCACCTTTGAAAAGTGCATATTTCTGCCACTTTTGTACCAATACACAAAAGTGTTATCCTCACAGTGTATTGTCTTAACCCTTCCCTTCAGTTTAGTTTTAAAGGATGAGAGTTTTCATGGAGGAACATTTTAAGGTAGGAATCAATTCCTGATTACAGTGTGGTTTTTTTTGCTCTCTTCCTTCCATCTTATCATTTAGTAACCTCAGTTGCAAATAACATATGGACTTAAACAACACTCTCCCAGCTGAATACTTGCACCTTTTAAATATTCCTGGCTGTAGACTGCAATTTGATATGAAACCTCTGACCAAAATTCAGTGATCTTTCTTTTTCCCATGAAGATCTCCAGAGCTTTGTATAATCCATAGCCCAAAGTCCCACCAGCCTCAGCTGAATGCTGCTCACCCTGGCTGATGTCTCCACACTCAGATGCACAGATTTTCTTTTGTAGGAAAGATTCCTCCTCCTAAGACTGATGACTTTGGCAAAGTAACATGAGGAAAATTCATTCTGCATGTCGTTTGCTGTGACATGGCACAGAGGCAGAGCTGAAAACTGGCCTTATCTATCTGATCTGTAATCTTTACAAGGATATTAGTAGTGGAAAATAACAGTATTGTAGAGACAGAAATTGCTCAAATAATAACTTCCTTATATATGAGATTTTATTCATGAATATGTGCTTCCTTTCTCCGATAAAGGACACCCATTCTTTTCTAAATATTCCAATATTATTTTCCAGATATACAGGACAGTGCTACCAACATTTCATTGCTGTTCACAGTTGGTGCTCTGTAATTCTATGTAATTTTAATTAAAGAGGAATTCTGAGACAGTCTCCCCCTGTGTTACCATCAAGCATACAATTAACTGTGTACAATTTCTGCTGGGAACAGTCACACAGTGATTTCAAATTAATAATTTATTATTGCTTCCATATTTGTATCAAAAAAAAAAAAAAAGGCAGCATAGATGAAGAATAAAGTATCTACTGAAAACAGTATATGAATTTGGAAGGACATTTTCCTCAGTGTAGATTTTAAACCTGAGAAGCTCATAACTCTATCCTATGGACAGTGAAGATAAATAATCTTTCTAGCTTTACACTCTAAAAGTTGCATATTGGAAAGCCCTCACTAAAGGCACAGTCAAGGAGAGCAATATAAGTAATTTCATGCACAACATTTCATCATCTTTTTGGTCTTGAATAAATGATTGTTCTAGTACTTGCAATATTGAAGATCCAATTTCTGATCTTGACTGTTCTGTCATTTTCTTCAAATCAGAATCAATACAAAAATAATAGTAGGAGTTGGCTTTTTATAAACAGAAACATCTGTGCTGATATTTTTCAGCGAATTACAAAAGCAGGGTTTTAATGTAACTGCCCCCACCTACTCCTTACATCCCTTTAGAAACAATTCCAACAGTTCTGCACAGAGCTCCCTTGAAAGCTTCTTAACTAAGATCCTTCCAAATCAAAGGAATAAACAATACATCTGAGGTTCCTTCACACCCTGAAAGAAGCAATCAGAGAAGTCACTTGAATACTGTCATAATGACAAAAAAAGTGTTCTTGAATCAGAATATTCAGAACAGTTCCTCACTGGGAAATTTTCCTATACTCTCTTGCTATTGTCTTTCTTGGTTTTGAGGGACTGTTATGGCATATTATAATTTGGGTGGTGGAAGAGACTCGGGCACCCAGTAAATCACAACAAAATGCAATTTAATCAGATGTAAGAGTTTAAATTTACACCTAAGCTGATTTACTTCCTGTCCAAGAGAAACCCCCCCAACTTTTAAAAACAAATCAGCCCATACTAACTGTTTTGAATTGGTACTCAGGAACAATTCTCCTCAAGAGGAGTAGCACTGTTCTTATATTCAAAGTTTTATTCTGAGTAGATGCATCAGTTTGAAAATAGGACTGTTTGGGGGTGGAGGGATACCTAAATCAAAACTCAAAACAATATGACAGTATTTAATTTTCTTGTCGGAGAGAATGGCAGAGCTTCTAACATTTTAAAACTGTTCCCTGCCTTTGATGTCACTTTTGAGATCTTACAATTGTTTTGAATACAGGGTGGAGATTTTTCAGTATTGTTCCAGGCAGTTATATTTTCACGTTTTCAGTCCTTTTCATGCTTTAGGAAACTAAAGAAGCTTAACCATCAGGCTACCCAAGTCATCAATAATTGTAATTCAAGGTCTAAGTGCTAAACAACTTTCAAGTACTTTTTGAACTCAAATTCAGACCCATCCAAAGACAGCTGTTTGTACACCCATTTTACAAATTAGTGGACTGGAAGAAATCAACACTTTCATGTATGAGCAGGAATCTTGTTTATCTTAATATGTTGCATTTCCCATAGCTAAGTGAACAGAAAGTTACACTGAGCCTTCAGAAGTATTCAGCCAAAATGAGCTCACTCTTATGTTAGCAGATATTAAATAGAAGACAGCCAATTCAGCAGGGTCAGAATCAGAACAATGCCTCACTGCATTTGAGCAAATGTGTTACCATTTTCAGTTCCTTTCTGCTTTTCAGAGTGTTTCGAAAACAGAGTTTTAGTTACGAGCAAGCCACAAAGAAACACTTGTGCCCACCTGCCCATTTTCTTATGTAGAAGATGTTGCTTGAGAAACACTTCAAGAAAAAAAATAACCTCACTAAAAAATAATAATTTTTTAAAAAAATTAAAATATTGCATGTATCTTCTTTGGTGCTTTCTTGAGATAAAATGTGTCTTAATATTTTTTCCAGACATTCGGGACAGTGGGGGACCTAAGCCTGTGATGGTGTATATTCACGGAGGGTCCTACATGGAAGGCACTGGAAATTTATATGATGGCAGTGTTCTAGCAAGTTATGGGAATGTGATAGTCATCACAGTCAACTATCGCCTTGGGGTGCTTGGTAAGAAGCTTTCAGCTTTCCACTAATCCCTGCTATCTGCAATGCAATCCATATTATGTGTGAGAATGTACTTAAAAAAAAAAAAAAGGCAGAAGAGAGACGACGAGTATTTTTAAATTTTCTTTGTCAAATATAAGGTTTGTATTCTGGGGATGAGATATAAAGATATTGTGGGTATTTTCTGGAAGAGCCTGCTGTCATGATGCATGAAACAGCTATTCCCATTGCTGAGCTGTCCAGAAAGAAGATTTTTCTTTTTCTTTTTGTTTTTTCCTTTTGTTTTGTTGGCTTTTT
>WEIU01019312.1:378783-396616 GCA_013389925.1 Aegithalos caudatus
CACTGAAATTGCTTTAATTAATAGACAGGTAAATTAATTTAAAAGCCTTTTAAGCCATAGAGTGTAGTGTTTGCTATTGGAATGAGATTAACATTTAAGTACCATGATGTTTTCATGCTTGGAAGAAGTGAAGGATGTTATGAAAACATCTTTTTACCTGTTTGTTTTGAGCTTCATTGTGGTTTTGAGAAATGGTATGGGTGTCATTGAAGTACCTTCAGTATTTCTGTTCCAGATAATGAATTAGAGAATGAAAGAATTACCAATGATTGTTTCAAATACATTCAATAGAAGGTGCTCGTGCTGTTGGTAGAGGTGTCCCTGGTACCTTGTATTTATGGAAAAAACAATTGCTCTGCTCTCTTCTCAGTGTAGTCACATGCATGATAAAGTCCACCAGCTCTTGAGACAATATCATTGTTAGGGTTTTTTTCTGCATATTCTACCAACATATTGCATGCTAAGGCTCCTGAAAGCAGGAGTTGGTTTCTGGGATATAATGGAGATCAGAAGAGTAACTTCAGAATACTTACATAGGTGTAACATTTACCCTGAAACATCTGAAAGGGTGTGACAGGCCAGGGGTCACTCACAGCAGAGAATTTATTCTGAAGACCAGTCAATTTTATTTTCAAGTGTCTGCTTCTCTGCTTTACTTTTGGATTGTTGTTTTTTTTATTTGTCATTGCTCTGTTCTCGGTGTTTTGAATTCTGTTAGCAGAGTTCCCAAGGGCATCAGTTCCTCTTTGCTCATCTGGGTAATTGACTTCCAACAGTTCCAGTTTTGTTAAAAATTTGGCATCCTAATTTCAGCAGGAGGGAATGGATTTTGACTTAAGATTTTGAAATTTAGTCTACTGTGATTATGTTTTACAAGGGACTGAATAGTTTCCAGAGAGATTGCAACTTTTATTGTCTGGATATATTTCCTTGTACTAGAGGTTTCATTTGTGATGTTACACTTTAAGTAAGGAAGTTCTGGTATTTTGGATGGTTTTCTTACTCGTGTTTTCCAATTATGTGATGACTTCAAGTCCTGGACACATATTAACACAGCAGTTAATAATCTGTTACCTTTGTCTCTAATCAACATTTCAGTTTGACACCTGTGCCTGTCTTTGATGTCTCAAACAACATTTCTCTGCATTATATGCCAGTATAAAAGAAGGTATCTCTTATCTGAAAAGGCTGTTTATTTTTGTATATTATTTAGTCTGATTTCTAAGCCATTAGTAATTGCAGTGTTTAGCAGGGCTAGTTGCTTGAAAGATGAAGAATTAATACACTTTTGTTGATGATAATGGTTTTTCCACTTGTAAATTAACACTGATCCCTGAGGTAACCCACAGCTAACATCTCACTGAGCATAGGAGGATTTCATTTTTGTTCATGTCTTTGTGATTCTTCAGGTTTCATGGTCTTTAATGAGCTTCAAGGGTCAAAGAGCTGATTTTATTTTAAGTGGGACCTATTACAGTAAAACCTATAAAATTCACAGCAGAATCCAGTGATGGGTATGAATGCTTGGTGCTACTTTCTGCAAACCCTGTAAAAGATTTGCAGGGTTTTCTAAGTAAAACCAATGCTGTTTATGTAGAAGTCATACACATCTATTGTATTTTGTGCAATGCCTGTGTGTCATGGATCCAATAAATAATGATGATGTATGATTAAATAGGTAGTGGAGAAACAGAGCAACAATCAAAAAAGAAAGTTTGAGCAGTTTAAATTTTTCCTGCTTTTCCTTGTTTTCTAATCCACAGATACCATCAGAGTAGGACTGTGCATAATCATAGTAGATATCAGCTTTTCACTTTGATATTTTGAAACTCTTGTTCCTCCTTGTTCCAGCAGAATGTTCCCCTTTGCAGTCACATTAAGAAGGATTTATAAAAGCATAGGGAACAAAGTCTCAGCTTCCCTTACCTGATCATATCCCACAAGGTGAGAGGTCCAGCCCCACTGAGTGGTGCCTGTGGGATACTTGGATTTCAATTCACCACTGTGTGAAATGCCTGGCCTTACATGCAGAAGGAACATTTAAGGAATTATTAGTCGCATGAGAAGATGTAGGGATGAAATAAGGTCTTCTTCCTTTCACGTGATTTTTATTGGTCTGGTCTCTTGTATCAGATTTTGGGGATATTTGTCTTTATACAGGTGATCTCTGTGAGTCATCTGCTGTTGTTTCACCAAGATGTTGACTTTTCTTAAATAAATAAACTGAAAAATCATTACCATTCAATAAATGTTTAGAGCTGAAATAGTAACAGTTTCCTCCAGACCAATTGTGATGGGACTGGGGATGTGTTTTGATATTAGGTTCCTCACAGTACTACTGTTAAGTCCACAGTAGACAGCTTTTGTTGCAGTTCAGATTATTTTCATGTTTATTCTGAGTTGAAAGATCCTTTGTTTTATGGACTAATCTCCTTGAGGAGCTGTGGTTTTTTGAGATGTAAGATTTACTTCTAAATAAAATTTTAGAAAGTGCTTAAAAGTGAAATTCGTTTGGTAAAGAGAATACAATAATAAAAATTAAAGAATGATGGAGCATCTAAAATAAGAATAAAAATCAAACCTAAAACAAAATAACAAAATACACTAACTAAACAATCCAACAAAAACCCAAAGCCCTGGTGAGTTCCCTGGCCCAATTTTGTCTTTGAAACCAGCCTGAGAATGAAAGTCTGTTAGAAGCTGTCCATAGATAAAGATGATGGAAAAGAGAACTGTTTGCCCTGGGAAATTGGGGAGAACTGAATAAGAACCCATTGGAAACACACTATGTCTTCTTTAGATTCTTTCTGAATGCAAGTCTTGTGCAAGCAATTTCACCAAGAAGGAATACTGCAGAAGCACTCTAATAGCCTTTAAGGATAGTGCAGATATATTTTTATGGCTTCTTTTTGGGAAAGGACAGATATGAAGACAAGTTTGGATTTTAAACTCAGCTGATAGCAGATGTCAAATGTTTACTCAATATATATCCACCTGGTAAAATGCAGGAGCATTTTATTTAATTTTCATTAAGAAAATGGAAAAGATTTATAAAAGGAGTCTATTCAACATCCAGAAAAGATCATGATGGACAGATTTAATACTGCCAGTGCTGTTTTCTGTGTTCTTTCTTATGAAAGGTTTATTTAGAGAAAGAGAATGCTTTTGGGTCACCATTGGCTACTACTGCTTTCAATTTCAATAGTGCAGAGAAAGGAGAGAGCTGGTTTATGCTAACTGGGAATTTGTTTCTTCATTTTATTAATTTATACTCTTTGCTCTTCGTTATCTTTAAGCCACAGGACTTTAATAGAACTTTAATAGAAAAAAAGCATTTGCATTAAATTTTATAAACTGAACAGGGGGAAGGAATAATGACTTAGAGAAATCTCTATTTGAGCGCTGCTTCAAATTTCCTATTTTTTCCTCATTAAGAGGCAGTGTTTGTCCCTACAGAAGCAGTAAAATTGTCATTCCAAGGGTCTGGGTCAAAGGTGATAATAAATAAAAAGGAAAAATGGTCTGTTTTTTTTATTTTATTTTCTGCTAAGCATTCTGATAATGTCTGCCTTGGGAAGGCAAACATCCTGAACTTTTAGACCAAAATTCATGTCAAAATGGAAGCACACCCCTGAGTGAGATTGTCCTCATTATGGCTTATTAAATTATATGAAATTTTCCCTTTTGAAGAGGGTATAGGACCTATTACTGCCATTAAGTCTTGCATTTATACTGACACTCTCTAGTTTGAGAATATTGTATGGGATTACAGAATAGAAAACACTTATCTGGGTGTTCCACCACTTCAATTTTTTTTTTTCCAGTTGGTACTTTTAATACTGCAAGTAAAGTTGGTACTTTTAATGCAGCAAGTAAAGTCACTGCAGCAGACTGAAAGCTCTGATGACATTACTCAGAACATTATTTCCCAAATAACTGCACTGAAATCAATGGGGCTCTTCAGTGCAGGGCATCCCCTTGTGACAGAGCCTGGTTACCCATAATCTGAAGTGATGTGATGAAGAATGAGGGTACTGGAAAGGTATTTGCTCCTCTTGCACAGAACTGCTTCTGATAAGAGCTGTTCTTAGAGGTCTGTTGTGTTTTCCAGCCCAAAATTCCATTTTTCAGTAGTGTGTTGTGTGAGCCAGCTGTGCTGGGCTGCTGCATTCACTCCAAATAAAACACACATTAGTGGCAGAAAACAGAACAAAACAAAAAATACTGTCACAAAAGCCCTTTCTTAACTTGTTTTTGTGAATGTTGGAGCTTTGTGGATAATTTAGTGACAGAGGATGACTCTTATTATGCCATAACCTGTTCTGTTACTGTGTGTCTGGATACATTAGGGAAATACCTCAGGTTTGAACAGGCATTTTCTGAATGATGCCAAGCTCCAATCTCTCCCTGACCAAAGAGGCACATGAAATACAAGGACACAGCCCTGCAGTAAGTGGTGGGCAACCCAGAATTTATGCCCTCATCCATCCTGATCTCAGCAAGGAGCTCCACATTTCCAACTGGCCAAAAAAATAAAGCACAGCCTTTCCTTTGTGTCCAAGTTTATGTGCATCAGTACTATGGCAGTTCTAGGATGTAGCCTGGTGAACCCTTTCATGGCATGAAGAATTATCAGCTGACCATTTGCAGGTCACAGAGATGAGAATGTAATATAATGAAAGCTACTTCAGAGGAACTTGGAAGTGCCTGCCTGTTTCAGGAGTCTAATTCCATTGGGATTGACTAGAAGGTACTGTCTTGCTTTAATACCTTTCTCTTTTTAAATAGAACAACATACCATAATATACCCCCATTGCTTTCAAACTAGATCTGCTTTCTTCACTGTTACTCAGATTTGCCAAGTTTGTTAATTTGATTTGCCCTAATTTTGGTAATGATTTACTTTGTAGTGTCTCCATCACATAGTCTGGATGGGGTTATTTTATTGCCTTGCTCATCTCTTTATTTTGACAGCATGGTAACACTACTGAAAATATTAAAAAGAGGATTAAAAATATGATTCAAAACAATGTTTAAAATTTGGATATAACACTTTTAAAAATTGCTTCCTTGGTCAACATTTTAAAGAAGTTGTGATGAACTAGTGTCTTGTTTCATTTAAGTATATTTGCAAATAGAGCCTGTTACGTTCTTTTTCTGCAACCTGGAGAGTTGTGTCTCCTGAAAAGAAGCCTTTTCACTTCAGTAAAAGTAAGCATCTCATGGCATGGTGGCTATTCAGTGAAAGTAAGAGTGCAATAAGAAGGTTTATGTTAGTTAGCTATCAAAGGATATCAAAAATGTACAAAAGACACTTTTCCCTCCATTGCTTAGACTGTGGGGTTTTCTTTTATAGTTCACAATTTAATATCCAGTAAAAGTTGGAAAATGTTTGATCATTAGCTTTTGTGACAAGCACATCCATTATCTTTTTATGAAACCTTAAAAGTACTGTCAGGAGATGGCATTTTATTCCAGCATTGCTGCACCTCTAAAGGGTCTCTGATGAGCCTTTTTTCTATTAACCATTTCCTAAGATATTTGAGTAAAAGTGATGGATGAGCAGAAGATTATATATTATTGCCTAATTAAAAGTACATTACATTGAAAGTAAAGATGGAAAATTAGTAGCAAAACACATCAAAATGCGCATTCAAAAATCATTCAAGTTTTCTGAAGTGGAAGGACATGCAGGGAATGTTAATCTATAAATACTTTCAGGGACCCCTGGCAGCTTCATAAAAGTTTTCCTTTAGATATAAATGAAATTTTAATATTTTAGGATTAAACAGTAGAGAAGTTGTCCAGAAGGCCTGATCTGATCCCACCTTAGCCTGGGGCATCACAGTCTTGGTACGAAGCCCTCCAAATGAATTTGATTCCAGATAAAGAGAAGGAGTTAAGATAGAGAGAGTACTGCAGTTATCTATTCCCTCTGGTGCTGTACTTCACAAGGGCTGATTTACACATCCTTAGAATTCTAAAAATGTATGAAACAATTCTTATTTAATAGAGGAGGTAACCCCGGGGCAGCCCAGTTCGCAGGAGGCCCAAGCTCGGCTCATCGAGATTTGCAGTGTCCTAATTTCATGGGTCCATTAATAGAATCAGCATTCAAATCTCAGACCTGCTGTAATTAATGATATTTTACTGAAGGTTTTTTTTTTTTGTTTGTTNTCAGTGCCAGCCAAAGGGAGGTGGGGTATGCAGTGGAGCAGAGGAAGGAGGATTTCCACACTTGGGTCTGTACCACCAAAATGACAAAATGGATGTGAGGTAAACAAAGGATTATTGACTAGAGATCTTTAAAGGGTCAACTGCAAAGCTCAGCAGGCACAGATATTTGTGAAATGGGAACCCTGAATAAATAGTGCACTCTTAAAATGAACCATTTATTTTCTATTTGTGCTTTATCTAGCACAGCCAATTGACATTATCCACCTGCTTGTGTAGATGCATACACACACCAGCTTCTCTATTTTTTAGGCCACAAAGGCATAATTTTATTTGCCATTGAATAGGTTTCTATCTTGGTACAGGTACATTTTAAATAACATGTTTATTCTGATGTTTTTCACTAGACTTCTTTTTTGGTAAACACAAAAATAACAAATAACTAACTTTAAAACTATTCATTTTGGCATAAGAGCAGTTTGTGTCATATCTGTCAAGAAAAATTACTTTCTGGCAAGATAAATTTCCTTCATCAATATTTAATCATATAATAAAAGTATCCCAGTTTTTCTAAATAGCAGATTTATCTTTGGGAGCAGAATAAACTTCAGCATGATAATATTTGCAAAATAAGAAGGAAAAAGAGCTCACTGAAGACAAGTTATAAATACCTTACTGCCTCAGAAAAAAAAAAAAAGTCAAATTCTTTGACCCTATTATCCTACATGGTATTTGTAATTTTTATCACCTACCTATGTGTAGCTACCTTCACGTTGCTCCAAGTAATATCTGACCAAATTATTTTTGCACCATCACTGATCCCCATGCTAAACCTTTAGTCTACTGTATTCTTAATGTTTCAGCTGTACAATAGTACCTGTATTTTACACTATAAACTATCCTAAGCCTTTGATTTTCTTGTGATGGGATGGGAGATTTCTTGAGGAGCAAGATTTGGGCCCATCCTTAGAAGCAAATTTAGGCTTAGAATTTAGGCTGCTCTGCCTTTGCCAGGATGCCAGACTTCCTAGGAGAGGATCGGTCTGACTGCAAGCCAAGAGGTGGGGATAAATTGGGATTATTATGCAATTTGTATCTCACTGCAGTGCATTCCCACAAAGAAATAATCCTCTGAGTTCCCAATATTCTGTTTTTCAACCCAAGCAGGAAGAAATTCTCTGCAGCTCAGCACCTAAGTCAGGTCTGTGCCCAGCCTTGGTGTGTTGGGAACTTTGCACTCCTGAGTTTTATGCAGCTGTAATTCATGCCCAGAAGAAAAAGGTGAATGAGAATTCTTTCAACATTTATGATAGAAGTAGCAGGACAAGTAGATAGAATATTTCTAAATTCCCAGTTGATGGCATTTAATTACATATATTAAAATAGTTTTCTGAAGCTTAAATTAAGCACTTCTGTGTACTGTGGGGCTTTGGAAGCAATAGATAACTTGACTGGGATTTCCATTGCAAATATTGCTCTCATCTTTCACACATTTCAATTGCATAAAATTCCTCATTTTATGGGATTTTTTTCGTGTATAAATTAGTCTACATATATGGGTAGTAGCTCAAATATTATTCTGATACTTCCTTGATGTAGTACCTCGTGATATTTTCGAGTCAGTTGAACAAGCTCTGTATTTTAAGGTTGTAACAGCACTTTTTAATGGTTAAAAAGAGTAATGTGAACAATAGATCTAGAGGTACAAAACTCTCTTGGCAGCAGTACTGGCAAGAGAGAGTCCTAAATTTTTTCTTCTATTTAATGTGTCATCCATGTGTAAATGCCTGCCTCAGCCAACCTAGAAAATACTACAGTAAAAATGTTGCAATTTGCATTACCTTCAATGGAGAATATATAGAGGACTGTGTTGTTTGATACCCTGATTTCTTATACCCCCAGAAGTACTGGCAAATAAATGTTATTTAGGCAAAAACTGCATTTGAATACATTATTGCATGAAAAACTGCTACATGAAGGTCTCTGAAAGGCCAGAGGAAATGTTGTATATTGGTTAATATCCCTTGTTAAGCAAAGTATAAAAATTGCCTTCCAGCAAATATAAATACTAGATACTAATGCATTTGTAAAAGTATTTTGAATATATATTATGTTGTATATGTTGCAAGCTAAAAATATTTTTGAGAAAAGAAAGATCACTTATACACTTTAATTAAGAATTTGAAATATATCCTCCAGGTTTCAGGGTGTTTGTTGCTTGAGAAATAAATCTTATTGGCATTTTTCATTGTTTTGCAGTCATTTTTCACTATTTTTTTCAAGATCCTAATGAAATAGAATGAGAGTTGAGCAGTCTTTGTATGGGAGACTCACTACACACTCAAGAATTCTACTGATTTTAAAAATTATTTTTGCTGTATTTTTTGTCAGCTCCTAGATGTTTGTTTATATGAAATCTCCCTTACTTGTATTTTTTTCATTTTCTCGAGGCTTTCCTACAGGATTTTGGTCAAGGGATCTTAAATTTCCATAGGAACGCTGACAAATTTCTTTACTATTTCTTTTCCTATTGAAGAATGAATTGTTCGGTACAGAAGCACAGAATATTAAAAGAAAGGAGGCAGAGCACCTCTTAGCTCCAAATAATTTCAAAAAGATTAGGCAAACACATCCCTGAGCTGTTTTGCTTCCTTAGGTTCCAACATCCCATGGGTTTGGTAAGCACTTATTGGTGTCATCTCACTGATTCCAACAGGACACACACATGTGGAAATGAAATTCTTCCCAAAATGTTCCCATCTCTCCTTGTTGCTGTAGTTTACTGCACATTAATTGATTTGCTTCTCTGACTGAAATTTTCCTTTCAGCTCCAGGTAAATGCTGTGTCTCACTGGAGATGGGTTTGCATTTCATCCTTTGGCTTTGCTGGAGCAGTGACACCATGGGCTGTCCTTCATGGGCCCCCTGTGTGCTGAGGGGCCAAAGGCCATGTGCTTTCAGCTTCCCATGAACCATATTAATGACCCTGTGAAATGCACTCCTGAGCACCCTGGGGATGCTGTAATTACTCACTTCATTATCAGGTGCCACTTGAAAAATGTTCTCTAAATATTTTCCTTTTGCCGTTATATAGTTCTTAACAAGGATGGCTAAATTAGGGTGGACTGAAAGGGAAATGTTCACATTAAAAGGAATATTAGCTTTCTTTCCGGCATTTTTTTTTTTCTGATCATTTACCTTTCATATGGGGAAAGGCTAAGAGAATTGGGTTTGTTCAGCCTTCAGCTCTGAAGCCTTCAGAGTGACCTAATTGTGGCCTCCCAGCACCTGAAGGAGCTATAAAAATGGAGAGGGATTTTTTACAAGGGGCTGGAATGAGAGAACAAAGGGGATTGGCTTCAGACTGAGAGTAGGTTTGTATCAGATATCAGAAAAAAATTCTCCCCTGTGAGGGTGCTGAGGCTGTGGCACCAGGTGCCCAGAGAAGCTGTGGCTGCCCCATCCCTGGAAGTGTCCATGGACAAACTGAGCAGGGCTTGGAGCGACCTGGGATAGTGGAAGGTGTCCCTGCCCATGGCAGGGGGTGGAACTGAATGATATTTAAGGTTCATTCCAACCCAAACCATTCTATGGTTCTATTACTTAAAATTTTCCCTTCTGATACTTCATGGGCTTGCACATCCTGTGTGTTCAGAGCTTAAAGCCCCTTTTAATGCTGAGTTTCTCCTGCTGTTGTACCTGGTAGCTGTTTGAATGCACATTGTTCAGATTTTGATTATCATTAGGTTCTGGAATTACTATTAAAGATAACTTAACGTGGAAATATACTCACTATTTTATTTATTTTCTTTCTGATAACAAAGAAATCACTTGACAGCTCTCTTGCTTGCACAGAGCTTTTCCAATGTGGCTTCCCTCTATCTGAAGATGTGCTTTTAAAATGTTATTGAGAAATACAAGATATTACCTGCATTTTCCAGCAACCATAAAATTCAACATCTGTGGTAGTGCCTGAATTTCCTCTTTGCAGGTTTTCTAGAAAAATGCTGTAGAAGTAGTAATCACAATTTCAAATTTAAGGTTCCATCCCCAAATGGCTTTGAAACAATGCACACATTTCTTTTCCTTTCCCCCTCATAAAGGCATAATGTTGCTGTTTTATCTTTTGAAAGTTCTATAGAGTTGTTTGCAGGTTTCTTTTTATAAATATTTCATAAGTAGTGTTTTGATCTTTGGTTCAAATTCAAGTCATGGCAGCAGATGTTCTTGTTGATAGGTTTCTTTTGAAAGTGCTGTGTACAAACAAATTTACAAACAGGAGTGTATTCAGTAGGTGTAGTGGAACTGATAATATTGAAGAAGTATTATGACGAATAAATTCTTAGTTTTAACCTTTTGTTTTCTTGAGAAGTACAAAATACAAACAAAAAATATTATTTCTTGGCTGTAGTGTATCAAAGATGCTGTTAAGGGTTAGAAAAACATCTGGATCATTTTAAAAACATTGCAAAAAGCACTTCTCTTCCAGACATTGTTGTCTTGCAACCACATCCTGCTCTAGGCTACCACAGACCAGGTCCTCTTGCAAGGTGGAGGTGAGCAGCTGTCATTAGGAACCATCAACCTTTCTAGAATCTGACCTATTTTTACCAGGACCAAGCACAAACAGGAAATATTATGTTTGTACCAACAAGGTTTTGCATCTATGGGAGAACAGGCTGGTGCAGTGTCCCTGAAGGAGAGGCAGGTTTGGATTCTGCTGCACCAAAGAAAACTGGTCCCATGTGTTTGTTTCTCTCTCTTACTCCCATTCTTGTAAGCACCTCTGTGGCTCACCACTCCTGAAGTCTGCAGCATTCCAGAAAGGCTCTGAACGAATTCTGGATATTGCATTCAGAGCATGTGAGCCTTGCTCTGCTTTTATATGGTTCCCTTAGAACACTCCAACAAAATAACTTTGAAAAATGAGCCCAGGAGGGTTTATTTCCCATTAATGACTGAATGCTGGCATTTGGATGATGGAAATAGATATGTTCCTTTGTGTGACTGTACAGATGAGAGCTTTTGTCAGGAATTTGTGCTTTTCATTTACATGAGCTCTTGGTTTGCTGCTGCTAAAACTTTTTAGTCCTTTAAAAGCTTTCCCCATCACATTCTCTGTAGTTTCTCAGTGTTTCCTCTCAGGAGATCTCTATGATTTAGGTAAAGGTAATCAATCTCACTGAAAGAAACAAAATTACTTGTGATGATCAGTGTGTGCTGACAGTTGTTGAAGTCATCCTGCAAAGTTGTAGAACCCAGCAGAAACATATTCAGAGTCTGGTTCTTAACTCCTCCCTGCCAAGTAATCAATATGCAAAAAAGCCAAAGGAAATTAAAACAAGCATGTGAAGGGGTGTGGCTTTCAATGTGAGTTTGTAGAGAATGAGGAACATGAAATAAACAAACTCAGACTCTTGGTGGCATCCAGCAAAAGGACAAGAGGAAGTGTGTTCCAAGAATAGAGGAAAGTCCAAAAATAAAAACCATGTTTTTATTTATTCTGAGTGTGTTCAGATGCAGTATCAGGTTGCTCAGAGAGGCTGGGGAGTCTCCAGTGCATGGAGTTATTCAAACCCTACCTGGGCACAGACCTGGTTTGCTGGTCCAGCAGGGGAGGTGATGAACTGACATCTCCACAGCCCCCAGCTACCTTAAGGCTGTGATTCTGTGATCTTAAGGCAGAGCAGCAGGTCCAGAGTAATGTGAAGGACCAGATGAATTATTCTCTAGACATCTCCATCTTTTAACACCTGATTATCTTTGTAAACCTTCTCTCTGAATAGTCTAGGCTCGCCTGAAAATGAATTAGCCCATTATAGTTGTCTTAGGCAGAAAAAAAGCTTTTCTGCAAAGCAATAACCACACTACTACCTTTTTGGACACCAGTAGATGTATCATCTACTCATGTGCTAAGATTTCAGCCTGTGGCTCATGGGCTCAGGAGGGATTACTTATTCTGCCATCCCAATGGAGAAACCTGGCCCTGTTTTGACAGGCTGGCAGTGAGAGATAATGATCTGTCTCCTGAAAACTTAACCAGGCTTATGTCCAGAGCAGAGGTGCAGAAATTTTTTCACACCTAAGACTTTCCAGGCTTTTTGGTAAACCCTCCCCTTACTGTAGAATTACCCAGGAATTGAGCAGGGGGTGGAGGTGGATAAGAATCAATGGTCACAGGTTAGATCATGTGAAGCCTTACTGATGTTGTAGCTTCCTCTGCTGGAAATTGGATTTTTGGGAATGGACCTCCTGACTTTGAAGGATCCTAAAAGTTGCCTGTAAATTGTAAGACAGTGGAAGATTACATTTTCTCTCCCTTCTTTTCTTTGTGGTGTTTTTTTTTTTNTGTAAGCTGGATGTTGGCTTGTTTTTAGTTTGGTGCACTTTATTCAGCTTCAGCCCCTCACCACTGGCATTGGGTGTTTTCTTTGTTTTTGTCATGCCAGTGTGTTTCCTCCAGGCTGTCACTTATCTCACTGTTCCTTTTCCAGACAATTTGGCAGTTCCTGAGGACATATTTTTTCACCTCTCTTGATGCATATTGAAAAATCACATGTTGATAAAGAACAATTTCTTAGGTAAAATTTGCCTGTGCTACAGATGAATGTATCGCTTAGGGTACACTAGTAAAGTTCTAAAGGAAGCTGATCAGACACTAAAAGCAGCAAAAAGAAAAAAAAATTAAATTACCAATTACAGCTAATAGCTTGCTGCAATTGACATGAATAAAGCAGATTGAAGGTACTTTTAAAAGCAGCTTCTCAGTAAGTCCAAGTAGTGAAATGTTTTGGAATGAACTGGTTGCAAAAAGGAGGTTAAATATCCTGTGCTTAACAATGTGCAGAACCCAGAAATCTCTTTTAGAGACATCTTTGGGGATTTCTCTGTAAGAATACAACTGATAAATGGGTTTGTTTTCCTTTGAGTTGAGAGTGTTTACATATATCTGATATTATTTGCTGCATCTCCTTAAAAAAATTCTCACCCTAAAAATTTTAGTTTTAAAAGACTACAGAAAAATATAACCCAATGCTCGTGACAAACCTTATTGTTCCATGAAGTCTTTTCAATATTATCAACTCTGTAAGCAGCAGTATTTCCAAGGTGAATGAAACAAGTTGAAGTACTTTTCCTGAAAGCTGAAAATGCATTTTGTATATTAAGTCACTCTTTTTTTCAGAAGGAATATTATAGTAGTTTTAAAGATGGAAGAGTTTCAAGAAGAGCAAAGAGCTTGTTATACTATGATATGTAAAGAAGTAAAGATGACTCACTGAAACAGGGCTTTCTGAACATTTTTTATATATGTATTTCTCAGCACTGTGTAAAGCATAGATGAAAGGTTAAGAGAGTAATAAACAAAGCTGGAATGTGATTTTGATGGGTAAGCTGCACTTTGATCTTCAGCCTATAAAACACTGCTACCTGGGTCAGAACTAACACTCAGCAGGACAAACAATCACTTGTTTGCTGTGCTATGAAATTCACAATTCCTTTTTCTATGCCAAGCTAGCAGACATTCTGTGGCACTAAGGGATGGAAAGGGAGAATGTAGGAGTTTTAGCAATTAGTGTAATTTAAAGGAACTTTAGACGTGCTAAAGTTTTCTTTAAAGTTCTCTGATCTTTAACAAATAGCACTATAGGAATGGATTTGCAGCAAATACTGAGCAGCTCTAAAGATCTTAAAAATACTAAAAATATATAAATTTTTTTAAAAGCAGGAATGAAATTGTAGGTTATATGATATCTTGAAAAAGAACAAAATCAGTACTGCTTTTATTTCAGTTAGACAAGTTTACATTTCCTACTGCACCAGACTGTTCTGCCTTATGATTCCACCGAAACCCTGAATATCCTGGGTTGGAAAGGACCCACAAGGATCATCAAAGTCCAACTCCTGGTCCTGCTCAGGATAGTCCCAATTTCCATTTTCCCCTCCTCATTCATTCCTTCAGAAAGGTGCATTTATTTTTAATTTTTTTTTTTAAGTTTCTTGGCTTCACTGTTATTTTCCAAGCACAATTAACTGTGCTCTCAGGTCTGAAGCTGTGCCATTCCTGTCCCTGGGACTGTTCCAAAAGAGGTGGAGCTGTGGCACTCAGGGATGGGGTTGGGTGGTGAAGGTGGCAGGGCTGGGTCAATGCTTGGACCTGATGATCCTGGAGATTTTTCCAACCTTAAATATTCTGTGATTTGCAGTAGCTCCACAGTCTCACATCAAGCTGAAGGAGAGGACAGTCTGAGATGAAAGAAAAGCTATCTCAGGAGCATGACAGACAGAAAGAGTACAGGAGGAAATTTTGACCCTTTAAAAAAGCATGGGTTTGTTCTTTCTTTTGGTGTGCCTGGTCTTTGTTGCTAAAATAGTTCTTGTGGGTTTATAACCTCTATGATTTCTGTTGGTCCTGATTAATTATAAATATGAGTGGTTCTGCTGATTGCACTTAGGTTGCTTACGTGGATAAAATTAACATGGAATATATTTTTATCCAGTCTGACTCTTGGAGAATACAGCAAAGAAAATAGTGAAGGGTTACTCTTAAGGAAACTGGAAAAAGAAATATTTTCCCCTTGGAATCTCAGTGGAAGAAAAAGTGTGATTTCTGTGATTTCCACTTGACCAATATTTGGCTGATGTATCAATTGAAAAATAAATACTTCTAATTCTAAGGACACTTACTGTTCTTGATTATCTTAGTAAAGCCATTTTAGCATTTTACTGGATCACAGTAGTAGAAAATATCTGTTTTAAAATAAAAAAAAAAAACCCAACTATTGAAAACAACTTTTTTTTCCAATGAAAACTATTCACATACTGATCTTTTTATGTGAATTATTATTGCATACTGTGAATAAGGTTATCACAAATGCATAGATTGTGTTTAAAAGTGCAACCATATCTTTTAATTATGTCCTTGATTCCAGCAAATTTCAGGCAATAAAAAACTCATTAGTTTAATTGTGTTGGATCAAGCCTCGTATGTATAATGTGATGTAATTGTTCATTGCATTCCTGACATCTGGCAATAAAATTCTTGATCATAAAGCACTAGATTATATTTATTGATGCAGGATTAGCCATCAGGCAGGCAATGGTCAGTCTGGAACAAAAAGCTATTCAGAGAATTCCTTATTCAGTGATTAGGAAATATAGCCAGAGTATACATTTATTTTTATTTGTTTAAAACTTACATTGCTCCTGTCATGATGATATCAACATAAAGGAGATACAGGTTGATGTTCCTGAAAGAACAACTCCATTTAAATCTGTTAGAGGTTGAAGGACATGAATATTTTTTTTTTTTCTCTCCAGAATTTTTCACCACTGAAAATTTGGCTAGCAGGGAAGAACTGATGTGCCATAAATTTGAGATGGCAAGTTGAATCATAGTGCTGGGATATGGGTAAAAAATAGATTTTAGTGTCCCTTACAATTATTTCCAAGCAGAAGGAACAATTCTTGGAGCATCCAGACTGCTAAAACTACTCTGGATTACACAAATGCCACTGCAAGCTATTTATCTGTTGGTTAATTATAGCTAATTAATTAATTAATGACTTTCTATTTGATTCATTACAGAGATTGATGGAGATTATGACTCCGAGACTTCCAATTCTGTAGCTCTGAACAGTCCAAATATTTGGTTTCTGGGATGCAACAGGGAGATTAGGACAATTTATCTCATCCCACACTTTTCATTTCAGTGGCATTTGTTTTGTCCCTCAGCCAGGGAGCCCTGGCCTGGCTGCTGCCTGTGCACAGCAGAGTGGGACCCAGGATTATTGCTCCCTTCCCTCCTGTTTTACCCCCAAGAGCAGGGGCTGGGGGCATTTTCCTTTTTCTTTATCCTGCAGCCAGTACAAGGCACTTTGCACCCGAGGGTGCACAACACTCAAAGCTGCTGTGGTGCCACACACCCACAGAGACTCTTGAGGGTGTCAGGGAGCTCTGCTCAATTGTGTGACACACAGGGAAAGCTAATAAAGGATCTGTATGGATCTGAAAGCCAGAATTTACTGTGTTCTTACATCTAGAGTGGTAATAGGGGAGAAACCAGAAATCTGGCATCATGATCCATCTGGTTTTTAGGAAGATAATCTCTTGTTCTTAAATAAACCCTAAATCAAATATCACAGCTAGTCATGGATTCTCCCCCACTCCACTGAATAGCTCATCAAAGTCTTTAAAAAGTAAATAATGGTTGTTGAAAAAAGTGACTTGATAACTTATTTAAGTAATTTAACCTGTTCTATGTTTTTATAGGACTAACCTTTTTCTGCTACTTCTCTCCAGACTCTAAATTTATATCTCATTTGTATTAACAGAAAATGGGAAAAGAAAATTTGCAACTGAGTAGTTTTTCCAGGGAGTCCTGTTGCTGTACAGCTTTTGGTAATACTTTCAGAAACTGACAATGGCAGTATTGCTATTTTTGTTTTAAAGAATAATTAAATTGCAATGCATAAGGCTATCAAAATTTCATCAGTAAAGTGGCCAAAGTGATATGTGTCATTGCATGAATGATGGAGCAGAGGAAATAGAACAGTAATATTCAAATTATCCTTTACTTTAGCTTGAATTCATTGTTGTTTCTGAGCTATATGGTTCCTAGAGACAAACGGAGGGAGGTGAATGTAACAAGGCTGTGTACACACAATGCTGAATGGCAGATGTGCCTTGAGGTCACTGGTTTTGGTTTGAAACTGTGGTGTTTCTTTCAAGGCCTCTTTTTCTTCCTCTCATCTCAGCCATTTTTAGCTCCCCTTTTTGATTATAGAAGATCTGTATCCGAGAAGAAAGGTTCTTCCACCCCCATCAGCATCAGCTCAGTAAATCTAGGTGTCATCTGCCTAACAGCATAATGAGCAGTAATAACTCATAATGACCATAATGAGCACTAACAGCTGAACATGTCAAATATACTGGAAAAAAGAATAGTTCCCTATGGGACTCCAGCCTCCTCAAAGTGGAGGTACAAAGTGCTCCTGCAGAGAGCTGTGAACTACTGAACTGCAGTGCAACCACAGGCTGTTCCAAAAAATCATATCTAGAGGGAGACAGCTTTTGTTGATAGTTTTTGACATTATATTCATGATGAAGTTAGATTTCTCAGAGGATTTTGAAACAAAACAGCTGTTCAAGTTTCTAACCAAACCTGAAGGACAAGTTCTTTTCATCAGGGCAAAACCAGAGTGCAGGTCTCACACTGGGCATGGGGCAGGACACTGATTTATTTGGTTTCTGGTTAAGGTGGGACCAAATTTTGTGAGAGCAGCTGGGGAATTTAAGGTATGTGCCTTCAAATGTGACCCAAAATATTACTGATTAACTCTGTATCTGTACACAAGCAGGTTTTGGGAGTAACTGCAATCAGATAGGCTGTCTGCCATTCCCACTAGTGTTTGCAGCTACAGATATCCCAAATTAATTTACTTGATTTACCTTACACGAAAGTTTGTTGATTTTGCAGCTCTCATATTTTAGCCCCCTGGGAATATTCTGACATTTTGTATGAGTTTTTTTTTGTTGGGCTTCGGGGTTTTTGGTTTTGGGTTTTGTTTGGTTTTCTTTGTGTGGTTTTTTTTTTGTTTTTTTTTTTTTTTTTTTTTTTTATTTTATTTTTTACCCCAAGGGAAAAATTTTTTTTTTTTAA
>WEIU01019312.1:397153-416180 GCA_013389925.1 Aegithalos caudatus
GTAATGAGAAAAATTTTTTTTTTTTTTTTTTTTTTTTTTTTTTTTTTTTTTTTTTGGTTTAGCTGGTATGTAAAAGAAATCAGAAACTTCTCCAAAGGCTAAGAAAGTTCTCTAAATACTGAGAATTCTTTTCTATAGAATAGTCACTGTATGTGCAATATTATACTTTATTAGATCAGTCACAGAAAGAGTCCTGTAAGGAAGACAGTGTGACTCCTCTGTGCTGACCACAGAAAATGTCTCTGTACTTGAATATAGGTTTTTACATGTTCTTCTATGTGCATACATTCAGGCACACACATATTTTGCAGTTATTATGTTGCCATGCTTGGTATGTATTTGATGTGTCATACCATTTTATGATACACATTTAATCTTCATGATTTCCTTGTAAAATATATATGGGGCTTCCATCCCAGGTGAGATACAAAAAAGAGACTTTCCAAAAGTCCAGCCCCGAGCCCATGAGAAGTAAAAAGGGCCATCATGGAATGACAGTAGGTTTGTGTTAAAAAGGATCTTAAATATAATTTAATTCCAGCTCCCCTGTCATGGCCAGGGACAACTTTCTATCCCAGGTTACTCAGAGCCCCATCCAACCTGATTTTGATCATTTCTAGGAATGGGAATCAACAGCTTCTTTGGGCAACCTGTGCCAGCCCCTCACCGCCCTCACAGAGGAGAATTTCTTCCAAAAATTCAGTCTAAACCTGCTCTCCTCCAGTTTGAGGCCATTTCCCCTTGTCCTGTCAGTCCATGCCCAAAGCCCCTCTCCACCTCTCTTGCAGCCCCTTTAGGCACTGGAGGGAGCTCCAAGGTCTCCAGGCTGAATAAACCCAACTCAATCAAGAATTGAGGTGTCCCAGCCCTGGAATCCCTCAGGGGCCTGGATTCATTCCAACAGGTCAATCCCAGTCAATGACCACACCCCCTGAACACACTGGCCCAAAAAAAGCCATCTGCCAGGCTGATCAGCATCCCACTAGTCCAGATATCTCATGTGCTGCTTCTGCAAATCCCTCAGCTGATGAGAAGATAAAACATCATTTTCAGGAAATGGGCACTGTTAAAGAAAAAATATTTTTAGTCTTTCAGTCAGAGAGGGATTTCTTTGAGAATTGTATTTAATTTATAATTAAACATATTATTTATAAAAGAAGTGTAGGTTCATCCACAATATAAATTAGGTACTTAAGTGAAATAATCTATATTTAGAGGATCCAAACATTTGCTATGACTTTTTTTTTTAACCCCTTCACAAGTAGCCATCTGCTTCAGAGCAGTTTTTCACACACTCTAGATTCTGACCAGGAAAGGATTTCTTATAATAGTGTCCTACTTCTGAAGCATACATGGACTAGGAATGTATAAAAGTGAAAAGGGTTTTAAGGGATTAGTAAAAATGGATGAAGTGGATTCCGAGCTGCAACCAAGTTTTGCTTTGTGCCTTTAAATGATTACTTGAAATGTAAAACATCTATTCTACAGTAGCTAGTGACCAGTCTCTGAAATGCCAGCTCTTTACATGTCATTGCCAATGGACAAGTGTCAGTAGGAAAGAAATTCCCAGCAGTCTGATTATTTTTTTTTTTTTCCCAGAATTCTTAGGTTAGTAATGCCCAGCTCAGATTTCTCTTCATCTCTAGGTTTTAATTAGAATATATAGATCTGAAATGTAAAGTATTATTTTTTCACCTTCTGTCTGTTGTAAACCAGATGTAAATCACATAGATTATATCCACATTAGGGGTGATTGGAACAGGATGATCTTTAGGTCCCTGTCAACCCAGGCCATTCAAAGATAAATCATAAATTTCTGCAGACACCACCACAGAAAGTATTCATTGCCTTTTTGCCTACATTCCTTCTGTCTTTTAAGTGTATTAACAGGGAAATTTGGATAAATCAAGGGAACCTGCTAAGGAGAATTCTTGAGGGACCAGTACAAAGGCAGTGGAACACTGCAGATATAACCCATCTTTTGGGAAGGAGCACCAGGGTTAGGGAGCTTCTGAGGATGCAAGTTAAAGTTCAGGGTCTTGGTAACATTCTTCTCTTGTTCTTTCTTTTTCCTCTTTGTACCACTTTGTGAGTTATGTACTTGTCCTGTAATTTTAGTTCAGACAGAAAATTCTCTGGTACTTTCTTATTTTCCTGTAACAGGTCTGGCAGCTTTCTCCAGCAACTTAAGGGAGAAACAAGACTTCCAATTGTTATTTAACTGTCCTGGCAATGCCAAATCTAGTGGTATCACTTGGCCTATGAAGCACCATGAAAAAGTCTTGGTGAATCAGCTAGAAAATCCTTTCTTTCTTACCTGAATGGAAAACTTCCAATTCTGGGCTAGATTTTCCTTTTAAATAGAAAGGAAATCAAATAATCCAAAATAAAATGCTGAATGGAGTCAGTTGCAAAGCAGAGTGCTCTTAAATGCAGGTGATGCAGAAATCAAATGGAAACCAGGATGACTCAGGCCTTAAAAATAAGTGAGCAGCAGAATATTAGGAAAGCAAAGCTGGTACACAATTAGTCATATTGAGACATTATCCTTGGTCCTATCAACTTCTGCAGATACTATCTGACTTCCTCTCCTTTTATTTTTATTCACCTTTCCAAGACAAAAAAAGAGTAAATTCGGGATTCTATTAAAGGCGGATTTTACAGGAAAAAAAATTCTGCTGACCCTGTTGATTGGGAGGCAAAACCCATGAATTTTGTTTGTAAGTTGGTTTTACAAACTGTGAGGATTTGGGGTGAAAGAATGTTGGATGATGGATTTGGGTTTTTGCTTGTTTTGTGTTGGTTTGGCCTCCAACTTTTCTTGTGTCCCATAGCAGTGCTCATCTATGCAGGGTAAAAAGATAACTTTCCTTCTGACTCATAAAAATGCTTAAGTAAATTAGTCTTTCTATGTTTTGTGATGGTACAGAATATACCAAGTGGTTAAAAATTTTTATCCTTGGTATTTTTGGGGGATTTTACTTGTTTGTTTGTTTGCTTTCAGTGTTTTTTTTTGTTTTGTTTTGTTTTTTCGGGGGGGGGGTGTTTTGGGTTTTTTGTTGTTGTTGTTTGTTTGTGGGTTTGTTTTGTTTCTTTTTCCTTTGTTGCTGTTGGATTTTCTCTTGAGGAGAAATTTCTAATAGATTTTTTTTCACTTCCCTTCTTCATTTGTTCCTCTTTGATGTTCATTTTTAGTAATTTGTATAAGAACAGCATCTGGAAAACGGTAGGAAGAATTTTAATGCATTCCTTGGTTATAATTAAGAGAAAAGTAGGAATATATTTCCTTGTGTATATGTCATTTATAGAAGCTTGGGCAATTTTCTGAGGCATTGCTGACTGATTTCCTTTGGGGATATAAACTCTGCACATACCCCAGTCAGACTCCAAACATTCTTTTTGAGTTTTTGACTCTGTCTCACCACTCACCCTCTCTCTTGAGCCATATTAAGGCTCTCCAGCAGTGAAACCTTGACTGAAGTGTTCTTTACCACTGAAATATAATTGTGCATGACAGTGGGTTACTACCACCTACTGCTACTCACATGGCTGAGCTGAGAGGAATAAAGTTTTTTGGCAACAGGCATCTGCCAATTTGTATCGTGACACTGTGAGTGCTGGTCACTGGAGTCACCTGGAAAAGCCTGGCAGCTGAGAGCAGGGCAGACCTTGGATTCCCTGACATTTCTGAGTTCAAAAAGACACAAGTCTGCTTGAGACACGGCCTCGATGAGAAGGGTCCCCCTTTTGTACAGCAGAGCCTTCAAGAGAGACTGAGCTGCAGAGAAGAGTATTATATTTGGGAAAGTGCTGTGTTCCAGCACCCCTGGCATGCATCTAAACTCTTGGTAGTTGTATCTCCTATTTTTTGCTGAAGTAAAATCTTGTGCTCTTTGTTTCCCTCACATATTTGCTTTCTGAGGGAGGAAACTCTTTTTTTTTTCTGGGAGGAGGTGTGGGTGCTGTAGTCTGGGCAGTTTCTGTCAGAGGCAGAGAGCAGAGCCTGCCCTGCTCCTGTCCCAGCCTTTCCCTGCACAGCATCTCAGTCCCATCCCAAGCTCTGCCTGCTGCTGGGTGGCTCAGGAGCCATGGAAACCCTTACAGCTCCCTCACAGCCTGCTTCTTGCACATTTCCCTTTGTAGGTATCTGCTCAGACCTGGAAACGTGCTCCAGCCCACCCCACTTAAGGATGCTCCCAGGGCTGTTTTTTGTTTTTTTTTTTTGTGGGATTTCTCTGGCTTTCACAGAGGCCAGGCAATCCTTAGATAACTGTTGAAGGAATGAATTTGGCTCCTATTTTCCATCACAATGAAATGGAAATTTATTACCTTACACCATGGTTGTTTCTCTAAAAATCACTGTAATTACAGAGATTAATTCACTGTTTTGCAGTAACCCAAGAGGAAAATAAACATTTTTTAGCAGTCCTTTCTGGTCTAGAGAAGATGAGCCTTCATAAGCAGTTGCAGGCACGTGACTTGGAACTTTGCCTCACCAGGAGTGTGCTTCACACCCCAACTGCTTATCCATCTTCTCCCCATCTTTCCTCCAAAAAAAGGTCAAATCTTTCATGTCTAGACTTGTCAAACAACCTGATCATAAGCCTGACTTTCCTGACCTGTAGGACCATCTAACTGTACATTCATCCCCCTCTCCTGGCCTGATAATATGTTCACATATCCAGTTTTTATTCTTTTGAGAGATCTATCTCTGTTCTACCTGAAGGAGATACAAAAGTTTTCTCATAGCAGACTGGGCTTTTTCAAGATGTTGCACAGCTTTTCATCCTTTTTCTGATCAGGAAATTTTACTGCACTTACTGTCTCAAATTACTGCCTGGTATGAAAGGCCTAAAGCAAAAATGGACTTTTCATAGTTAGATATATATAGCTAGGAAATATCACAGAAACTGCTAAAAATCAAAAAGGTACTATTCACTTCCTTAAAGAATACTAAGATCATGGAAACTTATATTTCCCCCTATAGATTAGTACTACTCCCTCACAAACACCCAAAATCAAACCCTAGATGCTCAATCATGGCTTGTGAATAGCTCAATCTAAGCTGCATTTTTTTTTTTTTGGCGTCAAAAGAATATACTGTCCCAAAATTACATGTAAAAGGCATAATTTCTGAAAGAAATGTGATGTAACTAGCACTTGAGAATACAGTTAAAATGAAATACAAATTTGCATGAAGGTGACTTGTAAACAAGGTGATTTTATTATTTTCTATATATATGTCTTTAATATAAAAATATGGATTACAAGAACATACTAAATTTTGATGAACTTTTGATGGCCAAGGACATATTCCTTTTCTTTCCATCAGGAAACATCTCCAATAAGGAGTCTTGAATACAAGACATAGAATACAGTTTTTAAAATAAATCTCTGTAATTTTTTCTTCACTTCCTTCAGAATGATTTCCAAGAATGATAGAGGCACATGATCCTCACTATGGAGGCAATAAATGGTTCCATATCAAACACAAAAGGAAGAACTTTCTTTGTAGTGCAGGAGAAGGAATGAGTTGAGTTTTTTTTTTGCTTCCTATCTACTTCTTGTTTAAAAAAGATTGTGACATAATTTCTTCTTCTGTAGAGTAGAAAATTGTTACTTGTAATAATCTTTTATAAAGCTATCATCATTCGTTCCTATTTAGAAAGTAGTTTTAGATCCCCAGAGAGCTGTATCATATGACTGAATTTTTGCTCCCTCTACACCCCAAAAAATACTGAAAATTATTAATACTGTTCTTCAATTTCCTTGATCACCTGAATTGGCATAGTACATATTATTTTGCATTAAAAAACAAACAAACAAACAGTTTTCAGCTTTGCATTCTAAGGCTGTCTAAAGCAACAGTGCTTACAATTCCATTTTTCAAGGTATATCCACAAATTTGAAAAGTGAAAAAAAAAAAATTACTTCTCCTTCTAGGATCTTCATTATACCAAATAACAATACTCTTAGATTTAACCACTGTTACAAAAGCTTAGCCTCTGTTATACAGAGTTTTGTTTTTTAAATACTGCTTTTTTGACAGGAATTCAGTGTATTCCACTTTTCCCTTCTTGCTGTTTTATAAAATAGGCTATGATTTTTATGATGGGTTATCCTATTGTAAACACACGACTTTAATTTCCAAGGGCATCTTCCTTCCTGACTCCTATGGTAATCTTCAACCTGCACACTATTGGTTTTCATTTCCTTTTAAATGTCAATTTTAAACCCTTAAGTATTGAGTCCAAATGAATATTTTATATGGCACTTTATTCATTATATGGAGTAAATTGTCTAGAATAGGTCATTTTTGTAGTGCTGGACATTTCTCTACAACAATAGCTCTGGAAAAAAAAAATCTCCCATCTTTCTTGGTCACTGCTCTAATAGTAATTTAGAAATGATTAAGGTAAGGTTAAGAAAGGCCCTTTGACAAAACTTTTGCTGACACTTTGGGGACAGACAAGCATGGTCTGTAAAATATTAATTGTTAGACATCATGTTGACTTCATGCTTTTTCTCCATCAGTTTGAATACACTGATGAAAGCTCTTGAGTTACTAACCCTGGAGATTGGTTATTTATTCCAAGACTGGGTCCTGATCAAGAAATCACAGTAAAACCTTCCATGAAGCATCTTCTCTCCTGGAAGTCAACTGATTCTGAGTGACTTAAAGGGAAAATGTAATTATGAACAACAACAACAAAAAAATCAGCCATCTATTTGTCCATCTATTTGTTTGTCCATCTATTCTGTTTTAATGTGGACAATTTGGTATTTGGAAATGGAGAAGATCACTAAAGCAGTTTACACAACTCATGAATACCACAGGCAGTGGGTTATGCATTCACACACCTAACCAGGACCTGTGTGGGGGTAATTAAGAGATTTGGAGGGTTTTATTCTGATTAGTATTGAAACAAACACTTCACAATTAAACTTGAAAATTAAGGAAGATTGAATCTAGTAGTACCCAAATATTACATGAATATTTGTTGGCTTTAAAGCTTGCTTTCTAGAGAAAACAGAAGTTTACTCAGTGTCCTGTAAAGATTTTCTGTGCTTCCTACAAGCTGAAGTTTAGTACAGGTCTAATTTTAATCAAATTGTTCCTGAAAATTCAAATTATTCTTCTATCATTGGAGACCTGTTGTCAGTACACTACCAGAAATGCATAACAGGGAAATAAATGCCCACTTGTTGCCTTTAGAAATGAGATAATCTGAAGCTTTCATGTCAGAGGTTAGAGGATGCTAACACACATAACAGTATTTGGCTGTGCAGTGGGCTAGAATTTGGAAAAGATGGCTCCTGTGTCTGGGTGTGAAGAGTTTAAATAATTATTTTTAATAATTTTATGCACTAATCTGTCTACCAAAAAATAAAACCAAAATGTTTTGAACTCTCCCCAGTTCTATCCCCTGCAGCTGATATTGAAAGGGAACTATGGAAAACTTCACCCATTGTCAATTTTATTTATTGTTGTGGACACTTTTGGTGTGTTTTTTCTTCTGGATTTTTTGTTTGTTTGATCCCAGCATGACTGGGGCTGTTGAGGTGTTTTAAAAAATCACCTTAGCTCTGCCTTTGTCTGTGGGCTCCATATCTCAGTCTAAATCAAAGAGAAGCTCTGGTGGAGAAGAGCCAAAAGGAAGAATAGATGGAGAAAATAACAGAAGGTGAGTATCATAATAACTGATATCATCTTTAACATGCTACAATTATAATAAATTACTAATACATAGTGTTTTAAACAAAGGAAGTTAGAACATAAGTTATAAGTCAATGTAACCTATAGTTGGAAGGTAAAATTTATTTTTTTAATAGACAAATAGGATTTGAGTGTTGGTCAAGAATTCCCATAAACCCCCACTTTTAATCGTGAATCCACATGAAGGAAAACATCTTTGTCTGTCAGTTGTGGAAATACAAGCATCAGTTACTAAATAATGACTGGATGTGGCACTTGGTGCTAAGGTTTGCTTGAAATGGTGGTCTTTGGTCAACAGTTGGACTTGATGGTATTTGAGGACTTTTCCAACTTAATTGATTCTGTGCAATTTGTTACAGTTTGTTGGTCTGGCAGCTAATAGATGTACACATTGGCAATTTGCTTAGTAGATTATCATTTACTGTCATTTTTAAAATTTAGAATGTGATCTTCCATTCTATTTAATCTACTTGCATCGTGGATGACAAATTTCCTTCCTCAAGGGCAATCCCTTATTATCATAAAAAGCTTTTATCCAATTTGTGACATGAAAAGAACACCCAAAACTGTAAGAATTTTAAATTCTTCAATTTGACTATTTATTTATTGTCATTCTTAGAAAAATATACTTTTTTTTAACTCACATTTCACTCCAAATAAAGAATTGAGTCTCTAACTGCTTTGACTCTTCAGACCTCTCTTTCTATGCTACATAACATGGAAAATTATTTCTTTTACTTCTCAGAATAATATTCTGGGGAATACAATGGGGCTCATTTCTTTTAAGCCTCAGAAAATTGTTCTGGCAGGGAAGAGTTTATAACACTCACAGCACACAAGAGTTTCTGCTGATTTTGCATGTTCAGCTTGGAAAAAAACAAGTGGTGATTCTTGGAGATGTTACCTTACCATTCTTTCAGCTGAAGCCAAGAGTGACAAGTGTCTAAATCTCACCTTTGTTGCCTCAGTTAACTTGGATATGGATACACATATCCACACATGGATATTTCAAGCTGGTGGCTTTGCTGCTGTAAAAAGAAGTTTAAAAGAGAAAACAGAGTCTTCCTAGCTGAGGCTAAAATCCTAAGAAAGTTCTGCAAGCACTTACAAATGCAGCAATGAGAGCAATAGGGAAATGGTTTGTCTGGAAAAACAGGATTCTTGCATGCACAGTGTGGTACACAGGCCACACACCTTATCTGGAGCTGCTGGCATAGCAGGTGCCCACTGGGAAGTAAAAAAACCTCATTTCATGGCAGTGCTCTGCCATAAACTGCCTGGCTCTCACAGGATGAAGGGCCAGTTTCCCCTCATTAGTTCACATGACACCTCCAGCTCTAAAATGCCATGAAGCAGGGGGTGTTTTACTTCCAACAGCATGCTCTAAGCTGCAGAAGAAATATTCCATTTCTTCACACAGAATGCACTTAGAAAACAAATGGAAAAGAAGTGATATTCTCACTTTGTGTTTGACTTGGACTCTAGTTTCAATAGGCTGGAAAGGATGTGCTTTGTGAAAACAGTGTATTACAGAAGATAAAATCATTTCAAGAAATGTCATCTGGGACTTCAGTGTAGAAGAAAAAGCTACGCCACAGTCCTCTGTTTCCTTCCTAGAGAGGTTTTCTATGATGTGAAAGGTAAAGCAGAGCTGTCCCCAAAGGTCATGGAAAGCAAAAGGAAATATTTTCTTAATGAAAAGGGAAGTGCTTTTCTTGAATTTTCCTTCACTGGCCTGATCTTATGTGAACCAACTCTGAGAACCATATAGTAAAAGTAGCATGCCAGAAAGATTTTATTTGATATGAAATGTTTGCCTTTTTAACAACAAAGTCCCATAAATGTTAAATCTTTTTGCAAAATCATACCTAATTCAACATTATATAACACAGTAAAATCATTCTAAAAGTGGAAAGTATGAAATAGATCAGCTTCACTTGGCTAAAACAAGAAAAGCAACTCCTTGTCCCTCAGCAGGGTGTATGTGATGTCTCAGAGAACTTGTTTCTAGTAACTGTGGACATATTGCAGAATCAGAGAACAGGAACAAAGAACAATTTATTCTGTACTCTGATCTCATTTTTCACATTCATATATATAAAAACAATAGAAGTTTCGGGTTTTAACACACATAATGATGAATTTCAACAATATAACACTTAATTCAACATACTGGTGCATCTGTTGAAGCTTAGTCTAAATGTTTTTATTTATGAGTAGCACTAAATTCGGTGTCTCAAAATCTGTAGGAACTAGACTCATTAATAGCCAACCATAAGAAGCAGATGCAAACTCATATTTTGGTTTCTTCTAAGAACTTGAGCTGAGTTTTATCAGCATGTTTAAACAAGCCAAAGCCTTGTTTTGGTAAGCATTATTATATTTTCATAAACGTGCCTAATTTAATTATGCTAATATCAGGAAATCACGTAACCACTGTAACTGAATCAGTGTTGGAAATCAGCTGTTACTATGCTAGGACTTAAGACAGAAGACTCAAAAATCCAAACTGGAGACAAGAGTTTAAATTCTGACTTTTAGTCTACTGTGATTGAGGTCACTTTCACTTAGAGAATTCTCAGAATCAACGAGTGTTTTGGGTCTAAATGCCTTTCCTTGGCCTTTTTGCTGTCACTTTAATGTGTCATCACAGCACTTGGTGAGGCAGGGCATGCTACAAAACTTTATGCAGTTTGTTCTTGACTGTACAAAAATTTGGCAGAGGGTGCAGCCAAAGTTGAACCTCCTTGAACAGGCACATCTCTCCACTAACACCACCAGAAATCCTCAGGTGACCTTGAGATGCACATTACTGAGGCTGTGCAAACTCTCTGCTGTGGAGCTCATTTATCTAAATGAAGGAGTTCCTTTAAGCATGACAGTGGGAGAGGAGGAAAGGCTTGTAGTCTTTGCTTGTTTTATTTTTTTTCTCATCCCTCCTATTATCTCGTCTTGTAACCTTGGTTAAGTCCATTAACCTCTTTATGGCTCTGTGTCATTTCCCATGTGTTGTCCTTTTAGTCTGAGTCATTTGGAGCAGGTCTGTACACAGAGTACAGGGCCCTTAATGCCTCTGCAGGAGAAATTGCAAATAATTGAGGTAACCTATCAACACCCAATAAGCCAACACAGAGCTACCCAACCATCCATGCCATTTAATTTTCAATCTAGTTAATGTTTTAATTATTTTACTCCCCCTCTTCTGCTTAGTGTTGCCACTGTGTATGTGGGAATATTCCACTTTCTTTCTGCATCAAGCCACTGACTGCTCTGGTGAGGTTTGAACACAGGGCAGAGGTGGGGTGGGACTTGATGGGAACAAGGTGACATTGCCAGGATGGAGAATATTCCCCAGAGAAAGGCTGCAATTTTCTGACAATTGAACTGTGAGAGTTTCTCCTTGTTGGGTATTTGGCACCGTGCCTTCCAAAGGAGTCAGAATTTGTCAGGGCTCTGTTGGGTCGCCAAATTCTGCTAGGCAGCATGTGGCCATTTGAAACTGAAAATCTAATCTTTATTACAAATTTCCCTGCTCCATTCTGTCCTGAGTGGTTGTTTCCATCTCCTCTAACAATCCATCAGAATAAGTAATTTGTTGTACTTCACACGTTTTTTCAGATTTTTTATGAATAAAGGAGCTCTTTTCATGCATTTCTGAATTAAGACATGCATTTTAATTAAGATTGAGAATTAGGGCTTTCTGTGTCTTTTTAGGTTTAATTTTCCATTTTTAACCTTTTATGCTGCTGTTTCTTGATATTAATATTCATAACACAATGTTTAATTTTAATTACCTCCTGCTTTCACTATTTCATCTCTGTATGCATGGCTTTAAACATGTAAATAAAAATTCATTATAGAAATTCCAAAGCAAATAATTTAAGAAATAAATTGTCAGATTGTTTTTATTTCTATATGTTCTTTATTAGGTGGTTTGTTGTTCTAATATTTCATGGTGGATTTGCTCTTCCTTGGCTTGGATATGTGCTGTTCCCCTTAGAGTTCATCTTTTCATTAAGTTAGTGAGGAAACTGCCCATATCTTACAGCACTGGATAAGGATAAACTCTACCCTCTTCACCTTGTTCAAACTAAGAGATTTGTCTCACTTTGCCAGTATCCTAACATGATCTTTCTGATTTTATTAATAGTTCATAAAGCCCAAATTTATTTGCAGAGGAAGGCCCAGATATCTTCTTGGGGTAATTTCATAGACAGAGGTCCAGGGTATGCCTTTAAATCCAGTCTTATCATCTCTTTTGCTGAGGTTTTTATTTCTACAAAACTTTGTAAATCACTGTTTGAGATTTCCAGTGTTTATGTGCATGTTTGCACTTTTCAGTGTAAATTAGTACCTCCCCAGTCAAAGCAATCTCTTGTAATGATGGATTACAGGAACAATTTGAGAGTATAGCTTCAAAGGCTTTGTGTGCTTTCTCTGTGAAATGAGAACAGGTTCCTGCCTGCATCTCCCTGCCTAGAAACACTCAGGTAAATTGTAGTTAATTAAATTAATGTAGACTAATATCATACCCAGATTAATTGATTGGTTGCATTTGAAACTGATTGTTTCTCCCCACTTACAGACTGGAAGATTTGGTGGAGAAGATCTAGCAACTTTTGAAGGGTTAAGAGTATTTCAGTTTTCAAATCCCTGGTTCTTTTACCTGAGACACTCATATTTTTTAAGGGCAGCTTTACTGGTACAGTCCATTGAGCCACAGTTAGGGACTGAGGCCACAGAGTAACTACAGAAGATTGGAGTTCATTTCTGTCTCATTTATTTTGCTCTTGCCACAAAATATATCTCATGTAATGGCCTTACCCAGAAGCATGAGTTTTAAAACTTTTTACAATTTCTGACCTCTGGGTTTTTTTTTCTCCTAAGATAGTATAAAATATTTATGGCAATTGCCAATATTAAAAAAAAAAAAAGAAAAAGTGTGGGTCATTCCTAGTTCTGCTCACAGAAAGTTTAGAACCACTCTTCCAAACAGGGACACAACTGTTCATCTTTATATCATATCACAAATAAGTCAGGGATGTTCCTTTGGTAGCTTCATTCTTTATTCCAGCTCTAATCCATTCCTAAAGACAAAAAGGACATTCCATCCTATTTTTTGTCCTTCTCTAAAACGTACCCAGAGCCCATGAGCTCCTTGAGGCTGGGAGGCAGTGGTCCTTGGTGCACAGATCCCAAATGTTTGGGAAGAGCTGTTGTGGTTCCAAGGCCCTGTGCCAAGGCAGCTCCTTGTCCGCTTACAGCCCTGCAGCTTGCTTCCTTTTGGTGTTTTACTGCAGCATGTGTTAAATTTTAGCAAACAAATAGAAGGTCTTCAAGCTGCTAACTGTTTAAATATTTCATCATTTCCCCCCCTCATAAATATAGATGTAGTCTAAGTCTGGAGAAAAATAGAAAAATCAGCAGGTGCAATATTCTGCCCAAGTCAGTGCAACTGCTTTATAACACCTGGGCTTCCTTTGTAACCTTTATTGTATTATGGTGCTCTACAGCACACTATTAAAGTAAATTCTGGTCTCTGGTTGCAGGTTCATCCTGCTTTTTCACAGACTTTTTTTTTCTTTTTTTTTTTTTTTTTTTTTTTTTTTTTTTTTTTTTTTGGTACTTTCTTGACTAAATTGAAATATAACAAAGAGCTTTTAGGAAATCACACTACTAATAAAGTACATGCTAACTCATGAAAAGATGATCTACTCTCCTGCCAGCAGGTTATGGTTTGAATGGAAAAACAGGGAAGCCTGAAGTAGCGCTCTGACTGGGCTTTCAAGATTTTCCACTTCACTCCTGAGGACTCTGCAAAGGTCTCAGTGTGGGAAGTGCTCAGTGCTCACTCTGGGTGTTGGCATGTCAGCATTTTATTTATTTATTTATTTATTTTTAATTTTTATTTATTCCTGATGTCCATGGATTGCCATAACCCAGTGCAATTGGAGTCTTAACCATGCTTGGGGGTTCCTTTTTTAATTCCAGTTTCAAGAAGGCAACCAGCTTGCAACTAATGTAAAATATTTATTACACTGAGTTTTGAATCATTCCACTTTATTAATAAAAATCTCTTGTGGTACTCTTGCTGGGTAATATGTCAATAGTTTGTAAGCCAAACTTAATTTCTCTAAAAGTTGTCAAGAGAAATTAAATACGAATATTTCTCTGTATCTCTCTCTACATGGCATTAACACAATTTAACATTTTACTAGTTGTCTTGAATTTTCTCAATATGCTCTTAAGCAGTAACATATTGTGATAATATATTTAAAACATGTGGCCCACTGAGGTTCTGGGGTGATGGTTTTAGACCTCCTGTATGAAGGATTTCCTACTGAAGTTCTGCTTGTTTATGCTGGAATAGATATTTTTCTACCATGCTCCTGTAGGGCAACAAGAAGTTGGTTCAAAACATGGAAAAAAATGCTTGAGTTTTCTGCATTTTCATCTTTATTATGCTAACTGCTCTAAATATTTAGATCAATTTTAAGAATCTCTTCCTCCTTCACGTACTTCATAATTTTCTCGCATCTTAATCAAATCTGCCAGCCCTTGATTTTATATTCTTTAGTTTCTATTGCTAGTTTCCTTGAGGCCCTACTTATATTTTATATCTATTGCTATTTATCCCTTTTCCCCACATTTGCTGTAATAATATCCTTTTACATTGCCTAAATAGCTGCATTGGCTTTTGCTTTGAAACACATTGTTTTGAGTTTGTCATCAGTTTTTAGAAAGTTGAGTTTTGCCATTCTTGGTGCCTTATTTTGAGCAGAGAGGGAAAAAAAAAAGCTCTTAAGCAGTTCACAATTATAATTCATAATTTTCCATTTGAATTGAGCATCTACTAAGATATTCTCTTTATTTTTTTCCCTGCTTAGCTCTTCCTCCTAAGTGATTTGATTCATAATATTTTTCATCTTTATGTGATTAGTCATTTTAATGAGAAAGGCCAGGCAAATTGCCCTTCCTCAGGAGCAGTAATCTTTTCCAGAGAGGTCTGAATGGAGCTCAGGTTTAGAAAGAAAGGAAATGGAGGAAGGAGATGGAGAAGGAGATAACCTTCCAATGGTTACCATTGATGGTAACCTTTCAAATGAGTTTTCCTCAGGACTCTAACCTACCACTAGAGCCCTAATACATATTTTTGAGGTAGGAGACCTCCTGCAGTTCCCAAAGTTCCCCTTTATTTCCAGCAGTGGGGGATTCCCAGACCCTGACCTCTCAGGAACTCTCCCACCATTGCACAGTTTCCTCAGTGCCTGTCCCAGTCAGGTGTTGATGGAGCCCTTCACCACATCCCCTGGGGGTTTGATGCTGTGCACAGATGATAACAGGGACCTTGTCATTTGTTCAGCTGTAGTGTGTACCCAGGAGCATTCCAGATCTTCTGTTTCTCTTATTTAGGGCCCATTAGTCCAACAGAACATTTTCTAAAAACAGTTCTCCCATGGAAAAATACAATGGGATCACATGGTGTTATGGGATCTTCTGACTGTCTCCTTCCCTGGACTCATCCAAATAGATTTGGCACTGCAGTGGCAGCCCCAAAACAACTGGTTTTCTATAATTTGGGCTCATATTAGACAGGAAAAAAGTTGCCTAAGAAGGAGTCTAGGAGTGTCTATTTTATGGGATGCCAAAGAATCCCCCACTGAGGGTTTTTTATAAATGGCAACCTGTGAAAACTTTGAGTCCAACTGATGTTATCTTAGATGACACCAGTCATTCATAGGAAGATTTCTAAGAGCCCAAGCTTCATTAGTTATTACAATCACAGAATTACTTGACAAAGAATATTATTATACCTCCCTGTTGTCCCACAGACCTCTCTAAAGACATATTTTAACATCATTTTTGCAATTTTATTCTTCCCACTGAGTTTCAGTGGTGTTGACCAGGCTGAAGTTGTGTTCATGAAGGGGCAATTCCAGTGGTGCTGCTTCATTTCTCAGGCATCTCACAGGGGGATTGTCTTTCCACATTCCAGTGTCCTGGATATATTCTGTTCTCAAGATTTCATTTAGACCAAGAATTAATGCTCCTTTTGCTCTGTTTAAAAAAGTATTTTTCATTTTCCTGTATGTTATGTTTCCAGAGAAGCTTCTGGCTGCATTGAGCTCCCTCACTTTCCCCTGAGTGCTTGTCCTTGCAGGTCTCAGTAACTGCTCTGTTGCTGCCTTTTGGGAGTCTGTAGGGTTTTTTAAAGATGTGCTGGTGCTGTGTATGTGTCCTATATATTTCCACCTCTTCCATAGTGAGGATGTGAAAATTTATTGTCCCCAATTCCTTCTCAAGAGCCATGGTAATAAGTACAATATTTTGACCTTGTTGTTTTGGTTTGGTTTGGTTTGGGGTTTTTTGGTTTTGTTTTATTTTTTTCTACTTTTGCTGTTACATATCTTATTTAGGTTGAAATTAGGAGATTTTGAGAGCTCTGTCCTTTTGGGAAAGCATCATGTAAATTCCTTTAGAGTTAAATTCAGTGAGAGTCATGCTGGGCTGGCACAGAAACCAGGACAAGTATAACTGTGTTAGTACAGCTCTGTCTGAGTTAAGTAGCTTTGCTGAACAGCAGGGCAGAGGAGGCTGATCAGAGGACTGTGCTAATTCAGTTAAATCCTTTTCCATTTTGGAGATGTCACATTTAGAACTTGTATATTTCTGTGTAGTGCTGTATTTTGTCATGCAAACATACCCTGATAAATCTTTCAATTCTAAGGTCAGTGACCCATTCATGGATGAAACCACATTTTCTTCCCCAGCTAAAGCATCCAGATAGCATTGTGCAGAATAAAATACAAAGTGATGAACCCAGGCCCAAGGGCAGCACTTTTAGCTGATGTCTATTATGTATTTATATGTGTGAAGGTACGTATCATGCAATGACAGGCTTTTAGAGGCTTCTAATCTACATTTTTCTTAGCAAGAATAGGAGCCTGACTTCATTTTCTGAATCCAAAAAGCACATATCTTTATCCTATGCTTTTAAGCATCCTTTCATTTGCTCTCATTTGCAGTCTGTTACAATTTTTTGAGAGTTGTATGCATACATTTCAGAGCAGGATGGTGGCTTTTATTTTTGCCTGGACTATTTTCTCCTCTGCACTCCTGAACAACTGCTCATGTGGCAGGAGGGCACAGATATCTCCATGGATCTAGATAATCTGTGGTTATGAAAGCTATTCAAAATGTTTCTCAATTATTTTCTTTTTCTATACTGTTTCCTGTACAAACCTTTTTTGTACACCTGGGAAAGTTTTGAGGCCTTTATATTTCACCCTCAATATGAGAAATCTTCCAATGAACAATGTGTTCATTTTGAGGGAGAAATGGTTCTTACTGCAGCTTCTGTTCAAATCCCAAATGCAGGTGTATGATCATGGCAAGGATTTGTGTTTGCCTCTCTGCATGTGTGTTTTTAATGTTTTAACAGCTGAAAATCTGATTGCTTTCAATTTTCACTTCCTGAATCCCACATAAGCAAAGGGATTTATTTTTCTTGATTGCTTAATTAAGTAGGATGTTTACTGTGGAAAGCGAAATATTCCAAATTCTTAACAGCTTAGAAAGCTTGTAGAAAACTTGGGATTTGATGTGAATAGAGTCAAACAGAGGAAACTTACTTTCTTTAACAAAATTCAATTTGGAGGGCCTTTAAGAACTAATTAACTAAAGTAATTGATATTGGTTTCACTGAAGCAGATGATGATAACAGTTGTGTGTCTTGCAGTCCTGCCACTCTTATTCCTGCAATGCCAGAAGAGCTTGGGGGATTTTTTTAACGATAGAGATAATAAAACAAAACAAGTCTTCGAAACTATTTACTTACTTTACAGCATGTCACTGCCAAGCTTGCAGAAAATACAGGGATCGTGTCTGCTTTTGTTTCCCCCAGCTTCAGCAGCACAGATGTAACTTTTAAAATGATTCTGGGGGTGGTTTGGTAGGGACACAGCAGCTATTGCTGAGTGGTGCTTCTGCAGGAGTGATTCTTGAAGGTACATTTGGGAGATTAAATGTTACAGAAATAAATTATACTGGGACAATTCTGCAGAAGTGGAGAGACAGATTGAATGATGAATACACAAGATAATGTTTTGAGAGTGTTAAAGGGAGGAAAGTGTTGAATGGTTACTTTGTGAAGTAAGATCTGTTCAATGCATTCCTTGGGGATGGTGCAGGGATGCACTTCCCTTAGGAAGGTGCTTGAATTTGAATTACAACTGACTGAAGCCACAATTCTTATTGTATTTACATATACATGCACACACGTACAAATATAAAAACCAGAAAACAACCTGTTAACAGTCAGAGAACTAAAGCAATACCAGTGCCTCCAACATCTCTTTTTTTTTTTAATTTCAATTTTATCGATAAGGTTGGTTAAAGAATCTGTTCTTTTCTTATGACAGCAGTATTTCCTGGATGTTTTGAATTGCTTTTGTTATTAGCTGTCTAGATTCCCTCCATTCTTTCCCTTTTCTTTCATTCTTTCTCCCTATTATTTAGTCAACTCTACTTTTTTTCCCTCCACTGTCTCCTCCCTCATACTCTGCTTTTTGAGCTGTTGGCTGCAAATTCAAGATTCAAAGGGCAAATCTATTAAAAGAAATGGCAGTACCTTTATAGCTCTCTCAGAAAAGAAGAAAGAGATGTTTCCCCTCCTCCCACTGGAGTGATTTCACCTGGGAAGCTGCCAGTTCATTTGCACAAATATCCCTTCTACCTCCCCTGGCTGATGGAGGCAGTGGTGTCAGAAAAATTTCAAGATGTGCCCCACTCAACAAGAGAATTGCAGAATCCCTTAATTCCTTCAGAAGAATGTCCATTAAATAAGCAAACAGACAAATAAACGCCTTTAGTTAGGAAGACTGCATTTTCTGCTTGCTGCTCCTGGAGTTTGGCTTCATGTAGTGGACAGGAGCCTAGAGTAAATTTCCAGCTGAGGAAAGACTTGTCTTTAGTTTTTCCAAGATGCCTCCAGCAAAAGCATCTACCTTGCAGAAATAATTTTCTTCTGTTGTGTTTTCCCTGTATTTACTGGTGGGCAGTGCTAAAGCCTTGGGCAACCTCTAGGTTTTTGGTTTTTTCCCTTTTTGAACACCTCCTACAGCTTCAGGTTTTTTTCTGTTGCTCCTGTTGGGCCTTTGATGATTTGTGCATTGCCATTGCAGTGGGGAAGTTCCAGAGACCCTGAAGCAATGCCTGCTTTTCCTGTGGGGTGGTTTAAAAAATTGCCAATCAAACATAACCTCAATCAAAAATATTTTATTTCACACAGTGGTTAAAAAAAAAAAAAAA
>WEIU01019312.1:416275-454251 GCA_013389925.1 Aegithalos caudatus
AAAAAAAAAAAAAAAAGGAAAAGGTATGATCGTGATCATAAAGGTGGAGCAGAAAAATAGTAAATGATAGAGGCTTTCTCTATGGCAAATTCTGACCTTGTAATATGTGACCATGCTAAAAATTACTGATATTAGAAACATGATAAATTTGCCAGTGCTGAATTTAAGTTCCAGCCTAAATTTATGTTTTGCTGGGGTCTCTAAGAAGCCTCAGCATTGTCATTTTTGCTGCACTTGTGGTCTGCCTATAAACCTATACAACCATGACAACATGAATATACTTTGAATTGCTTTTACCAGTGCTGATTTTCCTTGAGGAGAGGCAATATTTACCCTAGGTGCTGCTTCTAGCTTTTTTACTGCAAAAAATTTGTTTTAATTTTGAATACAACTCGCTATATCAGTTCAGTAGAGTAGACTGAATGTTTCATGAGTCTCTGCACTGATGCTGACAGTGTATTTTGCAATAAGGTTCTGCACTTCGTTACATGCCAGTCTGGCTGCTCACTATTTCATAGCAATCGCTTTTTAGAATTGGTAAATCTTCATGCAGAAAGAGGAAAATATAGTCAACATTCCAGAAATTGTTGTTTCTCTCTGCATAAGGGGATTTACAAATAGCACAGCAATGTTGAAGGTAAAATTATTTTTGGATGCTCTGCTGTGAGTTCAAGCAAGCTCTGGCCTAAAATCTATCAACTGGAAGGTCAGGCAATGGTTTATGAATGTAATGGAGCTTCAGTTGTAAAAGTCTGCTGCAGGAATCAGAGGCAGAGATGGAGAGATTCATTGAAGAGCTACACTAAAAATGCAATCCAGCCTGCAGCTATTATTCTTAAAGAGGGAGACATAACCCAACCCTGACATCCAGACTATTACACCTAGCAGAACTAGTTTATTTTTGAAACAGTTTATTAATTAAGCCAGAAATAACTGAGAGGGAAAAATAAAGATATTTTCTGCAGGAAATTAAAGTAACAATATAAACAAGTTCTGAACACTCTATTTATTTCTAATTAATGAAATTTAATTTGAAAGATAGAATGAGCTTCCAATTCATGATCCTTATAGCCCAGTATGTTGTCTGGGAACAGAATTCATTTTAATTAGTCATAAAAAGTATTTTAAATCTTTCAGTGTCAAACCCCCCATTAATTTGGGACTCTATTCAGAAAACAAGGATGGCACTACTTTTTTAAAAGACTATGCTGAATATTTTTAGTAATGTTAATGATAAAACCATACATAAATCATATATCCCTAGCTTTTTTAACATCCTCCTAGTATCTACAGCAGAGTAAACCTACTCCCATTGTTGTTGCATCACGGAAATGTTAACTTTAAATCTTCTTTTCAGCAACTTTTGCAGGTCCCTTCCAATTTTTCTGATCACTTTCTGCCACAGGAAATTTCTTGGGCTTAACACAATCATTTAAGCTAATCCTCCAGGGAGAAGCAATGTTAAATACCTGCTTGCACCTGCCCATTACACAATTAAGTCTGTGACTAACAAGAGACACTTTTTGAACCCCACAGAGTTCCTCAACCTTTGCGTTCAGTCCCTGGAGCTCAGATTCACCTCATTTTTCATATCAGCCTCCACTGACGCAAAACTCAAACATCCCAAAAATCATTCCCAAGCTTTAGCCTTCCCATATGGCACATGGCATTTCCAAGGGCACCATGGGAGAGCTCTAGTGGCTCCTGACACACCACATCCCAATTAAGTGCCACAATGAAAGCAGCAATTTCAGCTTGGTTAATAACAGACCTCACCCAGGCAAGCCTTTGCTTCAAAGGATCTTTTAATAAATGTGAAATAAGGCTTGAAAGGTGGAAAAAGCTAAGCAGAACTACAGTTGTTTTGTTGCAGATGGTTAAAATGAAGAATTGATGGCTCAAAAATGAAGCTTTTGGTAATTGAAGAGTGTCTCCAGAGACAGCCCGTGGTGTTGCACACACACATATGAACACACACATACGAACCAGCCCTGGTATGTGCATGCTTGTCTAATTCACATTCCTTGCTTGGTTTTTAAAACCCATTCTTGAAACAACAACAGTAACAGTAAAATGTTTTTTATTTATAGTTCATTGTCCTGAACTCTTCAGACACGGTGAGATTTTATTGCACGGCAGAGAGCAGTGGCAAGCAAGCTGAGAGTAAAACCTTTCTGAGAAAAATCAAGCATAGTTTTATTGGGAAATTAGAATTCTTGCTGTCATCTCTCAACTAAGACCTACTTATTCTTCTGAATAGACAAGTCTACTGTGCACAGTAGTTCCCCTCTTAAAATCTGCATTTGCAATTAACTGCAGAATTGACACAAGGTGGTAGCAGGTCTAATTTTTTTACTAAAGTACTTTTTGATAGTGATTTTTGGTATGCACATACACGTTCCAAAGAGATAACTCAGCTTTTCTTTCCATGAGATCATTCCTTAATTACTTTGCACAGCTGAATAACAGATGCATAGCAACAATAGATCAAGAAAAGGCATTAAAGATATTCTCTGTAAAATATTTCCTTCCTGATGGGTGGTGCTGGGGAGTTTATGGAATATGGCAGTAATAAGTGTTAATTTACATACTTTAGGGGACAGAAAAGCAGCCAGGAGCTCTGTGTCTGGACAATATGACAAGATGTGTCCACCTAACTTAGCAGCCACCTCTCCTCTCTGACCTCAGCTGTGTGCACATAACATGAACCCCAATTTACATCTCTATTTCTGTGGACATGCTGAGGGGACACTCCTGAGCTTCTGCCTTCTTTAGAGAGAGCTGAGAAATTCCAGGGCAAACCAGCAACACAAATAGGGAAGGCAGAAAGAAATCTGTAGTAGCAGCATGGTGATTACTGGGAGCATGTCCTAGTGTGGGAAAGCACATTTGTATTTTCTCAGTAGAATGTTGATTTCAGGAGCTGATAACATGGAAAAATGGTGCTTCTTTCTCACCACGGTCCATCTAAACAGCTAAAGACATAATTCCATATTAACTGAGCATCCTTGTGGAAGGTATTGATAAAATGTGCATATACTTACAGTGAAGCACCACAGGTCAAAGCTAAATGATTAAAAATTGGTGTTCACAAACTATATGAGGACCTCAAAAAGATTTAAATGAACTCTGTACAAAGTTCTTTGCCATAAAATCAGGTTGCAGTGTTAAAGGTCAAAAAGCATCCCAGAAAAAGGAGTGGAAAGATGCTGGAAAAGGGGTGATTGATCACTACAGCTCTAGCAGGTTTAGGATTAGCAGGGAGAGACAAAAGGCAGGACTGGGGTCATTTAAGAGGAGCACCTCTAGCTCTGTCCTTACAAATGCACTTAAAAGCTACCTGAACATTATCTGTTAAATGCATCTCCCCAGAAAATGTAAATCTGGTTTGGGAATAGCTCAGGCTACATCTGTTAAATGGTTAAAGGAATACATTTAATTAAGCTTAAATTGGGACGTGTAGTAGTTTCATCTTTAGCTGCAAATTAGCATCACTTCTTGCCCTTGTGCTCCAACATAGAATGGTAGATCCTCTCTGCTTGACTGTTTTATAGTTTGGATTGTAATAAAATATCTTATAGGCAATAATTGGTGGGTAAACTGGGGAAGGTCACATGATTTATGGAATAACTATAACTTCTGAAAATAGGACAAACCTCCATCAGACTGCATGCAGACAACCCAGTCTACCAACATGAGGTGTTGATATAAATGTTTATGCTTGAGGCAATTTCCAGTCCCAGCTGTTCTGAATTGGGCTCAGCACCAGGGGAAATCCTGATTCTCACCCTTCCCATGAGTTAAATCACAGGTGTTCTGATGCTGTGCTGTGGTCTGGGAAGGGTTATTCTTTTAATTTCTGAATTTCTACTATGATAATTGCAGGTTTGCTGTTCTGCCTGGCATAAAAATGTAAAAATTTAAAAGAGTCTTTATAATGTTTCAGCTCTTTGTTTGGGTTCTTTATGTGCTCTGTGGTATTAGAAAATGTTTTCTCCTCTGTGTTTCAGTGTTTAAAAAAATCAGGATGGATGTGAGAGAAACAAGCACTGTTCAATTCCTTTCCTATTCTGAAATTAGCTGCATTGACTTAAGGGAGTGCTGCTTTTCAAAAACTTCTGTATTTTAAAGAAGTGTTCAAAGGCTGAACTTTTATGAATGCCTACACTTAAAAGCACTTTTCTATTTTAAAGTATTTGTGTGATGGATTTGTAACGGAAATCTTGACATAATGGTGATAATAAAAATAGTGTTAGAGATGCAGAAATCCCGTCCTTGTGCCTTGCTGCTTAAAATTACTTCATCAGCTCACCAGGATCTGGCACACAGCTCCCCCTGCTAATTGTTATGATGCTAACACTTGCTAAAGGATTTCCACTAACAAGTTATGGATGTGCCTCTTTCTCCCCTAGCAGTGCTCCTCTATTCAGTTATTTGAAGAGGAAGAGAAATCTCTGTCAGCATAGGAATTATTACTGATACTATTTGATATTAAAAAAAGCTGTAATTGTGGGTTTGCAGTGGCAGCACACAGATATGGAACCCTTGCAGTAAGTTTGGGGTAAGAAAGAGTACAGGAAGAAGGATAACATATAGACAGAGCTTTGCCAGGACAATCATGCTGGCTGTCAGTTAGATGAATTGTTTTCACTCTATGTTTTCAACTGGTTTGGGCTTTTTAATTTAGCACTTTTTTTCTGCTTAAATCTACTTCTACATACAAGAAGAATGGAGTTCAAGAAGGGTCTAGAGCACAAGTCTAATCAAGAGCAGCTGAGGGAGCTGGGGGGGCTCAGCCTGGAGAAAAGGAGGCTCAGAGGGGACCTTCTCATTCTCTATAGCTCTCTGACAGGAGGTTGTCACCACATGGGGGTCAGGCTCTGCTCCCAAGTGACAGGACAGAGAGGAAACAGCCTCCAAGTGCACCAAGGGGAGTTTTAGATGGGCTATCAGGAAAAAATGTCTTCATCAAAAATGTTGTTAAGCACAGGAACAGGCTTCCCAGAAAAGTGCTGGAGTCACCAGCCTTGGAGGTATTCACAAGATGTGTAAAGGTGGCACCTGGGGACGTGTTTTGGTTGTGGGACTCAATGATCTTAAACATCTTTCCCACACAAATAATTCTATGATTCTACATAGCTTTGGTTTATCCAGAAATTTTCCTCTCCTGAGTTGATGCTTTTAATCCTCATTCTCTATTGTTCACACTGATTTTTACATTATGTATGTTTCCTTTGCTCATGAAAGGAATCAAGCAACACTGCTTAACAGAGTAAATATGTTATCACACCATGATACTCTGGTAAATGTGTAGGGTGTATCTCAGCACTATTATGGATGAGGAAGGCAAGGTATGCAATAAAAATTTTACAGCAGGGAAGTTGTGGTTACTGACCTGTATAAGCTTCAGGGATTTCATTCTACAATGTGGCAATAGTTTTGTTTTGTGGTGCATGGGCCACTCAAACTTGGAATCAATACAAGAGTGGTGGTGTGGCACTCTGGCATGGGCTGGATTGAGCCATCCCAGGCAATCAGATTTACATTCATAAAAGTCCTTTTTCTGTGGTTTAATGTCTGATGGCAGTGAAAAATAGAGGGGACTGCACAGCCCTCTGAAAGTGGAGTGATCTCTCACGTTTCAACCCCTGCACACCACGTTTGCAGCAAGAGCTCTTATTCCAAGTGCATGCATTGGAAACTTGAGACCCCCAAGGCACTGAGCAGTACAAGAGCCACTGGTAGATTTGCATATCCATCTCCATTACCAGGGAGCCAAGGGCTAGGTTCTGTCAGACAGAGCAAGGTGTGAGTCATATTCCCACTAAATAGATTGCTCAAGGAGCACGTCATCTTTGAGAACTGGTCTTATAACTCTCAATTATGCCACTAAATGTCCACAGTAGTCCACAGCTGTAGCCTCACTCCTTGGAATATCCAGTTTAAAAAAAAAAAGGAGGGGTAAGGGCTTTTATGCACCTGTAGTGAAGCAGAGCAGGATTTGATCTGTAATCTCTGGGTGAATACACTCACTGCAGAAGGAGAACGGGTGGAGCTATTTTTGCCTGTCTGAGGGTGAGAATCCCCTTCTTCATCATCCTCTTGTCTCATAGTAAAGGTTAGTGAGGTGAGCTTGCTGCTCTGGAGAGTCCAGAGAAGCTACTTTTGCAAAGGGATTCCTGCAGTCTCACAGAAATCTTTGCCCTGTTCACTTCAACCCTCATTTGGCACAGGTAAAGCTGATTTTCCAGAGCTAAGCATTGCTTTATTGCTCACTTTTCATCTGTGCTAAAAAGTTCCCAATTTACCTAGAGAGCATAATAATATCTGGGAAAGATCTTCACAACTGTCTACAACCACACCTGTCTCACCACAAATTAAATTACCCTGTCATGCTGAGATTTGGGGCTTCTTTCTGGGGCAGCCAGATCTTGTAGTTACCAGCACTGGCAAAGCTAAAATGGGTAGATGAGGCTTGACTTTTCACAACCTTGCTCCTTTTTTGTTGTACTGACTTGCATTTATGGAATAGAAACATCCAAGGAAGCTGAGATTGATGACCTATAAAGCACTAAGACATTGGCAAGAAGATTTACAGGACAGTTTGTCAATTATATGAAGTTAAATGACACAACAAACTGAGCAGAGCTGAACACAACATGGTTGCTGACACAAAAAGGAAATTGTGTGAAAAAAATCCTGTGTCTTGCTCTCCCAGGATTCAAAATGGTCTTTACATCTGTTGCCTGCATGAGTTGTGTTGTGTTTCTGGCCTTCTCAGCCAAGAAGAGGCTCTGCATCTGCTCCAAAGGCTGGATCCCTCCTGAAAACACTGACCCAGCTCTGGCAGATGCAGCTCAGCCAGAAGGAAACCAGCCCTCAGCTCCTCACAGATGTTTGCTCTGGGGCTGGCTCTCCAACAGCTCAGGAGTATGGACCTCTCTCACCCCACAGAATTTCCATTGTGTCCAGTGGGCATTGGGATGCCCAGTGGTGATGCCAACAGATTCCAATTTTTTTTGGTTGAGCATCCTGTTTTCCTTTCTCTGACCTCCCTGCTCCTCTCATATTGGCTGAGATGTGTTCAGGAGCCTGCTCTAAGGAAAATGAATTCTGCATCTTGACTCTTCAGCTGTACGTTCTTTTCGAGGGCAACACATGTATAACCTGGATAATATTTTGTGTTTGCTTTTCTACCAAGTTTTGTACTCACCAGTTTCTTAAATGAAAGCAAAGTGGCATCACAAAACTTTATGACAAAGCTCTGGTTACTCCAATTCATTACAGGAAAATTAGAAAAAGTTTACAAAAGATTTGGTGCTTATTATCTCATGGAGCCTTTTTTGTGTGGACAGTGCTGAAGAGGTTCTTATAACTCTCAATACACTCCCAAAAAGGGTGTGTTGTTTTTAAGATGCAAAACTTGAAAGATGAAAAAGGTTTAGAATCACATTTGTTCCAAAGTGATGGGCTTTTACACTTTGAATTTTTTTTTTCTCTGAAGAGACAAAAAATGAAATGTGAGATTATGTGGAAGGGATAGGAAAGAGAAAGAATTGGATCCACTTGGAGCAAGGGGAAATGAGATTAAAAGATTATCAAGAGGGTGGCTCAGATCAGATGCCATCATGACTATGTGCATTCCTAAACTCCTATATTTTAATTAGAAAGTCACAACAGCTTTAACATCAGGTGAAGTTTCCTAAAGAATGCAAACACTAATCTTGGAAATAATTTCAATTTGTGGTGTAATTGGTTTATGTGAAATACAAACATGGATTTTATATGAACGTCATTTTAAAGAAGATGTTGAATAAAAGTAGAATTACTCCACATATTCAAACTCCATTCAGATTCCAATATTTTGCAAGTTGTGGCAAAGGGCTTTGTAACAAATATGGAGTTCCTGGAGAAGTCACAAGTCCCTCTGTAGATCCACGTGAGCCAAAACTTCTTAATTCTGTTCCCCTTACACTGTGGGTTGAAGGAAACCTTCACTTAAAAGTTTCAGCTCTACTTTAAAATGTAGTGAGTGCAGTACATGTTCAGACATGAGTCCTAAAAGCTGTCTAGCTATTTAATAACTAACTTTTAGCATTTCATCTTTGGTATTTTGTGGTGGATACTGAGAAAGTAAGTGCTGTCCATGTTACCTGCTAGGAAATTTTTTTCTGCAAAATGTGTACTATTTAAAATGTACTGAGACTCACAAGAGGGAGTGTTGCAAGTCTTAGGATTCCCAAACAAATCTCATATGTATTAATTAAGATCTCTTTTTAAGATGGTCTGCCTTGAAGAGAGAGAACATCCACCTGCATTTTCTCCTGCATGAAACAGCAGTAGTGACAATTTTAATTCCACATGAGGGAAAACCAGTTCAGAGTAGAATTCTTTTGATTTTATGACTAATATTGCATTCTCCTGCCTTCAGCTCACCAATCCAAATGACTATATACCTACTTATGTATGAGGGGAAAAGCAGGGAGGCTTCCCTCTCTTTGGAAATTGCTCCCACCAGTGTGTACTGGATTTGGACTTAAAACTGATGAACCATTTACTTCAGAGAAGATTAAACCAGTGGGTTCAGAGCACCTGCTATCTTACTCAGAGCTTGCATAACTAAGCTGATAAGAAGTTGGGTTTTATCACAGAATTGGGTGTCTGCAAGGGGATAGCTGGTCTGACAAATTTTAGCCTGGCCTCCATGAAAGCAATAACAATTGCCAGGTGCACTCCAGGTCTTAAAGGCAGACTATATGGGATGCTCCAAAGGTCTTGGGAGGTGGTGGGTGTATAAATTACTCGGTGTGCTGCAGGATAAAATGGAACAAGAGTTAAGATGTAAGTAGCAATATGAGTGGAATAATTAGATTCATTTCTTTCATACTGGAGACATTAATCTTCTGGGAAGCTTGTAACTGCAGTAGCAAGGTTATCTCATGCTATCTTGGATTAATGTACAGGTGTTTACCTGAAAAAAAGCTTCAGATACAAAGAAAAATGGAAAAGGCTTCACTTACAAAAACAAGCCCAAATTAAGATCAAATTCAGTGGCTCTTGTGAAAGTTATCTTAAATAACACAGCAGGAAGGCATTAGTCTACAGGAAATAATTGTTTGGGCCATTACAACCACCAATATTCTCTCCTGCCCCTGCCCAGCTCTAAATCGAGCAGTTTATCTTAATTATCAGCCAACATAGCATTGACTAGACCTAAACCAAATCCCTATTAACCTCTCCTGTAATGTTTCTTCCAACACAGACCCACAGCTCCTCACACCACACAGAACACACAGAAAGCTGCTTACAAGGCAAACAGCCCTCCCCAGACTTTGATAACCTGTAATTCAGCAGCAGGAGGGATTTATCTCACCTCTGTGCTCAGTAACAACAGGTTGTGAAGAATCAGTGATGCCCAGAGAGTACTGACATAATTTATTTATTCATATATTTGGTTTATTTGGTACCTACACCTTTTTTTTTAAATCACTATTCATCCAGGACTTAAAAAACTTTCAAAACATGTGACACTTTTTTTTTTTGCCTTCTAAGACAGGAAGTGTAACAACAGTGTTAATCTTCTGGGGACTTTTTATATTTAAGCTGCCAAAGATAAAAATTAATGAGGTGTGAAGAGATGCAGTCTTTTGCATCTGTCTATCAACAACTTAAATATGGGAAAAGAAAATAATCTACTTGAATAGCATCTGATTGTGTGCTTTATTTTGATTCCTATCTTGGTTCTGAGAGGCACTTAGTGCATAGAAAAAGAGAGCACTTAATATCTGGCAAACCCAGCCCGTGTGTTGCAGTGGCTCACAGAGCATTAATTTTCAAGGACAAAAATCAAAAAAGAAGTGTTGCTACTAATGTTTCTTTGAAAGTTCCCTCAGAAAGTGGATGCAGTGGAGTGGGGTGGCATTCAGGGACAGGTCCCATGGCCTGAGATGCAGCACATGTGGGACCTGACATTGGAGATGTTTGCTCTGCATTGTGTCTCAGGTGGATCTGGTTTTATTTGCTGCTGTAGATTAATGGTTCAACCTGAATCAGCAATCAGCTGTGTGTTGGTCTGAACTGTAAAAGGTCTTTGACTATTCCCACTGTTCTTCTCCAAACTGTGAAATTCTTCAGGCCTAAAACTTTCTTTTTAGAGATATTCTTTTCCTTTGAATATTTATTGTTAAGAGCATTCCAGATTTTCATTCTTTGGCCTCTGGAGCTTTGTAATAATCCTGAGCCATGCTGGAGCTACTGTTTTGGGGTTTCTTTTTAATTCTGTATTAATACATGAAGCCCATTATTCATCCTTACATTGCACCAAACCTCTCAATTTTAATTAACTTCTTTAACGACTTCATTCTGTACCCACTGACACTAATTAAGACGTTCCATTGGCTTTTAGCTGTCAGTCACTGCATTTTGCCAGATTCACCCAGGGGAGGCATTACAGAATTACCCACTGAAATGTCTGAAGCCAGGAAGGTGAGCCTGAACTTCCACCTGCCTTGCAGCCACAGCTGCTCCACTCAGGGCTGCCAGGAGGGCTCCTCCTCTGCAGCACCTGGGAGAAGCAGCTTATAAAAGGTGCTTAAAAGGTGGCCAGAGGCTGCTTAGGGGTTTTAGGGCTGGGGTTCTCTTTGAGGCCTGCACAGTAAATATTTACTGGCTGCACACCAGCTGCTTCTCCTCTCTCAGCTGCCCCCTGACTTTTCAGGGCTCTGTTGTGCTCTGCTGAGCTCTCCTGGCTGCAGGGGAGGATGCTTAGGGCTCTGAGCACAGGTAGGAAATGGCAGAAGGTGTGGAAGAGGAGCCTGGCTTCACAGTTAAATCTTTTACCTGAGAAAGGTCAGACTAAGTTGCAGGCCGAGCTTGTTGTAATTACTGTGGGCTAAAAAGCCATTGGACTAAATGAAAGTAAAGCTGGTGATGGAGAGCAGAGCTTGTGAATCACTGGTGGGGATGGAGCAGTTTGGCACAGAAGAACTGGAGTTGCTGCCTCCAGGGTGAGTAACCAGGGATTTTTCTTCATTGATTTTTTGGTGGAGGTGGTGAAAGTTCAGCTGAGCCTTTCATAGCTCTGATTGTACATCAATGTGTGCTGTGTTTGGGGTGTTCTTTCCTGCCTCAGCATTTAGAAAGCTGCACCCTTCAGAGACTACAGCCAGGGGCACAATGTTTTTCTGAAGGTCTGTGGTTGGTTTTTGAGTGGCCCTCCCTTTATCAGGGGCTGTTGGAATGTTTGCCTTGCCAAGCTAAGAAACTGGAAGCCTCTTGTACATATTTGAGTGTGTGTGAAAATAAGTCAGTTTTGAGAAGAGACCAAACAATCTGTCCTCTTAGGGAATTTAATAAAGGGAGTGGGCATATCATATACACTCTTAATTTTGCCTGTGGAAAAACAGCCCAATAAAGTAGTATTTTTCTTAGGAAGCAGCAACAATTGTTTTGTCACATTCTCCAGCTCTTTTCTGCCACATAACACAGCTGGGTAAAGATCATAATTTCTATTATTTTTTAATTACTTTTGTTGCATAACTAGGGAAATCCACATTTTTAAATGGCCTTGTAACTTTCTTAAACTGAGATCATACAGAAGCAACAGAATTTGCCTAAGTGTGTATAGATTGCAAATATTTTTATAAGTGCATTTAGAAAGTGATGCCTATTTTGGAAAACACTGAGATCTTTATAGACTGCATATGGTGGATGTCACAGCTAGCTGTTTGTTGGGTTTTTTTAAATTGAAATTATTCTGTGGTAATTGTTTATTTCCTGTGTTCATTAAGAGAGTAACTTTTTTTAAAGCAAGACCAGATGAATTGAGGAAGAGGGCAGAAAAAAGTTGAAGTCTGCACTATTTTTTCCAACAGCCATTAGTCAAATACATTTGGAAACAAATAGTGCCTTGATTTACTTAAGCAGTTTTATGCTGTTGTAATTGCATCAAATTTTGGGGAGGTTCTCTCATTTACACCAGCATGAGTAAAAAGGCAAAGCAGGTCTTGGATCTACCTAGCAAAATGCAGTTGGTTTGCCAGGAGGGCTGGATAAAATGTAGATATCACACAGGCACTGTGCCTCTAGCTGCTGTGCTTACCACCAGTAGCTCAAAGAGAATTATTTAATCCTTGTTTGCATAATAACTTCTGATAAATAATTCAAGAACGTATGGCCTAAAGTTTTTTTTTAAGGCAGTGCCTGAGGGAGAAACATGATTCTGTTCCAGTTTTAACAAGGAACCAGGAACCCCAGCAGAGTTGTTAGAGCTGGATTCAGGCTCCTCAGAATGTGTTTTGGTGTAAAAGGTACAGTGAAATGCAGAAGAGGACTTCAAGATGTTTCATGGGGAGTTGTCACCAGAGGAAACACACCTCTGTGCAATCAAATATTGTGTGCTTGTAGTGGGAGAAGTAGCAGCAGGCTGGAAGGTCCCTCTTTAGTAACAGCACTTAATGGTGTAATCCATTAAATCAAATGTCTAGAGAGTGGTGTTCTGAAAAAGGAATTTTTAATTTTTTTTTTTGTGCCTTATACAATAAGGTGCTTAATCCTGCCTTGCTGACAATAAGTGCTTCAAATTGGCTTCTCTCTTTTCCCCCCTCTCTCTGGTTATCTTTACAATGTTGAAGTGATCCTGAGTAAGGAATGAAAGATGTTACCATCTTTGGCTACTTTTTGCTTTCATATTGTGTATTTGGGGGAAATTATTTATTTATAGGACCAAACCAATTCTCTTAACAAACATAATAACTTGAATTTATCTCTGTCAGGTGGAGGCTGATACCCTTATTACTTGCATCTGTTTACTGCAGTGATGTTTGCTCTGGGTTAATGCACAGTTGAATGTGAATAAGGAGGCTAAACCTGGTCCTTATATCATTGATATGTAAGGGGAAAAAAAGTAATTATTATCCCTGACAGTCCAGGGGATATGGTTGTTTGAAAACTACTTGTTCTCAGTCTGTCATGGTTTTTGACATCAATACTTGAGTGACATATATACATCTCATATGTGATAATTGCATTATCAACAGATGCTTGTTTGGATTTTGTGCAAAGCCTTTTTTTTTTATTTTCAGCCAGTTCTCTCACCTGTTTTTTTATTTGGTTTGTTGTAGGAGAGTTTTAATTGACCATACTCTTCCATCAGCCCTGTTTTTGTTTCTCTATATAAAATATACAAAAATCAGTAAGGGTAATGTTCACCTTCATAACATATGCATCCATAAAGTTTACCTGCAACAGTACTTGAAGTTTTCAGCTCCTTAGAAAGTGCACAAGTGTGGTCATTTCCATACTGTCATGCTCTATAGGCAATTCTGATTTTTATTTTGGTTATCTCAAAGAAGAGTTTTGTAAAGACAGATGTTAATGAAACATCATAATGAGGAAATTATTACTTTTATACTTGTGATACGTAGGTTTTACAGAAATTAATGCTGGATGGACTTTTGATTAATGTTCTATTCCATGCTAATTTTAATATAATACAGGAAAACAAGTTACCACTGGAGTATTATGGTTTGATAGAAAGAGCAAGAATCTTGAGAACATGCTGTTTGTTTTTATCTGATGCCACTAAATTCCCTGGAAATTTTGAGAACTCTTAAATCTTTGTTAGGGTGCCTGATTTTCATGAACTTTGAATGGAAGTAAGCAATTTGGCAAGAAATTAGTTGTTCTTACAGAAGGCTCAGAAATGAGAAAAAGTGCTAATCTGGCAGAAGGACAAAGTGAAATGTGACTGTAGTAATTGTTCAAACCTTTTGCCAGGCTGCTAAAATGCCAGTGCAGATGACAGCTGTGTATCTCCAGGTGAGGCGGATTCTGTTTGAAAATCTGGTTTTGTTCTGTGTAGGCAATTTGGCTGTTTGAATTACAACAAGGAAAAACCTTACATGTACCATGCTTCATGTTCAGCTTTTTCCTCTGTGTTTATCTGCAGAATTCCCATTGAGACTCTTCAGTTACAGTGTTCCCTGGAAAATCCTTTGGTGTATCATGCTGTGCTTCTTTCAAATCAGAGGTGTAACAACACCAGTTTAATCTCTCCATCTGCTGATGGCAGAAGATCAATGCTGTAAAATCATGTGTTAATATAAACCTCTGGTGTGTTTTGTTTGGCATTTGCATTATTTCTGTCTTTCTGATTATGAAAAGGGAGTCTGCCATAGGATCTAGTTATACCTGTAAGTAAATTTACAGTGTTCTTGTTCTTTCTGCACCATCCCATAGCCTTGATCAGTAAGATATTACACCTGTACTTTGTGTTAGGGCTTTGGGAAATCCCACTGAGTTTGGGAACTAGGTGTCTCCTAGCTCCTTGATAAATTAGAGTGTACATGGGGTAAAAGCACATTGGCTGCCTATATGTTATTGTTATGTATAGAAAGCATGTTTTATTCTGGAGAAAATCCTTCCTTGGTTACTTGGAAACCAGACTGTATCCTAAAGAGTTTTTATGTTAAGAACCACCACTTTGTGTATAACTAGCCATGGCTTTCCCACTACACTTTGCTCACAGTTTTGAGACCCATTTTTGCAGAAGTAATCCAACAACAGGAAAGCACATGAAATGGCTGAAAGAGAAATCCAGGAGCTGGTTGTCTTTGTTGGCTTTGTTGTTTGGGGCAGGGCAGGAAGTTTGTTTGGGGTTTTTTTGTTCCTTTCTTAATGTAGACCTTAGCATTGAAGTGTACTCCCAGTTTTATCAGTTTCAATGACCTGCAATTCTCCTGCTCATTGCACAAGTGTCGAGCTTGTCTGAGGTATCATTTTTACTAATGTTTTAATGACTTCAGTGATTTTCATCTCCTGGTTCTCATTTGTGTTCATTTTACTCTGAATTAGCAATAGGCTAAGAATGGGCCCAGAGCCAATTGCTCTCTGGCACAAGTGGCATCTGGAACTCCTGTCTGATATTTGTCATCCAAAGCCATGCTCATGTCCAAAAAAATTATCTCACATTAGAAAAGAAGGATGCATTTTAATAGCAATTCCAAGAGCAATTAGAGGTAGTTGGTTTTAACTGTACAGTTACAGTTATATGATAAGCATTTATAATTCTTCCATGAATAACTGCAAGGCACAGGTTATTGTGAATCCCTGTTGTGACACTGTCAAGGGAATGGTGTTGTCTACAGGTTCCAGCTGTTCAAGTTGGATAACAGACTTCTCCTCAGTCTCAGCTTTAAGAAATAAAAAAAGCCTTCCCCATATGATAGAAAATACTGGAGTAGCAAGAGTTAAAGTATTGTGATGAGCTTGTAAATCAAACATTGATTGCAATTTGAAAGTCAGATTATATTGTATCCTTTGCATCCCTAGAACTAGCAAATGACAATGCCCAGTTGTTTTTTATTTCAAGTGAATATTCTTTACTCTCATTTCTGTGAACTTTCTACCCAGGGGGTTATGCAATGGAAATGCTGCCTATTCCCTACTCAAACCCTGGGTGTAATGTGTATCTTGCCCTTCAGAAATGATGTTTGTATATATGTATATAGCTTCAGACAGCAAAGCTTGTCTAAATAAACAAACAAAGGCAATTTTTTAACGTCTTCCATAGAAATTCTGTATTACAGGCAGCTGCAACCTGCTCATAGCCCACAGGGATAGTTTTAGTCAGAGGAAACAAACACTCCTAAGCAAACACTATAAAGTATATATGTTTGAAGCTCTGTTTGACATCACAAAAGTTTTGTTACTTTATTCACACCTTTTACTACTCTAAAGAAAAAGAGAAATAAACTCAATGAAACAATAACTTTAAAGAAATTGGTGAACACTAGATTCTGGTTTTATGATATTTTGTCTTTCTTTTTTTCCTCCCCGCTTCCTCTGCTGCTTTACTTTAATTGATCTTGATTATCTGGGGCTGCAGCTGTTTATAGAGAAGAACTTGTTGCTTAATTTCTGGTTAGCTACAAAGGTTTGTTACCTGTTTTAGAATAAATGGACTCTGTTCTCTGAATGTGGGTATACTTTTTAATAAAATCAGATCAGCTTACCATGTGCAAAGGTCAAGTTAATAAAGAGAGGGATTGAGACAATTTTATTTGTCCTTGTTTGTTGCAACGGAGCAACATCTTTAAGTGGTCACTGCCAGCTGGGAGAAAGGTTTGGCATTTCTGGTTCTGGCAAACACTTGCACTGCCCTGCATCACCACTGTTCAGCTCCACAGCCTCTAAGCAGTGTCTGGGAAGGAAAAACCTCAGAGATGACACTGTTTATCAGGTTGTGTACAGCTGTAATGAAGATCTTGTCTTCTGCTCACTTATGCAAGTGAGTAATTTTATTCACACCAGTGAACCCCGTGACTTTGGGGAGGCTGCTCACAGTGGTTTGCTGGCTTGGGGCTGCCATGTGTAAATTATGGCTGCTGGATGTTTTGTAATTATGTATTTTTAATTAAATATTGCATATCAAAGATATAAATTATATTTCTCTAGAGCCAAAGAATAATATAATACATAACATTACTTGGATGAAGGAGCAGGGGGTTTCAGGAAGAGCTGTCATTGTGTTTCCTGGGTGACATTGATTTGTGTGGCTAACATTTTAGTAATAAAACCCAAAATGTAAATCTGTAGCCTACTGTGAAGGGATGTTCTACAGTTTCAATGAACACTGCAGGATTTGCTCATAAATATTCATTAAACAGAGCCTTGCTGAAAATGAAACTTAAGTACTTAAGGTAATGGAATAAAAGTAGTTGAGGAGCTCTTTTAGGCATGTTCAAAAACAGGATAGGAAAGAGAGAAGTTAAGTGGCATGAAGTTTGACTTGCTCTTTGGTGTTGAAAGATGTTAAAAGCACTATGGAGTTAATGGCAGTGGAATACCTTGTCCTACTGTTAGCGAAGCCACCTTAGCTTTTGATGGAAATATTGTAGAATTTCTTCCTCCTTGGACTTGTGTTCAATAACATCCTTCCCTGGCATTATTGTGCCAGGATTTTTGCCTCTTTACATCAAGAATACAATGCATGTGATTGTGTACACTATGTGATAATTTCTGGAGGTCATCAGCAAGGTTTTCCCCACTCAAAACAGCAAAATAAACAAAAGTTTAACAAAACTCTTAATTTTTTTTAAATAAGGCCCCCAGAGAGAGTATACATTTTTTTATTTGTGTCTCAGGGTGTGTTGCATATTTAGCCAGGTGGCATTTCTGGAAGTTTTGACAGGACCTTGAGATAGCCATACCTTTGAATAGTATGTGCCAGCTCTGCTTCCTTAAAATAAGGAGGCTGCCAGGTACTCTGGGCTGCTGATCTCCAGGGATTGGCTTTCTTAGAAAGAGGTGGCTTTTGCAGTAGGGAGATCCTTGCAGGATGAGACAAATTCAAAGGGAAGATGAGAAAAACAAATTTATTCCCTGTTCCCTTGGATGAAGAGATTTTTCCTTCCACTTTTTCTTTCTCATATCCAGCAGTTTTCAATGGCTCCATGTGTTGGAGAACCTGTGCAAAATTTGGGTTCTCAGGTGAACACACTCCTATCTGTCCCCCAAGGGCTGACAACAGCTCTTCTCCCTGCTTGTCCTGGGCATCCCAGTGCCTTGAATTTTTGGTGCCTCCTGTGCTTTTCCTGCATTTTTTTGTTAGGGATGTCTCCAAGCTGAGAAATCCTCTATTCATTTCAGTTCAATACCATGAAAGAAGATGGAAAGGGCAGGTCTTTAACACAATTTGACACTGAAATTGCTCAGAGCTGACTCTCCTAAATTGCAGCCAGTGCCTCTTGAGAAGCAAACAGAATTGCTCAGAGCAGCTCCTCAAAGTGAAGGTGGACACTTGGGAAAGCCTGGGAGGATTGGGATTGAGGATATTCAAATCAGCCTCATGGATACTCACCCTGCTTGGGAAAGGATAGAGTGAGGGAGCTGAATCTTGAGGAAAACATTTTTGGACAATTGTATGGCATCTGTGTGGTTGAATTGAGAATTTTTCCTCTGCTTATCTCAAGTGAAAAGCTGCCTGCTGAAAGAACAGGTGGAGTCAGTGTTTCCCCTAACATCCCATAGAGTTTGCATTGCTGCTGTGTTGCATTTAATCCTTTCCTGATGCCTTCATAGCTGGTTTAGTCTGTGTTCAGATAAAGGATGCACATATTGTGTCATGTTGTCTGGAGACAGGAGAAGAAGTGCTCATCTTCCATATAGTGAAAACATACAGGATTTTGTATATATTAAACAATTACTGCTCATCTTTGACAAACTATGAGTAAATAATATATATTTGCATACCATGTAACTATTTAATTATTTAAGATGCTGCCTTGGCTAAAAACTCTAGGTAAATCTCATTATATGTTGCAAGACAAAGTGGTTCTTATCTTTGTTTAACAGAAAAAAAAAAAAAAAAGAAAAATGTTAAAATTATTTTGGACCATATTTCAGCAAAACTTCTGTCACTGAATATGCTCTGTTATTTTAAAAATAATTGCCAGACAATTATTAACAAAAAAAAAAAAAAAAAAAAAAAAAAAAAAAAAAAAAAAAAAAAAAAAGGAAAAAATCCCCTTATTTAAATCTCATTGATTATTTTTGCTGCCCAAGCCCAGTGAGGCAAGGGCTGTAAATCAGGGGCAGACACAGCACATCCCTGATGGCAGCTCTTGGTGGTTTTGCCATTGCTCAGCCCAGGCAGAGCCCTCCTGTCTGCAGTAGCTCTCACAAGCAGCATGGAAGGGGTAGGAGAAGACCTGAGGTCATGGAGGGGTTGCTCCTGGTGGGGATCATCAAAATATCTTTATTGAGACCTGATGGCAGCTGGCTTGGCAGTGTCACAGAGAAAGAGACTTTGTGTATTGATGTGTTTTCCCTCTTATTTCACACAAGTATATATGTAATAGAACAGAACTTTAATTTTGTAAACTTTCCCTAAGTTTTTTGTTCTCTCTGTCTCTTAGTATTCTGTGAAAACTCACATTGCTAAACAGTCACAGCAAGTTTCTCTTCCTTTAAATGTTACACAGGCTGTGTCAGATTCTCTTTTTCTCTCTGTATGTATCTCCTGCAAAAAATACAGAGGGGGCTGGGGGAACCCATGAGGATATATACTCTTGAGACACAAAGAATAACAGATGCAGTGTTTGGAATCCTTAATTATCAGTCCACACTGTGTCGGTTTCTCTTGCCCTTTGGAGTTTTGATGCCATCATTTTGAAACAAGCACAGATGTTGTAATTATGAGAATAAATTAATGCAGGTAGTTCATCCTTTTCCTGTCCCTCAAAACAAGGGTATTATTGATTTTTGAAGTCTTCATTTGGGAGTATTACTGAATTTTGAAGTCCTCAGTGATTTGTTTACGTGCAGAGCTGCCATTTCAGCTTGCCTGTTGACTGCAGCGTCCTAACTAAACTTTGTAAATTGCCATTCTCAGCTGAAGATGTATCACAAGATTGAACAAACGACCTTTCCAGTGTAATAACATCCTTTAGCCATCAGGAATTAGTGTTGTGCATCTATCACTCCTGCAGGCCTTGAGGTGTGTGCCTGGTTCTGTCCTGCCATTCCTGTAATAATGTTACAGCCTGGAGAGAGACCCTGCTCCCTTCAGTGGAGCTGACACTGAAATTGGTACTCTTGTTTCAGCATTATTACTACCATGGTGTGTTGTGTAGGTGATCAAACAAAATGTGTTTTTGAACTATTACTGACCTAATTTTTACTTTTTTTTTCTTTTTTTTTTTTTTTTTTTTTTTTTTTTTTTTTTTTTTTTTTTTTTTTTTTTTCTGCCAAAGTTCATTCTTACCCTGGTTTTTACCTTGTGAATAATCTTTTGTTTGGATTAAGCAAGATAGCTAAAGGCTTGAGAACATACTCCAAGGCTTTGCACAAATAATTAAAACACTCTATAAACTGAGGTACACAACAGGATATTTTGGTGTTCTAGAAATTTAACTCTCAATTGGAAAGAGAAATATGTACTCATTGTTTCAAAGAACAATTAGGTGTTATTAATAATGCACTCTTTATGCAAAACTTTACATGCTGTAGCTAATAAAATGGAGTTTAGTTTACTAAGTACTTGTAAATGAAAGACAAGGCTTTTATCTGCAGCAATTTACAATGTATACAGTAACAGAAAACAATGATTCACAATGAGAACTTCAAAGTGTCTGACTTAGGTTTCTAATTTTCAAGTCAAGAGTATTTAGCATTCACAAATGAAAATGTTAGTTCGTGTAGATTGATCTTGTAAGTTAATTAAGGTACAAGACCCCAGGATGATATTGGCAGCCTTGTGGCTGTCAGTTGTTCCTTAGCAGAGGTGTGATCCTGGCAAGGAATATCAAAATGGATGTTGCCTGAAGTTTTCACTTATAACTCACATGGGAAAGCACCATTAAAATCTGGATTAATTTTGGGGTGAAGGGAAGTGACAGAATGCTTCAAGGACTGGCCATTGGGAAGAGAAACTAGAAATATTGGTGTTTGTCATAAACAACCAGCTGAAACAAATGTGAAGGAAGTGATCCATTCTGGGAGTTAGTTCAGATGGTGACAGCACCTCCTCTGTCACTAAGGGCAGCACAAAGGGGTGAGATCACACTTTTGAAGACACAGACTGTTGCTGGGCTTTGTGAAGAGGAGTGGTAAAAATGTCCCAGAGAATAAGGAGAGCTTCTCTCAATACCTGCAGGGTGCCCATCTCATTGTCCTCAGGGTGAAACCACATTTGGGTAGGCCAACCATTCTCTTGGCCTCTGTTGTTTCCCCACTGCAGTTACACAGCCCAGTTTGTACAAATTCTCAAGTAGAATCATTATCTTTGTAATAACTGTGCTTCTGCACTCTTGGGCGTGCTGCAGGAGCTGTTATATCTCCAGCTATGTAGGTTTCTGAATCTCCCTCCCTCTAAGAGATCCCTGTTGTATCAGTCACCTCTGTTACCACCCCCACAGCTGACTTGCTGGAGTCTCAGTTTAAATCAAAACTCATGAGGTGTTTCAGTGAGTTTACATCAAATTTCGTAGCTCATGATTTGTATATCATAGGATTTGAGCTCCTGCATTTCTGGAAGGGGAAAGTTGGTTCTTTCACTTTGCAGCAACTTTCTTTTTCCTCAATAATTTATGTAATCTTTGAGCCTGAAGGCAGAGAGAGACTAAGAATAAAGTACACCTATGGATTCATCACAGAGACCAGGCAGTCAAAAGCAGTCAGAAACATCAAAGAACAGTCTTATTTACATTTAAAGCTAATTTGAGGACAGTTAGATTGCTGGTGACATTCCTAGTGTGTTTACTTGAATCTGAAATGTAGATGCTCCTTAGTTTGAGAACACACTGTATGTGACTGTGTGGGCATTGTGATTTGCTTTCAAGCAAAAGGGAAAATGAACAAAGAAAGAGTGAGTCACCTTAAAAATGGGAGAGTGAGAGGGGAAAAATGTGGACAAGTATCTCCAGCAATAGACAAAAGTCAGGGAGGGTATGCCACTGACACTCATAGTACACTTTTATTTCCACAAGAGGATAAGAATGCCATTCAAAACCCATTGCAAGGGATTGCAAACCCTTTTGGCTAAGAGAAGGCTGAATTTAATGCTCTGTGGGTTCTTGTATTTGTGTTTTGCTCAACATTGTTCCAGTTGTGTTTTGTTTGGAAAGCAGATGAGGGAAGAAAAGAACTTGTATGTCACACTGATTTTTAGAAACGTTTTGTGTGTGTGTAGGAAGGCACCTGCCAGAGCTATCAAACCCTGAATCAAAAATGATGCTGACCTGAAGTCAGCCCCCACATGGGATTGTCTGATGTTGTAGTATGAGAGGGCTCTGGTGGAAGCACCTGACCAGGAGATGCTGCATTTGCAGCTCCTTTTCAATGCTCATGTTGCCATTCACCGGTGTGGAACTATTAACTGTACCTCTTACAGCCATTCTCTTTGAAGTTGTTATGAAAAATATACAGAACTAGTAACTAGAAGTCTTCTAGAAATCTGGGCAAAAAACCAGCAATACAGGACTTAGTTTTGATTATTTCAAATTTATTTGTGGGGATGCAGCTCAGATGTAATGCCTAATATAAATCTAATGTTTGTGTTCAGAAGGAAATACTAATTAGCAAGGTGAGATAACTCTCTGCACCTCTCCTCCTCCTTTTAGTATTGGGAGGGTGAAATGAAGTAGCTCTTAATGTGTTCTCATCCAATTACATTTGGCTAAAATTATTCATTGATCACTAATCACTGGCAGTTGTTTACAGAAAACAGTGCTCGTATGCAGCATGCAGCATATTGAGGATTATTGCTATAATAGGAGCTAATCAATGAAAACCACTTGTGACTCTCTTAATGAGGTAATAGTGAAAGGGGTGTTTTTTTAGTTGTTTACTGCAGCAATAGATTTTTCAAGCCAGACAGAGCTCTTTGCATCCAGCAGGAAACTGGTTTTCAGCATTAGATCTCAGGCACCATTTTTCTCTTTCTCTCTAATAATATTAAAGTTGAAAAACGATTATTCCGGTCCCCCTTTATTAAACAAGCTATTACAAAGCAAGTGAAGGATTTCTGCACCTTCAATTTTCCACCTAATAATAGTAAAGTATTTTCATTGTTGCCTTGACAATATTAATGCTATTTTTTTCCCAATGCCTAAAGCAAGGAGTCTCACCATTTTCTTTGCCAGGTCGAAACAAATTTGTGGCTTTATACTTTAATATTAAAGACAGCTTTCTTTACTGGTTTTCACTGTGATTGGTTAATTCACAAGCTTGATATTCACCAGTAGACGAGATGTAGAAGTTATCTAAATCTTCACAATAGCCTTTTGATTATTCTGAATAACACCAATATTTTGCACTGAGATACACCTTAATTCTAGAGCTCCAAGGTAGCCTAAAATAAACATATGTCAGATATTAGGCATTTAGGCAGAGTTAATGTCATTGGCTTATATCTGTTCTAGTTTATCATACCATGGTTCTGCCTTAGAGCTTCAGAAACACTCACTCTGATATTTTTGGAGGTGCTGTGTTCTCAAGGATCTGCTGATTTATTAGAGAACAGTGCATTCAGCACCCCTAAAAATAGATGGGTAAAGTTTTGACTTCAGAGAACGTTCATTTTTGCAATCAGGAATGGGATGCAGAAATAGCCTTCCCCCAGCATGTGCTCTGAATGTCAGGCTGCAGCTCTCCCTGTTCCACCTCCAAACAGTAGGGAAGCTAAGATGGAATGATCTTCACTGGAAGATGCTTTAGTTAATTCTTCTAAATTATTTATGCTGAAAGTATTCCAAGTGCAACAGGAAAGTTCTTATATTATGCAGATTCAATGAGACTTTGGGGACAGCCATTAATATTTGCATGCTGGATAGTTTGGTTTGCTGCTTCAATTATCTGAAGCTTGATCACTGTGTGTAATCATAATTTGTTCATAAAACTACCCAGGCCTGTCAGCACAGTGCCTGAAATTAAGCTTCTTCTGCTTGTGCAGAGCTTATGAAAAATTGAATGGCAGTTCATTTTCACAAAACATGACAAACATAAAAGAAATTATGAATTAATTTTAAACCCTGTGTAGCAGAGTCTTTTCAATTTGATGGAACCCTTTGTCTTAGAGAAGTCTGGCATTAGAACTGATAGGCTTAATTAGTATCAAGCATCTCCAAATGTCTGTGACTGACAGGTTAGATCATGTGGTGTCCTCCCCCAACCTTGCTATGAACTGCAGTCTGAAATTTAGCAGTTTTCATTAGGGGAATCTGGCTAACAAAACTTTCACACCTTTACGTCAAATTAAACACATGACAATGTTTCATCTGCAACAGCATTCCCAAAGACTGGCACAACCCACCAAATGAAAGATAAATAAAGACACTTTTCCTGCTGTGGAATCTCTTTAGAACCAAGATTGCAGTGTCTTGCTGTGGGAATTCACTTTGGTTTGAATGTCAACATAATGGTTTTGGTTAGCATTTGGAAAAATTAACCCATCTGACAAAAGAAATCAAATAGGCTTAGAATAGGTTTCTGGACATCTCCAATAAGCACTTTGGAGGCCCTATAAATTGGAGTGTTTAATTCAAAATTTCTGGCTCCTGTCAGTAGGATTTGAAAGCAGTAGGTACCTTATCCAGGTATTCTTCAAATATTTATCTTCCTGGATTATGCTGAGGTAGGGGTGTTCCCTAGAAAAAGGGAAGAAAAAATAGAATAACAATAAGACTTAAGGATGTTAAAAGGAAGTGTCTAGGTTCTCCTTTTCTCTCATTGAAGTGAAGCCTTGTAATTAATTACACTAATTTCCTCATGGTAGTTTCTGGACTGAGGTGATGTAACAGGAGCATTATTAGACCCATAAAATGGTAGAATAAGTTTAAAATCTTTGTATTTCTCCTATCCCTGCATATGTTTTGCAATATCTAGAGAAAAAGTTGGTTATCCAGTAAATATTGCGTAAAATTATGCTCATGGAAAAGCTATTAAAGCTTAGTTCAATTTGGACTGTAAAATCTTAAACCTATATGGAAGTCAAACTATACTTGAATTTTGGGTATTGATCAGATAATCACAGTGGTGCTGAACCCTTGGATATGTTTTGCATCCTTCAATAAAGATATTTCAATTCTTTGTTGGTGTTTTCTGGACTGTCAGTCAGGTTCAGCTGTGCTTCATCATCTTTGCTCCTACTGGCATTTAAGTCCCATTGGAGTTACTGGGATAATTTGCTGTGGAAGGAGGACAGGTTTAGACCTATTTAATGTATTTCTTTTTTTATGTGCAAAGAGAGAGAGAAAGAATGAAATTGCCCTCAAGTATCTGAAAGGAGAAATAAGGTAATCTTTTTTTTTTTCTTCAGATTTGCAAAATGATTTTTTTTTTATTTTTTTTTTCCCCCACAAGTGTCCTGGCTCTCAGATTGCCTTGAGTTCACATTGCACTGGTATAAATGGGTATAGTTTATACACCTGCAGGAGCCAGGACTTTGGACAAACAGTGTGATCGTGTTTACGATTATATTGAGGAGACATCACAAAATTTGTTCTACTCTCCTGAGCTTTCCATTAACCTTTCTGGGACTTTCATCATGTGTTTCTTTTGTGTGAACTTTGCATATACCTGTTGCTCCTACTGTGGACTTTACCACCTTGCCAGGTAGTAAGCAACATCAAATAAGCAATGTTGCTTCAATCCAGCTTGATCTTTTATCTTTCTTAATATCTCTTTTGACCATTCTGGGCTATATCTAGTTTTCCTCCTAGTATTAAAGGGAATATATTGTAAGCTGAGGAGAAAAACCTATTTTGAGAAGGTTTGATTCTTTCAGGATGAGAATATTTTTATGCTGGTAGCTATGCTCTCCCCAGAGGAACCTTGGCTTAACTCTAAACTCAGTTGTCAGTGCTAGTCTTCATTTCTCATCATTTCCAGAATTACTGTACTGTAAAAGTAATTTCTGAAATATCATTACAGATTAAGACAAAGCTTTTTCTTTTATATCATATAGCTTAGAGGGCCTTGGAATGTCTAAGGGACATGTTTGTGTCAGGAGAAAAATGGTTTTTTACTCACACTTTCGATTTAACAGTGACTAAAAGCATTTACTCATTACACAGCTACCAGCACACAGAGCCTTTCCCACATAGATTGTTGGTGAGAAAACTGCTTTTTAAAAATATTTTTTAATAATGAAATTACAAGAAAAGCAGCTAATGAGGCACAACTTGGCAAATCAGTAGTGAGTGCTGGTTCAGTCCATGTGCTGCTCACTTGTGAAGATTTTTTTCTCACTCCATGCCTTTGATTTCCAACAGCAGGGCAGGGATGGGTCCTGTGTGTGTTCTCATACCCTAAATCTGAAAATTTGCTACTCTGCAAATTTCAGGGTTTTTTATTTTTTATTGCCTTTGTACATGAAATACTGCTAGGATCATATGTTAGCACTAACTTCTTTATTTCTCTCAGGCTTATGAAATAAAGAATTTGAAATTTGCACAGCTATCATTAAGGAATAGTTCTTTTATCATGGAAAATTTCACACCTGCTTACATAAGCTCCCCTGTCTGAACCTGGTGGAGATGTTTCCTTTTTTTAGGCAGGGGAAGATTGGATTTGACTGTGTTTGTAGCTTTCCTTTATTCACCAGAAATGCTCTGCTAAAAGGGGTTTATTTTTGCTGGATCTCAGCAGTGTAAATGGCATGCTTCAGAGCAGTAGTGGGCACTCCAAAGTGGTCAGCCTGATGTTTATTAGGATTTTTATATTATCTTGAGTGGCATGTGATTAAAGGAATGATTTTTAAAGTTTCACACTGTGGCTCTGTTAATGCACTTGCCATTTTTCAAGTGGTACTAATGCAGGAGTCATGGAGTGGTTCTTTGTGCCCCCAATACAGCAAACCTCTAGTGGAGTCCTTTCCCTCTACCCAGTGCTATATGCAGTTCAAGTTTTTAAGGGAAAATAGAGAACTTGATGACAACTTAATGTTCAGCCACGAAAACTGGGGTCTCCAGTGCTGTCTTGAGTTTCCTTTCTGCCTTTTAGCACTCTTTGATGTCAGACAGAAGATGTGCTAATCTAAACCTCCTCTCAGATTATTTACTTGGGTTTCTGAGTAGCACACATCTAAGTGTACTAAAGTCATACTCCTAAAACTGTCTGCCAGTCTTGGCCTCAGTGGGAATATTTTCTTCCAATCTCTAAATTGTCAATTTGTCCTGGAAGTGGAGCTTCTGTGCTAAACAACAGGGAGTAGTAGAGGGCAGGACAATTGTACAGAGCAGGAGACTTGAAGCACCTGGCAAATATTTGGCTATGCAGTTCTTCCCACAGGAATGTAATCAGCTCCCTTCTCCCACCATCTGGAAGAGGGAGCATTTTTGCCAGCAGAGGAACTTGCTCTGCAGTCCCCATCCTGCCTGCCTTCTGTTCATTTCTCCACAAAGAGTGTTTTTCCCTTTCTGACTTCACAGCCTGATCCAGAATCCCACGTGAGAAAGTAAATGGAGGTGGCAGTATTGTGGGATGGATATTTCTTGGTTTTGTTTAAAAAAAAAGGAAAGAAGTTAGATTCTGCTCAAGCTTTTTCAAGGTTTGAGAGCATTTTATGTACTGACCTGTGGAAAACAATGGTCAACGTGAGCTTTGAAATAAAGCTGTGATTATTTTGCTATTCCAAACCATATTTGAACATCTTCCAAATGATTTGGTAGAGTTTCATGGATAGAGATGAAACAGAATGGGGTACAGTAGCTTGGGGTTACTTTTGTTTTGTTTTCCCATCATCCCTTAGTCAGGATTTCTCTGCCATGGAGATTCTGGTTCTGTTTGAAGCTGGGCTGGCTCGTGTGTCAGAGAGGTGGTTCATGTGTGTAACACAGGCAAGAGTGAACTGCATCAATGCATCCTGAATTCTGCTCAGCTGTGATCAGAAGTGAGTCTGTCAGTGATTGGAAAAGTGCCTTGTCTCTTAACTCAGACTTCATTAGAGGTGTTAGTCCCACACAATTAGTTTTGAGACTTGTGGCATATAGTTGGTGTTTTATGAAGTTTGGGGTTTTTTGTTTTAAATGTAATTAAAGAGATGAAAGTAAATTATCATTTCACGCTGTTATTGATGGAGTATGGTGAACACACTTAAAGGTTTTATCTTCTGTCCTTCAGGTTAGGTGGTTTCTTTATGTAACCAGCAGATTCTGGCTTTTGTTCTGATGCAAGTGTGTTACAAGGACATGCAAATGCACGGCCCCAGGTTGTGTTTGTTGCAGGGGCAGGGCTGCAGGATCTGCTCATGACTGCAAAACATCTCCTCTCTTCTGCTTACATGGCTGGGAACTGGAAAAGCTCATGAGGATCATCAGGAAGATGTTAAATGTGCTCATGTAGCCTGTCTGAAATGGGGGTTCCTAATGACTTTTCACCACCCAGGCTGGTTGAGTGAGTGTCAGGGCTGAAGATGAGAATGGGAACCTCAGAGTTAAGGTTACAGCAGCCCCTGAGGAGTCACATCAGGAGCAAACCCCTGCTACTGCCAGGGCAAGTCAAACAAGGTCTGACAGATGTGATCCACTGTAGTAAACTTAAGGGGGAAAAATGAAGTTATTTAACAGCATTTAATTAAAATCTTTCCCATAATAACCGTGCATGCATCTTTAATGATTGTCAAAACTGTTTCTGTTGCTTGTTCTTCATCCTGAGCACCAGTCCTTACAGATTCTCATCTATAGACCTGAATATATGTGATAATCAACAACTGCTCAGATGCTCGGACTTGGTGTTAAAATATTAATATTGGCAAATCAAACAGGCTTTTCTTAAAAATAAAAAAGGCATTTATTCTAGAGCAAAGCTCAACTGAAGCAATGTGATTCCTCCTTGTCCCTTTATTCATAAATAATGGATTTTTTTTTTAAATGGAAGGACAACTTTGTGAATTGTTAAGGGTAAGAAAGATTCAAGGATTCAAACCACAAAAACAGTATTATTTTAAGTAATTATTCAGATGTTTATTCTGGGGCATTTTTTTTCCTAGCCTTCACTCTTACATTGCTCTCAATGTGCCAGTTCTTAGGGAAGATTATTTCATTTTCAGAGGGTGGGGAAGAACTAATTCACTTCTGATTGAGCATCTACCAAAGAAGTTCTGGGCAAGTCAGACACTTCTTATTTATATTACTTCCACCTCATAGGGAGGACAGATGTAGAGCTCTGAGAGGGGACTTGAAATCAGTAAAAGAATAAGATCAGCAGATGCTCAAATTGTCCAGCCTGAAGTGGCTAAATCTTGAAAGCATAGCACTTGCAGTCCCAAAGTCAACAGAATCTGCCAGAGAAGTTTCTGGTTTAAGTGTCCATTTGGCTTGTACAAAGAGAAAATAAAGGGGGGGTCTGAAGGCAGTTAATTATTAATTAGTTATTCCAGAGTTTCAGAAAGTCCAAGCACTTTTGCAAATCACAACATCCTGAAGTTCTTTCTTACGGGCTCTGAACATAGGTTTTATAAATCAAGTCTTTCTGCACATTTATTTTGGTTTGCTGTGTTATTTTTAACCTCCCTTGCTGCAATGATGTCGGAGTGATGAAGCTGGGACACTTTTGAGAGCTCTGTGGGAAGCCAAGCTGGGACCAGTTTGACAATCTCTGTCCTGGAAATCAAACACACCACGTTCTCCTGGACCTGCTTCCCTCCCACGAGCTGCTCAGCACCTCCCTTTTAAACCAGCACATCTCCTGCTCCACCTCTCCTGACAAAAAAAAAGGAGAGGAGGATTAAAGGTCAGTGTGAGCCCAGCCAGTGGCTGCTGCACCCCACACCCCTGCCCACCCTCCTGTTTGGCATCACACTCTGCTGTGCCCATTTCATGGCAGCCTTCAAAACCAGATTCAGATGATCAGAAACAGAGAATGGCTCTTCAACTTGTCTTTTTTTTTTCTCTTTTAAATACAGTTGTTTCAAAATATTTTGGAAACAAAGTGATGCTGGTTAAGCAATGTTTGCCTGATGCAAAGCCTTTAAAAACACTAATGTTTCTTTAAGGAAAAAAATATTTTGAGGAACTGTCCTTGGGCTTGGTCTTGTAAGCTCTGTATCTTAATTATACAATAGAAATTTTAGGTGCAAAAATAATAACTTTCACTAAGTTATTTTAGGTAATGGACCAGGGATTTAATTTGGAGTTAAGTTTCCATCTTCTTCCTTAGTTTTGAAAACCTTTGACTGGTGTATTCCAGTATTTACAAGTTTGTCTTCATTGCATTAAATGTCAGAAAATTTTGTAAGGAAGTTTCTGATGCAGAAATCAGAAGCANAATTTACAAGATTGTCTTCATTGCATTAAATTTCAGAAATTTTTGTAAGGAAGGAAATTTTTGTAAGGAAAAATTTTGTAATTTTTCTGATGCAGAAATCAGAAGCAGGGCTACAAGAGTGGGTGGTGGAAGTTACAGAAATTGGCACAGTGGATTTTAAAGACTGCAAGAGAGGTTTACAAATAGGAGACGTGATGGCTTTAATAATGTTTTGCTTTATTGCATCCATTACCTGATTCACTATGCCAGGGAAGAACAGGATCTAATGAATCCCATCTCTTCCTATTGAAGCATATTAGCCATCCATTTGCTAGGGGTTTTAATTTGCAGAGAGATGAAATGCTGTTTGACCCAAGTGCTTATTGAATACAAACCAATGACAAATATATATGAATAATTTAACTGCAGTTTTCAAAGATCTTTTTCAGAAAAAACCTTCAATGAAATAATTTGATGTCTCTAGTTTGATTCACAGGATATAAGAAATTTATATTCACAATCTAAAATCTACAATTAAGTAATTAAAGTCTTGTTTTCCCTGCCTTTTGGATTCAGGTTGAGACAGCAAATACAAAGTGTTTGTTTTAAAATATGGGCATAGTGGCCCCTGCATGTCTTTTTGAAAACAAAATTAAATTGGTAAACTGGGGAGGAAGCTTTCAAAGGAGACTGAACTTTGGTTATTTGAATTTACTGTAACCTATTGTTATCATGGAATCATTTCTATGATAAGGGGCAAACTTTTATGGAAAGATATTAATGCACTGAAGTTCTGTGGGAATTTGCAGCTCCATGTAAAGAGCAAAATGTGTGTTGAAGAATGGTTCAGAATGAGCCCGTTTGGCCCTTGTCTGGGAAATCTGGTATTTAGTATATCTGTGTGCTGGAATGGAAATATGACAAAATTGTGCTCTGACCCCCTCAACTGAGCCATCCAGTATAATACATGCAGGGATGTTACATTTTTTGATCTTTTTACTTGAGTAAAAGTTTTAATTATAAATCAGAGAAAAATATAAATATTGCTGAAATAACTTTCTGAATTCCATTCAATCCTGGGAACAATCACCAAAGAATTTGATTAAAAGAGTCAGAGCTGTGCTAAGGGCAGTTTTTACCAGTGTGGTAAAGCCTTTATTAAAATTCCAATTAAAATTCACCACGAGGAAGGCTGCTGTTTGTGCCACTTGTCCTGGGAGCCACAGGCATCTCTGCCCAGTAGAAAGGGTTTTTTTGCTTGTTAATTGTATTCACATTTTGTAGCATTAATGTATAGAATGGTATGGAAGCAGGATTAGGGCTGCAGGGCTCCTGGATAAACTGCTGGTTTCTGTAGTGGTGTTGGGTCTACGTGTATACAAGGGCAGGTTAATGTATTTAATAGGAATTTTTGCCCTTTGGTAAAAATGGGAAAGGATTAAAATAAATAAAAGAGTAGATAAAAGAGTAAAACTTTTGCTGTAGATAAGAGTAAACCTTTTATTTTGGTGACCCCTTTACATGTACTTGAATAGTTTGTAAAGGATGTTCTCACTTTGAATGACCCTATAAACATTAATGAAGCCAGGCTGCATTTTCTTGAGATTCATGCAAACTTAATATTTGTGGGAGTTGACTGTGAGGTAACTGTCATGGAGAAGCAGTGTGGCTGTAATTTTTAAGGGTGTAAATGATGTATAAGATTTGTAGCCAGGGGATCCTGCTCACAAAACTCTTTCCAAGGCTGGCTGGAGAGAAATGTAGGAGAGGCTGCTCATAGAAAAACTCATCCTAAATAGTAATATCAGGAATTTCTTTCCAATGTAATGTCCTGAAAACCAAAGGGATGAGGAATAGGATTTCAGCCCTGTAGAACTTGCTCATCAGAATGTTGGTATGATATTAATGATAAGGAATGTTAACTCCTGGTTTATGTTTAATGAGGATACAACATTCCACATGGAAACTCAAATGGTTGTCTAGCACCACTCAGGAAAGTGTACCTAAGGACAAGAATATATCTTCTTCCCAAGAGCAGAGGGGCTCTTTACAGGAGAACAGGACAAAAGGGAGTGGGCTCAAACTGAAAGGGGGCAAGTTTGGATAAGATACTGGGAAAAATATCTCCCTTGTGACAATGGTGAGGCACTGACACAGGTTTCCCTGAGATGATGTGGGTGCCCCATCCCTGGAAGTGTTCAAGAACAAATGGAGCAACCTGGTCTAGTAAAAGGTGTCCCTGCCCATGGCAAGGATTGGGAACTGTACAATCTTTAATGTCCCTTCCAACCCAGGCCATCTGTGATTATATCATTTGTTTCCCCTCAAATCTACTTGTCTGTAGCAGATCTGAATTCCCCCCTATTTGCTGGTGCCAAGACTGGATGGGAATGTTAATGAAAGCTCATTTTCCACAAGGAACCTCTTTTACTTTGGCAACTCCCACACCTCTCAAAGCCCAGCATGGTTTGGATATCACCAAGCCACACCTTTAGGAGTGTGAGCCCAGGAAGCTGCTTCAGGTGGTGGCACTGAAAATTCTGAGCAGCTCATGGGCATCTGGATCTTTTTGACTCTGCTGCTTCTTGGTGATTGCTGTAGCACACCCTGTGTGACCAAAGGGTCAGGGCTGTCCTGGCTGGCCAGGATCCACCAGCTCCTGCAGGACACAGCCACCCCAGTTCCACCAGCCCAGAGGATCCCACACAGGGGAGAGATGACACAGGGACACCCCTGTGTTGTTGCTGCTCTTTGCTGTGCCTAATTGACTAAATTGCACAAATCCTGTGATGGCTTTAATGCAGTTTACAGCACATTATACACAGAGCTTGCTGTAGGTGGCATTGGTGGGATTTGCTGAACTCACAGGTTTGTGAAGTGTGGCACTGACACAGCTTAAGGCTCCATCAGTTCTAGTTCTGCCATTAAGCATTGCCCCAGTCTGCAAAATGAATATGGATGACATCCAAGAAGGTTATGCTAATTAGTCTGGTTGAAGTCATTCCATGGCTCAGATTGCGTAAATTAATATTTTTAACTCTCATTTTAATAGGAGGAACAATTGAAAGCAACTCTAAAATCAGAATGTTTTAAAAAGCTATTGCTAGCCTGTAAATGGGGCTCTAGATGATGCTAATGAAGAGGGGATAACATGTTTTCCTAAATATCTTTCTCAAAAATGTGCAGATTAAATCTAATACATATATTTCAGGATTTCATTTCTATGTATTTAATCTACTACTGTACAAGAAGATGATTCAAATTTCGTAGCATATTTATAAATCACAATGTTAGGAACTTTAATTTTTTTTGAAAAAGTATTGAGTCTTTTTAGTGTTGAAATTAGGTCTTTTAGAGCCATAGGTGCAGACCAAATTAATTTCAAATTTTCTGTTTCAATGTAGGTGATCTGCTCAGCTGAGCTAATCTCTATCTGCATGTTTGAAACTACCTTGAGTTTATTTTCTTCTGAGATATTTATATACCCTGCTTTTTCTGCAGTGTCATGTGGAAGACCCAAGTTAACATTGTTTGCTCCACAGAGATGCTATTATGCCTTTTGTACAATGCTATTCTTGTGTATATTTGTTAGAAGATTTTGGAGTTTCTAGTCATCTCTTCTATAGTTTCTGGGGTTAAAAAAAAGAGCTATAAGCCCTTCCCACCCTACTTAGGAATCCCCTTCAACACTGAAATTTCCAAGAATGTTGTCAAAGACAGAAAAATACTTATTTTACGAAAATCATAAATTTTTGGAGGGCACAGCATTGCTTAAAAGAATTTAAATGTAGAAATGGAGCAAAGAGTACTAGGTTAAATTGAAAATTCCAATTATTTTGTGTAATGCCCTATGATTTCACTCATGAAAACACCGAGACCTAAATATGCATCAAGGCCCCACTATCATAAAGAACCTCAGGTGTAAGACAGCAGGTGTGCCAGCACATATTTGAATATCACTGGAGATGTGACTGTGGCACTTTTAGGTACCTCTGCATTATTTATGAGTGATGGGACTAATGATGGAACAACTGAAGTTTCGTGTAAAGTTGTGGGAAAAGAATTTTGCAATTTATGAATTATTTGGTTAATTTGTGCTACATCACCATCACTGAACTGCCACCTAAGGGAGCTCTACCAAGAGTTCAGGTACGTGTGCCTCAGCCCACATGTCCTTGGGAATCCTCAGAAACAGGTTTTGAGAAGAATTCAAAATCTTAGTAAAACAAAATGCCATTTGTATATGACATTATCCAATTATAACCATAAAAGTGCCTGAGGAGCTGGGCAGAGACACCTCCAAAGAGCCTGGCAGGAGGGGAACCAGGGCCAGAACAGATTATAACAAGCAACGGATTTCATGAAGTCATTATTGTATTTTAAAAGTCCATTGTTGCTTGATCACTTTGTGGCTTAATTTACAGTAGCAGCTGCTGTAAAAACACCAATTAAAGTGCAGCACTCCTGCCTGGAGGTGCAGGTACATCTCTGTTCCTCTGAGGGTGCCTGTACCACGCTGCTGCCCAGATCATTTCCCTTCTCACAGGGGCTGTAGATGAAGATGTGCACCCCTGAGGGGATCAGATAACTCTGACAGAGATTTCCAACCTCTGGCACACTGTCCCAAACAGGCTGTGATTTAGCTGTAAACCTTTGAACACCTGGCTTGAATTATTTTGTAGGAATAATTTAAAGGACTTCTATGGATTGAAGCTCTCAGAGGCATGCACACATGCCATGTTAGAAGCCTCTTGCTGTCCAAAACAAAGTGACAGCCCCATGTGAACTTTGATTTTTGTTCTTTTATCTCAGGCTTTTGACATGTTTTCTCCTGGCTTTAACTATTGTTTTAAGGGCAGTGACTATGTGTCTTTTCTGTTTTAATGTTTGTGTGGGAAAATGTCTGTTGGGTTAACAGACAACCTGCACAGTCTGACACACAAGTGTTTATCTCTCTACAAGTCAACCCAGCAGGATTTTTTTTTTACAAAAAACCAGAAATTTTCTAGTTTTCTTTTGGTAAATGGCTTCCTTGCATTGAGTTTCTAATGAAGCTTGGTTTTACATTGAGAGATTATTTCCAGTAATGCATCTCAGATAAACAGGTGACAGCAAACCACAGACAAATCCATCATGAATTCCGGCATTATCAATCACTCTTTAGCTAATGCCAAAATCTCCAAAGACAAGCATTTAACTCTGTTCAATGTGTCACTGTGTGTCAATTGTTGATAGAGAGTTTTTTTAATGATCTCTGATGTGCCATGCTCCACTTAGAATTCTCTAGTGTTTCCACTGATAAATGCTGAGGCATAAGTGTCATTTGCATGAACAGAAGCTGTAATTATAAATGTACTTATGGTCTGTGCTGAAGTCAGGAATGCAAAGAAGGGTGTTTGCTAATGTAGAAATATAAATAATGGTTACTAATGTTCACTGTTTAGCATGGAAATTATATTTCTAATCATTTGAGATGCATTTTGGTTTTTTTAAAAAATAGTACTAGGATTCTTGATTTCTAATATTTATTATTTTGCAGTTGGTGATTGTATAAATAAGCTTGGCAAAAGTTGTGTCTCCATTGATGAAATGAGTATAAAAGTGTGGGTATTAGCCTGGCTAATTTAAGATTTAAAGTTAATGAAGACCATTTGAGAGGCATCTGCACCTCCTTAGAGCTGCATCCTCAGTTTTTATTTTTTTTAATCATCTTTAGGTGAACTCATAGTTTAGTAAAGATTCTGTTGCTCCCAAAACACGAAGCAGTTTCTGACCTAACCAAAAGTTGCTGTTTGCTGGCAGGAAGGCACTGGACTTGTGTTCAGTTTATGTTGACTTGGAAAGGAAACACTTAAATGCTTTTCAACTACCAGCCCACGGAGGCACCTGGATGGCTGCAGGAGAGGATGGGTGCTCTGAGCTGTCACCTTTGCCACCAAAGGAAGGTGCAGAGCTGCATCAGCCACTCGTTTTCCTGGCATTATTCATGGATTTACCAGACTGGAGCAGCCCTTTAGCTACTCCAGAAGTATCAGAAATACCCCAAGGCCATGTGGATTTGAAAAGTGCAGCTCTTTTGTGGTTACTGGAGAAGAAGGAGTGCTGATGGTTCTGGTCATGATCCAGAAAGATACCAAGAACTAAGATATTTACCAAAATCTTTGCAATCTAAATCCTATGTCTTCCCTCACAGTCACCTCATTAATGTCCTTTCACTGCAGACAGATAATTCCGTATAATTTCTAATTAGTATTATCAAGATAAGACGATTTTCCAATGAAAAATATTTTCCTTGAGTTAAATTTGGTGAAATGAATAAGTAGTGCCACTATTTGTTGATCTTTATTTTTAGCACTGATTCGTATTATCTTGCTCTATATCAACTGTGCTTTGGCAGTATGTGAGTTTGCCTTCTCTGGATCACAGCAGATGCATTTAGGGGTCTCCTTTTTAAAATGTTTGGTTTCTTAGATGCAGTAGATTAACAGTAATGAAATAGTTTAACTGTGTTACAAATAGGATTTATTTTATGGCCAGTAATTTAGACTCTGTAGACTAAAGCTCTGTGGGTAAATTACTATAACAAAAGACAAAAACTAAAAGGGCTTTGTTATTTTTTTCAAGTGATTACAGTAAACAAAGGCCATGTAAATTTTTTAACATATTTTAGCAAAAATTATACACAGGCATTCATTCTTTAAGTAAAAATTGCTTTTTAATGACAGTCAATGTTGTTTAAATTGCTTTGAATGCTGAGTACAGAATTTGTTCTCTTTTAATGGGATTATCTTACCCAACCAAAGTTACAAGAGTTATTTAGCACATATTTATTAACTATGAATTTATCATTGGTGCCTAGATTCTCTATTAAATATGCTACTCACAAACAGAGGAGATTGAGGGTCATTTTAGTTAGGAATAAGGAACTGAAATCCCAAAATAAAAAGTCCTGCCAGAATCCTATTTCCAGCTCCCTGCAAACTTTGCCTGAGAAGTTGTTGCTAAGGAACACCATGAAGTGTGCAGCTGCTCCAGAGCAGCTCCTCCTTTACCCTTCCTGACATCTTCAAAATATAAAAGAAGATCCTGGGTTTTACCAATATTTTTAATGGGTGTCTGTGTCCTTACTGGTGTTTTTAAGGAATGGACACAGCAATGCTAAATAATGTACAGATGAATAAATCACAGACTCTTTGGAAACACAGGGGTTGTATTGTCAATTTTATTTAAAAATCAGGTTTTGTGACTCAGATTGTTGGAACAATTCCTGTGAACCAAAAAAAAAAAATTACATTTCCACCTTCCAAAATCCATTCTTATTGGTTTGATGCATGAGCTGGAAGAACAATTGATTGACACCGAGATCGGTAGGCAAAGATTGAGCTAATAGAATCAGATTAATGGGAACATATGGTAATTACGACTGTGAAAAAACAACTTAGAATTTATAATGTTGCCTTGGGGCACATAATCAGATGTGTTATCAATGAATAATTAGAGTTGATAAAAATCATCTGGTATGTATAGGATTGCTGTGCATAGTTACAGATGTGTGTTAAATGAAAGACTTATTGGAAGCTTCCTGCCTAAAATATGCGTGACGTGTAAACACATTGTTTGTGAGAACAAAAAAATCAGATCAATTCCTGCAGAATGCTTCATGGCAGAAGTTCAAAGTGTATGTATGCTTGTCATTAATATTCCATAAAAGATTAATTTCATGCCCTTTATTGCATTATATTAATTGCTTTCCCTAATATGTGTGTTATTAATGGATATTCCTGCTACAACTGGCAAAATACTGGTATGCTAATAATGGAAGTAAAAGAAAATAACTTTATGGATATGAAAACCTCTCCATTTTGCAAGAGATTAAAAAAAAAAAAAAAAAACGTAATATGTGACAAAACAGAAATAGGAAATATCTACCACACAAATTTAAGAACTAAGTTCCTGAGGAAAAGTTGTTGTGAAGAGCCAACGTTTTGCGAAGTTCAGATATTTTTGTCTCCAATATCCCCATTCCTGCAGTATAAAGTAGAGGCAACCCATTCAGAAGTATAGTGAAAGATATACAGAATTGTGTGTGTATATCCATATACAGCCAGCTTTTCCCTGAAATGGTGAGAGAGAAAATCTAGGGAAAATGTGGCAATGACAATGACTACAGAGTTCCCATTTTAACAGCATTTTAATTACTATGAGTTATTCTCCTGATGTATTAAAAAAAA
>WEIU01019312.1:455492-469842 GCA_013389925.1 Aegithalos caudatus
AAAAAAAAGAAATTGCTTCTATAGGAATTTGAAGTCCACCTTTAATGACAATTTTTGTGACTTTCAAAATCCTGTGATACTGGTGGTGATAATGCAGTTGTTTACTCCATTGGCTACTTGATTAATCCTCATTTTAATCATAGTTACAGCGATACTCACCTCTTCTAAATAATGTCATTATGATTTAAACCAGGAATTAGTAAACAACTCACAGCTGTTGTGCAAAATGTTTGTATAGTAATGCATATTCATGAATATTTCATACAATAATGCTTATTAATCTGATTTTTTGCAGAGAAACAACTAAATGATACTTTATAACTTGATGTTTGGCAAATAATGCAGTTTGTTTTTCCTGGCTGGTGTCAGTGATGTATGAATCTCCCTACATCTACTTTGTCATTAAACATCACAAAAAAGCAGCTTTGCAGAATCTTTAAATATCATCGAGGCAAATGTTTTCTCATTTTATGCTCGGTATGGAGGGGCTAAAGAACCTCCACAGGGTCACAAACCATAAACCTATAAAAATAAATCCCCAAGGGGTTCATTTCTCTTCCCAAACATAGCAGAAGCTGCTAGACTCTTCCCATGGAATCTGTTCTTGGTTTCGAACGGTGGATGTACCAGTAGCTGGAAGCAATCTATTCTTAGAGCTGTACCATGAAACACATTTTTTTTCCTAATCTATAAATTTAAAGATATAACCTAAACCTTCCTCTTTTGAGGTGGTTACACCAGATTATTTCCAGGACATGCAAATCTAAACCATTCCTTGTACCAAAATTTCATCTCTGCTGTTTAAACTGTCTGTTTTTTGCCTCATGTATGCTTAAGATGTGGAATGTTTTTCCCCTCTTTTCATCTTTTCCACCACATCTTGCATATTTAGATGTTGCTGCTCTGGCCCCTCTTGGTCTAATCCCATTTTAACAATAAATATCTTGTTGGAGTCTGTTTAGAGGATGTTTTCCAAACCTGTGGTGCCTTTTGTGGAGTGCTGGGGTTGGGTTGTGTGGGCTGAATTTCAGCAATGGAATTTGTGGGATGCAAACCTTAGCTTGTTCTTCCTACAATCTTAGCCATATAACCCATTATATCTGTTTTGTCTGAGGCACCTGAGGTATATTGTGCTTCTAATTCTTGTAATTCTGACATTTGGGGACTTTATTGCAACAATGGAGACCCAACCAACCCTTTGCTATCTTGCACGTGTGTAGGTGGTTATTTTTGCTGGAAGTTTACAAATTTATGGCTTTTCCTGGAATTATGTTCTGTTATTTCCTTCTCTGAGACTTAAATTCTGTTCCTTCATTTTGGTTCTGAAAGTGTAAAGTGTGATTGTGTGAAAATAATTTCTGAAGTCAGAATATGAAATTAAAACTTCCTTTCTCACCTGCAAGATCTGATTAAATTTTGAATTGAAATAGCCTTGCTCAGTGTCCTCTTTCAAGTGCTCATAGGTAGTTTTATATTTTGGATTACTTGAAAATCAATAAAGTGAAGCAGCCTAAAGTCAATGGTTCACGTGTTCTGCTCTTTCTTTCAAAAGAAAAGTTTAGCTTTACTGAACACTTAGTATTTAGAAACTTTACCTTTCTTCCACAAGTACCCAGAGGATGTGGATCCAATTAGGTTCTCACAGTGTGCTTTCTCTCAAGTGGCAGCTGAGAAACGTTTGAAACCCTTGACTTAAGTGAATTGTTGATCTGGCATAAGGTTACACAGCTGAGAGTTTTATTTTATTTTTCCAGGGGAGCCTGATGTGAACACCCACATCTTTAAGATTTTTTTCAGTGCTGTATTAGCCTTGAGGGTGAACAGGACCATTATATAAATGAGTTTAATTTGGGTATAACTCGATTTTGTGGGGTGGACATTAGGCATGAAGCTGTTATGCAGATCATACGGGTTTCCATGATACTAGTTTTGGTACTAATTTAATTTAGGACAACTCCAATGAACTTTTAAGGGAAGAAAGCTTTTCCTTAAGGTTTTTAAGCTTAATACTCACTTAACTAAGGATCCTGTTCGGGAAGAAATCACATTTTTTTATTTTAATCAAATAATTTGATAGAGGAATTTTGCTTTTCATGCTGAGGATAAAAGTCAGGCTTCATTGAAGTCTATAAAATCCTATAAATTTTCAATGGGTATAGAAGAAAAGCAACTACAGCTTGAATAGTTAGGTTTATATAAAAGCCCCTAAAAGAGGGAAGCAAGCAGAAAGGAGGAGTAATATGCCTAAACTGGGGCATCATTTAGGCTTTTTAAGAAGTTTTTGGGCACCATGAGCTCTCAAGTTAGGTCACCATATGGATTGTACATCCCATACCTCTGAACAGCATAAGGCAAATCCCTCCCCAACTAGCTGTGTTTATTGATTTGGGTTTGCAGGCTGGCACAGATTCAAATCTGAATAAGAAAGTAATTTCATGACTTTATGCTCCTGATGCACTTCAGGGTGGGTTGTGTGGATACAGAACAGCTCCTGATGGCACTCTTGTAGAACTTTTCAGTAGCTTTTTAGTATAATAATTCTGTTAACTAGAGCAGCCTGTGAGTTCCCCAGTTTGTTTGTGGTTTGTGTGACTTAAATGTTGGTCTCTTGCCCTTATTCCAATTGTGAAAAACAGGATTTTATCCATACCATGTAGAGAGAGAAACTGCATTTTGTGACATCTGTCCAGTTTTTGGTAGTGTCTGTCATGGAACAAATGAATTGTTCTCATCTACTATTAACCAACCCATTTAAACACTAGCTGATGGTTTTTGATGCAAGTTTTTTTCACTTAGCTCTGTTAACCTCTCCTGGAGTTATTTGTGCAGCCATACACACATGGGCCTCCATCAGCTCTAGGAAGGGTAAATGCCCTTATCAAGAGCTTAAAAAGATTTTCCTTTTCACTTTACTTATGGAAGTGTTAAGAATTTGGGATTGGAATTAAAAGTTACTAGTCAAGATCCTTCATGTCATAGTTTTCCAATAAATTATAGTATTGCTCTCTTCTTTTGCCTTCATTTTCCTACTTAAGAGATGGGAAACTGAGTGAAATTAGATGGACTTTTTGCCCCCTGAATTTTAATTGAAATATCTAACAAACTTGCAGTCATAACATTCCACCTGTAGTATTGCAAGGAGATGTTTTAAAAGAGAAAAATCGTGCTTAGTTCTCGTTGTTTGATAATCTTTATGAAAAGTCACCAACAAAACTGGTGAATAAAGAATGAAATTAAAGGGCCTAGGATTTCTTACAAATGAAGACTATAAAGAAGAATATTAAACTTTTTTCTTCTTTCCTTCAACCCATTAATTTTGGCAAGGTCCCCTTGAAATTCATTCATGTTTCCAGCCTTGAAATACTTGTACACAGTACAATGAATCCATTTAGTAATTGAATAGCCAAGCTATGCACATTATTTCTTATACTCTTACTTCATAAACTATTCTTTCCATTTTCATAATTACTTCTTTTCCAGTTCTCCTTTTGCCTTACAGTTTTCTGGTCTCTTCCTTGTATATACAGATCTGGAAATAAGTGCATTCTTTGTGGTGCAATTATGCTGCTGCTCTGTGAAGAGGGAATAGAACTTTTCATGTGTCATGTGCTGCTGCATCTTTCCAGCAATCATTTGGAAAGGAAAAATGCTCATCTGTAGTTACAGAATATCATTGTGGACAGTTTGGACTTGCAATATGTGTATTCCTCCCCAGTAAGAAAACTATCTTGACTTATTTTTCTATGCTTTTTTAAAAAAATGTGAGTAAATTACAATGAATAATTGAAAAGCTTAAGAGAACAAAAGACTCTCCAGGCTTAATGGATTAATGGTCCTTTTCTTTTTTTCCTGTTTTGGGTTTTGTTTTTTTTGAATATGTAAATAAGTAGGAGACATCTTGCAGCTGCTTTGGATAGCTTTTGGTGTCACCAAGGAGACATTTTTATGATGTGTGACCTATATACAGTGAAAAGGTGACATTTCAACTATTCTGCCTGGAAAGCTTGAGCTGTGTGACAGCTGTACCTTAAAGATCCAATGAATAACTCCCATAAAAATTGCTTATGCTTAGTTAGCCATTGTGAAACAGTCAAATATTAAAACAAGGAAAAAAAAAAAAAAAAAAACAACAAAAAAAAAACAACAAAAAACCCCTCAAATCTTTGCCTATTTCCATATAGAACTTCAGGTAGTTATGCCCCACATATATGTACTGTCTACAATATCACTGCAACAAAGTCCAAAGTATCAGAGTCATCAGCACTGCCCCTTAGAGAAAGCAGTCTATCACCCATAAACCTATTATTCTTTAAGTATGTTCTTTGGCTTGTGTAGTATTTTTCTGAAGTGTGTTGTAGTATCTTTTGGTCAGTAGATGGTGCAGCAGGTTACAAACATGTTGATTTTCCTATATGACATAATCTTGACCAGTACTTGAACCAATAATGTAAAGTTATTGTTAGGACATGCTGAATTTATATTGGAAAATTCAGATGAAATTCATTAGGCTTCAAGTGTGATGAATTATTTTTCAAATCCATAAATAATGCCTAAGAGTAGCATTGGACATAAATTAACAAATACACAGCAACATAAGAAAACGTGGATAAAGTGAATGAGAATGTCCAATAAGGTGGATAGATATAACTTTCCTGATATACAGAAAATAGATTTGTTAAAGTTTCTCTGGAGAACCATTCTTCTAGAAGAAACTCAGATTAGAAACCATTGCTGCTGAATTGTGAAGCCATTGCATGAATTGTAGCAAGCTCTGCAGGGAGTTATACCAAAATGACTTCAGTTTATTTCTTCCTATATGCACAGCCCTATCAGTCACAGACACTGGTGAGCCTTGGAAGAAAAAGAAGTTAGTAAATTTGTTACCTAACACCAACCCAAGCCATCCTATCAGTCTGTGTTGAAGAGCTCTGTAGTGAGATGCTGCTGCTTGATTGAATCTTAAATTACATGAAAAGGCCCTTATGGTGTACTCAAGCATGAACTCAAGAACTTGCAAGCCAGTTTGGTATTTAAGAATCAAATGCATCGTTTAGAATCTACTGAAGTTCAGTGTCTCTGCCTCGTTAATTAAAGCTTTGTTCTCCACCAGCCACATCTGTACTGAGCCAGCTTTTCATCTCCTCGAGTGCAGGGGAGCAGTGCTGCCTGTGAGATGTGAGATGTGCCTGGTGGAGCTGGAATTGTCTTTATTTGAGCTGTCACAGGCTGTGATGTGACACCTTTCAGGACAGCTTTCTGCTGGAGACACCACTATGGGATGTGGAGGCATTTGTTTCCTCTCTGCAGAGAGGTAGACATGGAGATGGAACACAACTTGGCAGGGGACTTTCTTTTTTTTGTAATAGTTTTGGCTCAGAGGAAGCTTTATTTTGCTAGACAAATTTGCATGACAGACCTTTAGGCCAAGGAAAATAATTGTTTCTGTGTAATATCTGAAATACAGTTGATAGAATCCAGCCAGGAATTCATTGTGCCACATGCTGCACCTTCCATGCAGTCAAGGTAAAGCACAAAGCTCTGAAAATCCCCTGAAAATACCACGTGGTCTAGACTTGCCTCCTTTAAATAGTGTAGGAATAAGGTGTGTATCAGTAAACCTACCTGCTGTATGCTGCACATGTTTCTGAACTGATATGTTTCCTGTAATATAATACAGCAACAAATTCTCCTCTGACAGATTTCTGAATTGCTTATTAGTTAAATGGCTTATGGTTAGTGAAACACACAATTTAAAAATTGAATCTGTGTGATCTAAGGCTCTGCTTCATCCGTTTTTTCTAGTTTTCTGAATGAAAATTTATGAATCTATTGATGATTTATTGTCTTTACCCTTCATGCAATCAATTTTGTGCCAAAAGACCATCGCAGAAATCACCAGATCAAGTTTGTATTGAAATGAATCTCAATTTTCTAATTGATTCCTGTGAAATTGCATCAGTTCTAAATTACTAAAATTTGAGGTCTATTACTGCCTCCTCCTTTTAAGAAAAAGAAAATGATAGGTGACTTTACATCGCTTTTTGTGACATGGTGGAATAATCCAAATTTAAAGCTCCAAGGTCGAATGTCCTTTCCTGACTCACTGATCAGTTTGATGGCAGCAGAGGAATGCAGATGCTTGAGCTGCAAAATTGCTGGGGTTTCATTATATAACTACAGCATATTAACAGGAATTCATTAAATACAATTTATGTGTGAATACCCCAATTGCTGGGCACATTGGCTCCATTGTGTGAGGGATTCAATAAATGTATTACTTTCTCATTATTATTCACTGAATAGCTTTTATTTTTTATTAAGTTTTGGTTAACATGTGCCTGGTTAGGCTGTCAAAGTGGCATGTCTGCTTCCTTAAAAAATTAGTCTATACTGAGAGAAAAGTGCTGCAAATTTTATATTTCATTTAATATAGTTTCAGCCCTTTAATTTTTTTTTTTTCCTTTTGCCCCTGCCCTGTATATTTAGATTCTGCTGAACTGTTGGCATGTTTGCAATTTTGATCTAATAAATTGTGTGGCTGTTGAGGAATATGAGTCTTTGGTAAGTACTTCTACAAATATCTAAGTGCGCACTTAGAAATCACGGAAACATCTCAGTTTCCAAATAGAGAGAAGCACAAATAAGAATTGTTTCATCAGTTTAGAATTTTCTCAGCAACATGCCAGAGGGTCATCACTGGTCTCACATTCCATGTCATAGCTGTTTTTAGGAGTTAGATTCTATGTTACTTTTTTTCCGATTTATGCTCATTTTCTTTGCCTTTATCCCATTTCCTACTCTATAATTTACACCAGCATTTGTCATCTCTGTTTCTGATCCAGGGCCTTTGCTAAATATACTTACACTGAGTAAACAGAGCAATCTCTGAATTGTGCTTTTTTCTTTGGTGGCTTGGCAGGGGCATTCTCTGTAGCATTAACTGAATGACTTTCTTTGGCAAGGTATTTGTAGCAGTTATTAAACTTGTTTTGTTGTCATTGTCATTTTAGGATCCTGACATAAATTACTGTATTTTCATTCCCTTGAAGGAAAGCATGGGAATATATTGTAACGAATGCAATTTTTGCAATGGTCTTTCCCACTCTAGAACACCTTGAAATTTCTAGCAGAAGGTTAGCCCAAGCAAGGAAAACATTGGTTTTAAAAACCCACAGTGCTGTGTTGTGGGTAAGAACTTCCACTAACCAGTGGAGGCACAGAGAGCTGGCACAGGTCATCACCTGGCAGCTTTGCTCAAGCATCCTCCCCTCGCTGCTCCTGCTCCTTCTCCTGCTTTTGCTGCCTTTGTGTGGGAAGTTTCAGGCAGAAACTTCTCCTCTGGGCTTGGCTGAGTTGCTGTTCCTGGCCTCACCCCAGACCCTGATTCAGGTCCTGGTTTAGCAGATGTGAAGGTTGTTATCATCCTTCTCCCTGGCAGGTGTCCCCCTCTTCTCAACACCTAATAACAATTCCTCATTAGCATTTTAGTGGAGCTCAAGCTGGAAATGTGAAGTAGCATTCTCACAGAGAGCAGTACTAAAAAAAAAATATTGTGTTCATTCTCCTTCAGCTCTGGAAATAACAGTGTAGATACATAATCCAACATTGCTTAAAATAAGTATAAAAAACTTGAGAGGCTTCATATCTATAATCAAATCTGCAGGCTGTTTCTTCATAATTATCTGGTATTTTACTAGTTTCTGATGCTGTATATGCCACATCTGAATATATATGTTCTTGAGCCATCTTGCATAGATAATAGAATTTGATATGAATAGATTTCTTTTTACATTTACAGTCTTGTTAGAAAATTCTACTAGCAGTTGATAACATGTATTACTTTACATTTTAAAGAATATTTCAATGAATAAGTCTTTTTGAAAGATCAGAAAATTGGCACGTGTGCTTTTCCTCACATTATAGTTCCTTGTAGGGCATGGAAGGAATGGAACTAGGAAAACAGAAAGATCCTCACTAGGGAGAAAAATAAACTAACCAGAAGAACAGAGTCTCACAGCCCTCAATGTCTTTATCATTTTTAGTATTTCATATCTTCCATCACAAAACAGTCAAAAGGTTGACTTAAAGCTGTGTTTATAGTCATTGACTGACACCTGAGAGCGTTTGTGAAGGTAAAGCTGTAGTGAGGTTTCCTGATGCACAGGGGCTGTAATGTCTTTGACACAAGATTTACAGTTTGTGGGGTTTATCCCTTTCTTTGTGGGTTTACCTTGCTGTGTGTGGTCAAAGTTTGCTCTCAGCAAATGAGTCAAGGGACATTCCATAGGTCTGTGCTCCTATTTAAAGGTCTCCATGATGAGGCAGGAATAAAATTTCAGAACATGAGCACTCATTGATCTCTACCTATATCAAAGAAACCCTCTTTTAAAGATGTCTGAGCTAGTAATCTTTAAAAAGTTTTTGTTCTTCCTTTCTCCCTAACAAGCACAAAGGGAAAAGACAGCAGAAATTCCAAATGGCAGGAAAATAAAAGAGCATTGAGCACATACTACATTAACTCCAACATTTGATGGGTCTTCTAGATGTAATATTTTGGCAATATTTTATTGTCTAATGACTGCCAAAACATTTTGCCCTCTTCATGGTCACTGCCAATAAAAACAACAGAAGTTCAATAAAATGCTCTTCACATTCTTTAATTGGGCTAAGAAGTAAAATCCTGATAGCTTTGATTGCTTCCACTTTCTTTTGGTTGCTGTGGTTTCTGTTGGAGTCTGGTCAGTGAGGGAAGCGATGATGTGGAAAGGATGCCTTCTGAACCTCAGCCAGGCACATTACCCAAAATATTTTGATCTTCCAATAAGCCTTAAACTAAAGCCAAGATTCAAATGAGTCAATTCTCCTTGCCTTCATGAAAATTAGCACATGCATTCTGCAGGTTTTGTTCCAAGTGAATTCTTCAGCGTTCTTCTGGCACGGAGTTCCTGAAGTTATCCCTGGTACAATCTACCCTTGGAATCCAGTAAAGGTTTTAAGGTACCCCTTTTCACTGGTCAACTCAATTAGCAATTTTATCATTCCAAATTATCTTTATTTCTGATTCCTTCCATAAACAAATCGTGGCTTTTAGCAAAATGTACTTATTTTTATATTTTAACCAATATTTAAAAATTTTAGTGGTGGGGGGGGGAGAAGAAAGATTGGCTCCATCTTGTAGAAAGCACTTCTGGTATCTACTAAAAAAGAAAAGCATACCAAACAGATTTTTTGTTTCTCTTTTAAAGGATAATAAAATGTATAAATCAGTTTTTACCGTTGGAGACTGCTTAAAAACAGCCCTTCCCCTTCAATCTGTCTGACGAGGTATATAACACTGTAATCCTGATTAACTTTTTCAGTGTAGATATTTATTTCATGGTATATTCTTCTTCCCAAAGTTGCAATTATCTCTGCTTTAACAAGGAAATCTATTACAGTGTTTGTGTGAGGAAATCCATACAAACTTGTACAGAATTTATTTCACATTAACATCCATGTAATATTCTGGCATAAATGCTAATTGGAATGCTTCAGTTGATTTTAAGTGACCATGAATATGCTGTACAGTGGAGTGACTTTCACCTTGATTTTAGTGATCAAATTCCATTTGTTGCTCTTTAAGCACTGCTCCCCCATCCAGTCACTGCTTGGGCCTGATTCTAAAGGGCAGAAAAAACAGCTGCAGAAATCTGGGTAGGAAATAGATTCAAATGTGGTGGCTTGGAAGTAGCATCTTAGTTTGTGCAGGGAGTTGGAGTTCCATTGAAATGATAAAAGGATTGGTAATTTATGCAATAGCTTTAATTATTGCAAACAAGAGCCAAATTCACTGCTGCCTGAGCATCTAACTGTGTGGGAGCTTGGATTTTCAGAAGGCACCTAACCAAGTTAGGGACTTAATTCCCTATAAAATCAATATCTCTAACCTGTTCAGCTGCCTTTTAAGCATCCCAATTCCTTCCTGTTTACCTTTGAAGCTGCTGTTGGGGTGCAAATCCAGTTAAGGAAACTGTGGAAGGTGTCTGTTCATGTTGGTAAAGGACTTGGATTGTTGCTCCAGATCAGCTGCAAAAGCTTCCATTGTGCCAAAGCAAACAGATCAGTCACAGTTTGCTGATTTTTATATGCTACACAACACAAAAGATGGTGTGCACTTCGTGCTGCAAAGGAGCCCAGTTCAATAAAAATTGCATCAGTTTAATCAATAGTAATGTTTTTTTTCTGACTAAAACATGCTCATAAGTGTTGTTTTGAAAGAACAGGCCTTAGCAAAGTCTCCACCTTTTAAGAGCCTGGGTCTTGTTGGCCTCGTAGATATTTAAGTATCTATTGCATCTTTTGTCTGCCTGTAGAAACATACCATGGACTGTTCCTGGAAAAAGCACTACAGAAAGGATGCTGTTTCTGGGAACAGGGTTTCAGAGCTGGTAATGTTGATTGGTGACTAATTAGTGTCATTTTCCCAGAAGTATTATCTCCAGAAGAATTCCGAGAAGGGACTGACAACATGGTGTGTGTTGGTATATGGCAAAGTCATGCTGGTGTTTTGTTACCCCTGCCATAATTCAAACTTAAGGCTGTGACAAATAGCAGTCATGAATTTGGGGTTTTTTTCCTAACCATAATTAGCTAAAGCATAGCTCTGTTGCCTTCATTTCAGCTCTTTATCATATTTTGTGCTTTTGTTACAGGAAAAACACCATGGAGCAGGGCACTGATGGGTTTAGTTGGCTGTCTCTGCACTACTTCTCTGCATGCAGAATTAGGAACTATTAAATAGGCCATGGACATTTGCGTGTCTAATTTACAAAAATATCTACTTTTACATGGGAGGACTGGTCTTGTGACAACTCTAATGAGTCCATGATGGATGAAAATTTCTGAAGATAATTAGTGGAAGAATCTGAGCAAATAAAATATAAAGAATAAATATCAAAAGATCAGGCAAGCAAAACCAGCATGGCTAGAGGAAAGCAACAGCGATGAATTATGTTGCAAAATTCAGTATAATTCCTAGTTGGTTGGAAAAGAAAATCCAGAAGATGGTCTGGATTTTGTCAGAGGTAATGTTCCTTAGTTGAAAAGTCTCAGGAACATTGCTGCCAGTAGCAATTTTGATTTGTGTGTTCTTGTCTGCATACTTGGACAAACAACCTTGGATATCCAAATCTTTTTTTGCCTTGTTCAAAAACCATCTTTTGTAGGGTGGCATGTAATTTAAGCTCATAGTCTTCATTTAAAGGTTCTGTTGATACAGTTTGCTAACATAGTTTTATTTCCAAAACATCTGTTGTTCTTCTGCTCTTCCCTAAGGACTTTTGAAGATGTGGCCATTTGGATCAGCTGTAGATATGATTTATTTATTTGTTTGCTTATTGGCAAGGTTTATAAAATGAGCAAATCCAGATAGACTGGATACAATTTACACAGCCCAGAGCCAACTCCTCTCCCCTCCTCCAAGTAAATTTTCTAGGATATCTTAACATGTTTAGATGACTGGGATAAAATACAATGTTGAATGTGTTTTGCAAGTCTTTTTGTTTTTAAACTCAGATTCTAGGTGCTTATATGTAAAGGAAAAGTACCAGAGCCCAACACTGTTGTGAAGGCACAGGCTTCAAGGGCATTGGATGATGATTCAGGGTTCCAGGGTATTAAATCTGGTTTTACCATTAGTTCATTGAATGGTACTTGGTTGAATAACTCATAGTTTAATGTCGCCTTAGTGTGCCTGGGAATTTAGACTGAAAGGTTCATTATATGCAAAGATAAATAGATCCTCAGCATCTTTGTGTTTGTGTCTCTCACTTGAGGGTCTCAGCACCTGCAACCTTGGCAGAGCCCATCCTGGTCTCAAAGGCTCCCCCCCCTTGCAAGGATACAATTTAAGTGATGAGTTGACTTAGTCAAATTTTTCAGCAGGTAGTGATGGCATTGAAACTTTTTTAAAAAAGTATAGCTGCCCTTCTGTTCTTGGCCATTTGCTGGGGAAAGTAATGAAATAAAACAGTAAAAATGGTTGTGGAGAATCAGCCTGGGTTGTCTGCAGCTTTTGCATTTAAATGGCCACGAGGCCTTCTGCAGTGTCCCCAGTTATCACTTCTGCACATGTTCAGCCTCTGCTGCCTGCCAGCAGCACTTCAGTAAGTTGTGCATAGGATTTTCTCCTCAATCACTCCATTCTATGCTGGTAGTAGAGCTACTGATGTATTTTAATGAATTCGGTTTCACATTTTCCCATTTATACTGCAGTTTATATACTGTCCTTAGAGATTTTGGTATTCATCTTATCTGGCTTTAGAAGAGTGTTGGCGAATCTGGTAAGTGACAGCTGCTGTGTTTTTGAATTCTGCTGTAAGGTTTCAGCAAGATAATCTTGCAAGAGTGAGGCGGTTTGGGGTTGAGTTTCTTTCTTTTTGTTTTGCTCTGTTTTTATTTTTTCTGTCTTTTTTTTTTTCTTTTTTTGTCATTTAATTTTTTTTAAGAACTGCAGCCTAGAACAAATTGTTCTGTTGTTTAGCAAGTACCAACATGTGTATAAATTTCTAACAACACTCAAACCAATAAGAAACATGCTTCGTGTTACATCAAGTGTAAAGGTTATTTTTCCAGTGAAATAGTTGATTTTAGGATAAATGTAGTGAAGGTGGCACCATGACTCATGAAGTTTATGGTCTGCAGTGGTGCAACCAACTGAGTTTTGAAATGACTTGGCTTTCTTAGCTCCATCACTTACAGAAAAGCTCCTAGAACTTTGTTCAGACCCCTGATTTTATTACCAGCTGGTGTTTATTAAAGACTACTTATTCTTGTGCTTTAGTTTTTCACTTCCCCCGCCTGTATTTATTCCTTTCTTCCTGTCTTCAACCCACAGTGTGTTATATTTATAAAATAGGTCACTGGCAATTTTTAAGAAAATGTCCTGTATAGATTATGGAACAGATTGATATACTGGAAATTGCAATAACAGCACAGGACCTCCAAAGAGGGAGAGTCTCCCTCACAGTAACTGAGTATTTGATTATTTCACTCTGGGAGACAGAACCAGTGACACAATTAATGTTATAAAATCTGAGTGAAGCTTCTAACTTCAAATTTACCATGACATTGTGCAGGAAACAGTGATGCACCAGGCTGCAAGGTCTAGATATGCTCTAATTCCTCTGTGGCACACATCCCAGTAAGAACCCTTCTGCTTCAGATCTATAGCTTGACAGGGAACCGTGGCAATGCTGAAATGTTTTCTTCATTTCTTTGTTTTCTTGCAGAAAAGCTTCTTGGTTTTATATTTTCTTTGATTTGTTCGAGAAAAAAACAGTTTTCTTTTAAATTCTGCAGAGGGTCTCAGATGAGGGAATATTTTCCTTTATGGCTTTTGAATAACAAGTTTCCCTGACATAACCCACAGCAATCTTGTATCTGTGAACTCTCAAATTCTCTCAGTAATTTGTGTTTCCCCACTCCTAAACCTTCCTCTTCCTAAGGTTGCATGAGTGTCACACCTTTGCCCAGGCCAGGGTTTGAAGGTTGAAAGGCATAGATAATAATTTCATCACTTGTGTAGCTCATTAGTTATTAAAATACCATTTTCTCTGTGTATTTTCTCATCCTCCCTATGTCCAATCAGTGTAATTGATTGGCTCTCCTGAGAGTGGCACATGGGAGGATGAGAAGAGCAAGAGACAGACTGGAAATATCGTCATGGGTTTCTTTTCAAATTAAAACCCACAGGGTAAAAATCAGATCAGGAGACAAATCTCAGCATTTCACATCTGGCCATCCCCATGGTCAAGGAAAATTATATTCCTCTAAACAAAAATTCCAGTTAAATTCTTCATTTTTGGCTTGTATTAAACTTGAACACTCTTTATTTTTAGAGTCATTTATTATGACTCTATTTACATATTCTTAAAATTGATTTGCCACTTAGGAAAATAGTAAACGGACAGATTTGGAAACTGAAATAATTTCCATATAAAAGATGGACAGTACAGGCAGAAGTGCTATTCTCACTTTTCTGACAGGAGTTTCAAGAACCTTCACACCTTGCTGGTGAAGAGGCTGGGTGTCTGTTTCAGTTTCATTTGGAAGTTTGGTGATATTTGGTGACAATATCTGCTGCACCTGAATGGACAGTTCTTCATTGACCCTAGAATTAGTGGTATTCTCTTTTTCATGTTCACAGGTGTCTTTCTTCTCTGTAACAGCATAACAACAGAATTCTTTATTTTGGGGCTGGTGTTATTTCCCAATGAACACATGAAGAGGCTGAGTTAGGGATTATCCCCTCAATCTCCTGATTTTCAGTGTTCCTGTTCATGGGTTCCTGATGTAGCAAAGTCTCAAATAT
>WEIU01019312.1:472783-558739 GCA_013389925.1 Aegithalos caudatus
CAACAAAACAACAACTAAAGGAAATTAATTTATTAAGTGGAGGGGGAGAATTGAAATTTGAAAGCTGCAGGTCAGGTTTTATTGCATTCCTCAGAGCAAGGAGGAATAGCAGTACTGCAGGTAGGCAAGGTAGCAGAGGGACCACTGCACTACTGATGCCAAGGAAAGGAGGAATGAAAAGGTAATGTGAAGCAGAAGAATAAAATATGAAAACAGACCTGACCATTAATTCATGAGAGGAACTTCTATCATTGAAATTAGTTCTGACTTTATAGAGTAAGAAAAATTAACCCTCCTGATATAGGGCCAGAGCAGAGACAGTTTAAAAGGAACAGACGCTAAGGAAGCCCAGATTTACAGTTNCCATAACTTTGAGACATCATGTTAGTGGATTTTCTTAGTGAGAGGGGAAGGTGGAAACAGCTGAAGAGGTGGAGTAGCAACAAAACAACAACTAAAGGAAATTAATTTATTAAGTGGAGGGGGAGAATTGAAATTTGAAAGCTGCAGGTCAGGTTTTATTGCATTCCTCAGAGCAAGGAGGAATAGCAGTACTGCAGGTAGGCAAGGTAGCAGAGGGACCACTGCACTACTGATGCCAAGGAAAGGAGGAATGAAAAGGTAATGTGAAGCAGAAGAATAAAATATGAAAACAGACCTGACCATTAATTCATGAGAGGAACTTCTATCATTGAAATTAGTTCTGACTTTATAGAGTAAGAAAAATTAACCCTCCTGATATGGGGCCAGAGCAGAGACAGTGTAAAAGGAACAGACACTAAGGAAGCCCAGATTTACAGTTTTCATTTTCCCACACCTCTGCAAAGTGGTTTCCTTCCCTTTCTGGGGAGCACCACCTGTGCTAGACAGTTTTTCAAAGTGATCCCATGCAGCCCTGCCATAAGATGGCAATTTTGTCTCTTATTTCCAGCTGTATGCTCTTATTAAGATGTTACTTGGTTGTGCTACAAAACAACTGCTGACAATACCAACTGGGAAAAGTGGGGCATGAATGCTGTTAAGCCTTTTCTCTTGTCTTTTTGGCATGAGATAATTTGCTCAGTGCACTAATTTGCAACAAGGTAAGACACAGCTTTCAGTCAATAGGGTCAGTTCTGAAGCTTAGAGCAACATTTTTTCTTTTGTTCCTTAGAAAATTGTCGGTTCTGTCTGGGGACTTCATTAGGGGAGTAACAGGATTCTTTCTGCCAGTTCTTCAGCAAGAAGGGAAACCTCATTACCAATTTTTAATATGAAAAAGGAAGGGATATGTTTGAATAACACAAAATTGAAGAGCCATGTGACAGCTCAGCCTTTCAACATGGTGCACTGCCTCGTGCAAGATATGGCTGAGTGATTACTGCAGTATCTGTATTAATAAAAAATCTGGTTTATTAGGGTGTTATGGGTGTGATGTGGATATAAAATTATAGATTTTACCAGTTTTACGTATTTTTGTATGTACACATACATAGTCTTGATGACCTTAAAAGTATGGAGTTAAGTATATGTTAGACATGTTACAGAAGTCTCTTTCACCTTCAGAAGGACTAGCAGTAGAATAAAATAAAACATCCCAGATACAGATTAGGCATCATCCTGCGTGTGGGTGACTTCCTATTCTGGAAAAATCTGTCTTTTAGTTAGGAAAGGCCTTCCCACTTCTGTATCTGAAAAGCAGTAAGCGCATTCTGGTAATTAAGGTAATGATGTAAAAATCAATGTACTAATTATTGGGTTTTCCCCCATTACTATATACACTAATAGTGAAATTCAGGCTAAACTATATTCTAATTCAGTAAATTGGTTTGGCTGAATCCATGTGTATATTAGCTGTACGTTTTCGAAAGGTTTTAATCCTGTAGAAGCCACTTGAGCAGATGAAAAGCGATTTTAGTGCAAGAGGTACAGGAATACAGATGCTTCTGGCAATGCACAGTTACTCTCTAGATGGGAGTAACGAGACAGAAGGCACTGAGTTTGAGAAGGTGGCCATGCCAGTAAATATTTGCTGCTTGTGCAAGCTCTTCTGAGGTAATTTTTTTGTTTGCTCCTGTGAAATGGCAGAGTGAATTTCCAAGATTAAGTTTTGAGGAAAAGGCACTTCCTCGTGGTTAGTGGTATTCAATACCAGCCATGTCTTTACAAGACTGCAGGGTATTTTCAGCTCTTCAAAAGACGTGGCTAAAACCACCAGCCTAATATGAGAATTAAAAAACCAAATAAAACCAAATCAGGAGACAAAACCATTACCTTAAACAAAAATTTCACTATGGCTCCACAGTAATTAAGTCAGACTCTGGTTAAAAATAATTTTGAAATATTATCACTGCTTTGGTATGAGTGCATTGTTAGGAGTAGGCCACCAGCCACAGAATCATTTAGGACAGAGGAGACCTGCAGAGGTCTCTTTTTTCCAGTGTCATGCCAAAATAGAAGGCTGCCATCAAAGTTTGGGGCTGCTCATCTTTCTGTCTGGGTGTTTGTGAAAACAGAATGGATTTTCTTCAAAGTTATGTGTGGTGCCTTTGACAGCACAAAACTTTAGAGAAGGTGTATTACATGATACATGCAAAGTTGTCAGTAAATTGAACCATTAAGTAATTAACCATGTCTTTTCATAGTATAGTTTTATACAGGTTTTAATGTTAGTGATCTTCATTGCTAGTTAATGTACAAAGAAGAAAAAATAAAATAAATCTCATTACTTGGTATCATATGCAGCAGATGCAGGTTTCCAGTGTGCTCTCAGTGACTGAATTTGAGCTTTATTTTCCTTGAAGCTTTGGGCCTTACTTCTCAGCCACAAATAAATCTTCATTCTCTATCCTGCCCAGAATTCTGTCCTCCAACTTTTGCATTTCCTCAGAGCTGCTGCACATCCTCCTCCACTCTTAAAAAATAACTAACAATATTTAGCCCCGAATTTTCTGTAATCAAGTCACAAACTGAAGTCCTTATATTCTCTGTGGGTGTACATATTAATATATATCACTTCAAGATATTTTCTTTCTTTAAAAAAAGCCTATTCCAGCATGTTAATGTATTACCATTACCATATCTTACCATTGTGAGCAGCAACATGCTGTTCACATAGGAATGTCTCAGCTTCATCAAATGAGAATCTTTTTAATTGACCTTCTGTATGTGAATCTGATAAAATTAACAAGAAATAAGCTTCCAATATACTTCAGAAATGCCAGGTCCTTAAGGAAATGTTTTGATGGTGTTAGTTTTTTTAATAACAGTTGCATTAAACCCCACTTACTATTTTCTGTTGTCATACATTACGCTTCATTATTTACTGATTGACAGTTTGAGTTGTTTCTATTCACCTCCAGCTTAATTACATACAGTCTCTTTGTTATTCTGCTATGATTTCATGACCATGTTAATGAAAGTTTTGGGACTATGGATTGATTTCCATGGAGTCTTATCCTTTTTGTAATTTAGGGACTGTTAACAAAGAAAAAAAAACCCTTCAAGAATTTGCAATTTAAGACTAATTTATATCTAATTAATTAAAAGAGAAGTCCTGGTACTTCCATTATAAGCAATACTCAGAAGCTTTGAGCTCTTTGGTTTCAAGATCTGCAGATGCAGACCAGGCAGTATCCTGTGAAATGTGTCCAACTCCCACCTTGGGTATGGATGCACAGCTGGGGGACTAATAAATCTATTTTTGAAATATGAGGAAAGTGACATACAGTTTTCTAAATATGGAAAAGAAGAGGAAAAGTTTCAAAAAGTGAATAGAGGCATCTGCCTATGGCTGCTTTCTACAGTGTGTATGAACCTCCTACTGTCTAAGTGGCATATGGAAAGTCTAGCTGTAGTCCCTAAAATAAAATCCTGGATTTCTCCCTTAGAAGCCATAGCTGTAGTAGTCATTCTAGCAAGAAACTTGTAGAACATTTTGCAAAGAAGTGATAACTCACAGTGAACTTAGTCTGTTGGAGGTTTTTTGGTTAATTGTGGGGTTTTTTTCCAATTCTGGAAGGAATTATGTCCTCTACTGGTTGTCTTATGGCCTCCATATCATGCATTACCTTGTGTAAGTAACCACCGAACTCCAGTTATAGAACTGCAAGATCAAAATCCAGCCTTGAAGTTGAATTTTTATTAGTGGCTATGTAACGCATTATATTGAGCTTAGCTTCTCTTTAAAAATACGTTTCACAAGCATATTTTAGTTCAAATTACTTCTCTGGTGTAAATAGCAAATGAACCAAGTCTGTGGAACGTAGGACCAAAGAGGGAGGTGAAAAGAAAAATTAATGATTACTGCTCTATGAATGACTTGGTAAGCATCAGTCTGCCTCACAATGTTTATGAGCTCTGCATTGCTGGAAGCTGGGTGAGGATTTTGGGGCACTGTAACAGAGAGGCCTTTGGGGGTTTGTCTCTGGCCTGACTTGGAGATCAGATTTTTGGTTTGTTTGGTTGTTTTTGTGTCTTTGGCTTTGTTTTTTTAAGTGCATAGGAGGTGTTGCTTTTCAAGACTCTTTCATGGGTAGTAGAACTTGCATTGTATTCTTGCACCAAATCTGTGTATTTGTACAAACTCTTTAAAGGATCACAGCCAGTATCTGCTTTTATTTGTTGTTGCAAGTCCAGAACAATTTATTAGTTAGTTCTTTGAAAGTCATGAATAGAGAGTTTGACCCTGCCAGTCTTTGTTCAAAGGAAGCAGAGTTCAAGTGTCCACAATCAATGGTTTTTCCTTGCTTTGTGTTTTTTTTCCAAATTGTTTCAGATCCAGGGCAGAAGTCCAGTAGTAAAACTGCACTAGTATCAGGGATTGTGTTTAGTTCCTGATGTTTCCTTTTCAATAATAGCAAAATACCTAAAATCATATACATGGCCTTGCATTTTTAGATTGCTCTGTCCTAGGATTTCAGAGATCTTCGTGACTTCAACAATTATTTTGCCCTTCCATGGGTGAGAAGTAAATCAAATGTTATTTTTCCAAATGGGGAAATGGAAGTACAGTGAGAGAGTCAAAAGTGTCAATAACAATTCAGGTAGTAGAAAGTGATCTATTTAATCCAATTAATTGATCAGCAGGTAGAGAGAGGTGATCCTGCCCCTTGCCCTGGTGAGACCCCACCTCCAGTGCTGCATCCAGTTCTGGGACTCCCGGTGCAGGAAAGATGTGGACTCGCTAAAGTAGGGTCAGAAGAGGGACATGAAAATGCTCTGGGGGCTGGAACACCTCTGCTGAGAGAGTTGGGATTGTTCCTGCCTGGACAAGAGGGACACCTTATTGTGGCCTTTTGATAAATAACAGGAGTTTATAAGGAGCATGAAAAGAGACTTCACCAAGTATAGACAGGACAAGGGGCAATGGTTTTAAGCTGAATGAGGAAAAATTTATCTGGGCATTAGGAAGACATTTTTTATAATGATGGTGATGGAACAAGTTGTCCAGACAAGTTGTGCATCCTCATCATTGGAAGTGTTCTGTGATTCTATGAATGCTGTAATTTTTGTCATGAGATACGTGTTAGTTTGGTCCTCAATCTCCTCTCTGCACAGTGGAATGTCTGCCTGCACTGAATTGCTTTTTATTTCTAATTTCCCCCATTGTAAGAGAAAAGAACTGAGCAAGGAAAGTGCATTGAGTGTGCCTTTGTATGCAGGCAACCTGCACACAGTGAATGGAAATATTTATTATATATACATATGTATTATAAAGAGAAGATCAAAATGCCATAAGTAAAGGAGCATGCCATTGCCTAGTAGGTAACTTTAGATGTAATTCTTTGGGTTTGAGCATTAATTGCTCCATATACAAAAAGCATCTAAGGTAATATTAAATATTCACTTGAAACATTGTACTCTGCTTCAGCAGTAACTGAGGTGCAATATATGCATGTATGCAGTGACTTTGCATTAACCAATACTGAATAATGTGCTTTACAGTCTACATGCTTGAATAGCAAGATGCTTTGCATTTATATAGGGCTCTCAATACAAAAAAAACTGAAATACTTTTGAAATAGGTTTAAACATTGGTATCCCTACATCCCAGTTGGAAAACTGAAGAACAGAGATTGAACTGTGTTAACAAAAAAACTGGTGATTATTTGGTATAGAATGCGTAATCTAACTGCTGTGACATTAGAAAAATTTCTGATATTCCAGATGGATGAATGTTTCTAGATCCTCCATATATTTTTTTCTATTTTTTTAGAACTAAATAATTATTTTTATACAGGAAAGCACTCTAAGTTTTCTGAGTTTTCCCAATAAGCCATTTCATTCATTTTTGTCACTGTTGGCTTAAGACATCAACTTTTATTAAAAAAAAAACTTCTGGGGGGAGCAGGTACTCCTTTTATAGCACGGCCATTACTGGTGGGTATTCATTCTTAGCTGTTGAGACTCATGCTAAATCCTGAGGTTTTGTTTCCCCACTGAACTGTGTCTTTAAATGAAAACTCTGCCTGCTCAGGAGGTGTTGGAGAAGTTCTCACTGGGGATGTGCTGTGACCTTGGTGTTGTGTGCCATTTGTGCATCATTAAAAGGTTGTAATGAAGCTCTGCCACACACAGATTGTAAAAGGTCAAGCAGAAAGTTGGGAGCCAATGAGGTTGGGAAGAAAAATTGTGCTAGCAGCAGAGGTTGAGGGATTCATTATATTGATGCTATGGGGTTTTCAGCAGAGTAATAACTGAGTTAGCAATAGAATGTAAATCTTCTCAACCACTTAGTCTGAGCCTGCTTCTTCTTGATTTGTGGGGATATATTTTTACTAGAGTACAGGAAAAGTCACTATGCTTTCAAGAAAGCCACTGGAACTAGTCAATGCATTGTAGGTAAAAAGACAGAAGATAAACAGAACTGCATGTGGCTCATCTGTTAAAACAGGGTGTTGGTGACAGAAAGAGGAGGATTGTACCAAATTAAACTGTTAATGCAAATAATTGGAGTGTCTGCACTGGATAATTGTAGGTTTGCGAGTTTTGGTTGGCAGGTTATGTCATATATATGTAGAATGCTGTAATAATAACTATAAAGGCTGCCTTTTTGGTTCATAGCATGGGAAGGGGCAGTGGCCTTTCAGCATCATACTTAAATGGGAAGGTAGCCTTCAGTACACAGACTTCATCATTCCCTGTTTCTCAAAAAAAAAACCCCAAGTAGAGGAGCAACACTTAACAGACCACGTAACTTCATTATAATTGACTTGAAATTAATAATATGGAAGAACAAATCTAAATTGCAGTTGCTATGCCTTTACAAAAATTGGGAGTAACTAAACTATGAGGAACAATTTTGCTTTCTAGTTCTCTGGATATGATGAATTAAGTTCTGACGTAGTTTGTCACAGTCTGGACATAGACAAAAAGTAATCTGAAAGGCTGTTGCATTTTTATAGTCTTGCATATAGGACTTTACTCAATTGCTCCATAAAATTAGATAACTTTTGATACATATGGAAAAAGAGTAACTTTTAATTGTTTATTGGTTATCAACTTGATTTTCTAAATGTGGTTTCCTTAACACAAGAGGCACCAAGCTGGCATGACCAATCTAAGACATTTTCTGTTAATTACTTAAGGATTCTCAGCTGGGGGAAGTAAAAAAATCTCTAATTCTAATCCAATATCTATGGAAGTCATCAAGAGTCTTTCTGTGGCTTTCAGTGACCAGAGCCTTTGATGTTCCCAGCTTGTCCTCTGAAGTCTTTGCATTTCATCCAAATATTTATTAACTTAAATCTATTATTTAGGGAATTAGTTCCCAAAATGGAAAACAGTACAAAAGCTGCTATCATCCTCACTGTTATCTACATGCAGGCTCATAATTTTCTGTACTTGGATGGTAGAGGAAGGACCAAGCCCACTGCTCCTGAATGGTCCCAGCAAACATAAACATCAACGTCCATCACTCTTTGTTCCTGGCAGGTGATCTTGTAACTAATCTCATGTGTCAATTGCAGCCAGCTTTGAAAAAAGATACTCAAAGTATCTGGAAGGGGGAAAAAAAAAAAAAAAAAAGAGTGACTAAACCAGATTATTTGGCATTCAGTCAGCTTCCATCAGATCACTGTAAATTACCCGTCACATTATTCCATTGCTGAACATGCTTTGTTTCAACAGCCTCAGCTAAACAGTTACATATTTTGTACCTTTCTTCTGTCACACTTTCACACTTGCTATGCAGTTGTTTTGTTCTAGAAAATACCATCTTTCTACAAACTGTGATTAAAGAGCTCAAAGGGGTTTTCAAAGCAAGCTTTAATCAATATTGGAGGTTTATTCTTTTGTGCATTGATTATTATGCTAAGGTGTTTAATTAATCAACAGATGTTATTTTAGTCGAGCAAACATTACTGAAGAAGCGATAATGGAAAATTACGGGATTTTTTTTTTTTTTACACCAACTTGAAAATTTCTTTTAACACTTGCTCACCAATCCTGTGAACTTGAGACAGTCCTGCTAATCCAAAATTGTCCCTTTTGGAGGCTTTTATCTGTTTGGTCTCAAGCTCCATCATAAATAATGTCTAGAACCAAGAATTTCTACTCCCAGATTTACCCAGTATTTCTCTCAAAAATGGAAGAAAATCACATCTCAGTATGGCCCTTTTCTTTAACTATATTACAGAATCAAATCCCTGAAGTCTGTTGCAGTGCTATTGAGCCATATCTATGCATTTGGATGCTATTTCCAAGACACCCAGTCTGAAGGTATTTCAAGGGCATTCTCAAGAGTCAGGCTCCCTGAGGTTGTCTAATTCATTCCTTTGTACCAAACAGGATCAACCATACTGCTGTCATTCCTGATGGTTGTCAACACACATCTTTGTACACTTCTAGAGATGACTATATGTAACTGTCCTTATCTTTAGATAGTTTATTTGCTATTTATTAGCCAAAATCTCTCTTGCTTCACTTATTCCTGATACTACTGTCTGTAGGAAAGATTAAATGAAGGAGTCATTTACATATTATCAAATCTATTTTATATCCTCTTCCTTAACATTAAAGTTTAAACATTTCACATTGTTCCTTGTCTCTGCTGCTGTTCCCTGAACAATTCTTTTCTTTTTAGTTCCTGTCCAAAAGCAGAAGCAGCTCTCTAGACAAAGCCTTTCCAGTGCTTATTAGAGCACAAAGGAGCATTCTGCTTGTCCTAGAGGTGCTGCTTCTGTTTGTGCATCTTGTTTTCAGAAAAGGCTTCAGCAGAACATGTGAGTGTTGGATAAAGACCAAGCTGCAGATCCATTTAGAGCAGGGAGGGCACTGCTGCCCCTGTGTCACCTCGTGCCCGCTGCTCCCCTGTCATTGCCATTGCAAATCTGTTCTGTTCTAGAGCTGCAGAGTCTCAAATTGTGCCCCACAGCTAAAATGCATAGGGGTTTTTTTCCATTTTAACCCAAATCTGGTACAAACAGTCCTAATTATCCACAAATGCTTTCTTTGAAACTTACACTATGGCATTTTGGCATCCAGTTGGGCTGCCAAGGGTTAAGAGTCTGGACTATGCCAACCAAACCAGCATATCCAGGTAGAGGCTTTGTTAGTTCTACCCTGCTTGCTCTGACTTCACTGTTAAGTATCTGTAAAGCATGAAAGGAGTACAGGGCTGTAGAGAAGTAGAAATGGAGGAGTTACGAATCGCCGGTCGCTCTGTGCATTCACATGAGACAAAGTTCTGTCGAGTAAGTAGGACCTTCTTGTCTCATTTTCTTTCTAAATCAGAATTTTACTTGGTTAAAGTTGGTTGTTTGGAAAACTTACTTGCTTTGATGAATGTATATGGCACTGTGACAATATTTATTTATATTCACTTCTCAAAATGTACATTGCACCAGGTAATAAGGCTTTCAGTTCTATGTATCAATTCTCTTTTGCTAGTATGTTGTAAATGTTTTGCTAATTACAATCAGCTAAGATACATGAGACATTGTGTCATTATTCCCATTACAGCATCATTCTTTCAGTGAGTTATCTCTGCTATTGACAGTGCAATTATTTCACTGCTGGAGAGTGCAAACATGTATGAAAAACAGGATAAGTTATCAAAAATAGCACCTTCAGAATAAAAATGAATAATGAGTACAGGTGCCTTGAATTGTGTTGAATACATATAATCTGTTTTCTTAAAATCATTGGAAAATAAAAACTGCTTTTTGATTCCTTTTTTTCCCTCTTATTTAAAATGTGATTTGTACCCAAATAAAACTACTTGGCAAGTATGTTTAGGGAAACCTGAAGTATAAACTTGTTTTTGAGGCAGAAGCATTTGCTTGAGTTCAGTAATCAGAAGATGTTGGATTTGAAACTGCAGATGATTTCTTTTCCTAGCGTGTTTTGGGTTTTTTTTGTTTTGTTTTTTTTTTTGATGGAGATTTGCAATACCTTTGGTTAGGAAAATGTAGTTTTCTTTGTTCTCCCTGGAAACAGATGCAAGCAGAATTTTTTAGTATGAAAAAGCATTGTTCTCACAGTAACTTTATACTTGTAAATTTAGGTCAATATTTTAGGATAGACAATAGGAAGGTGTTACTGGCCTGACTGACAAAAATATGGGCCGTTTTTCAGGCCATTTTTGGCATAGCAGTGCTATGGCTCTGAATAAATTTAGCATAGTGGCCCAAAAGGAATACTATCCAGATGAATTGTATTGTAGAGTTTTTATCTATTCTGAGTTCTCCATTTTGAGTCACATGTGATATTTTGTAATCCTGTTTTGCTTTTTAAAAATGCGTCTTATTATTTTCAGCAACAGATTCTGCTAGGGATTGTGAGTCTTGGAAAATGACTGAGCTTCAGTTGAGGCCAATTTTTGCAACAGTATGTTAATGAAGCTTGAAAAAAGTCTCCATTTTCATGTTGAACCATATAATAGAGTTAGCACTTCAATGCCCAAATTATGTAAGTGACAGAGAAAGGGAGAAATCAAGATCCCTACTCCCAAAGCAGCGGAATTAAACAGGCTGCGGATCATATTGAGAATCTGTGCTTGTGCTCCTTCTATTATTAGACAGAAAATTCCTTCCTGTAGGGCACTGTTAATGAGCCAATAACTTTTGGAATTCCTCATTATCTCCCCCATCCACACCGGTGCTCCTCGGGTTCCCCGCGCCCGGCTCGCCCGTGCCGCTGCTCCCACCGCCTTTCTGCTGAGAGAGTCAAAAGGGAATGGTGTTACATTTAATGTAATCTGACAGCTTTACCTTCACTACCTCTAGCTGTGGCCTTCAGGAGATTACTGAGCTTTAAGAACATCCACTTCTCCTGGGCAGTGCTGGCTGTCTGTGCCCGTGCAGGCCTCCTGGAGCTTTGTGGTGGCGTTGGAGGATAAAGCTCTTAGCAGCGAGTACTCGCGTGCCTCACCTCACCCCTGTTTAGTGGGGGGCTATTGCAGATGGATGTTTTTATTTATGGCAGCTTGTCATCGCTCCTATTGAGATTTAATGGTGTATTGCTGTGAGATGGGGTCATCAGGCCACTTATTAACTCGCCCAGCAGGAAAATAAAAATGTCTTTCGGGCCCCATTGGCAATATTTCTTGAGTACTTGCTATTTAATCACCTTCCTGATATGTCTGGGATGTCAGTTATCTGCACTGCATATTTTATTGAAATGTACAGAATGAGGTGTGATAATGATTTCTATATTCATAGTAATGAAGTAGTAGCTTCCCCACGGTATTTGAAATTACTCTGGCTCCACAGCATCAGGGATACTTATGACATCAAAACCCAGGTTGCTGTATTTTATACCTTTGCTGCTGGCACTGAATTTCTAGATGGTTACTCAAGCAATTAAACCTGGTTTATTACTTTTAATTACCTGTCTAGTTTACTTTGTTTTCTAATTTATCAAACTGGGCTAGAATATTTTATACATACTTACTACTTTGCTAACAGACAAGGCACCTACATGCCACATTATTTGCATGCAGTTAGTGCTGTCTCTGAGAAGAGCATTATGAGAGGTGGGAAGGACATTTTAAAAATATAATTTCAAGGATCCTAGACCCAAATTGTCACTTTTCTTAGAGTTTCAAGAGCAGCCCAGTCTCTAAATAGCAATATTTGCAAAACCCCACACTGACATCTGAGAAATTGCATTCTTTTCCTTGAAGCTGTTACAGGGGAATCATTTGGCACTTATTTTCTTGCTGAATTTACAGCAAAAATGGTTAAGTAAGAGGGTGCTTTTGTCAGAGTTGTGTACTTACTTCTGACAGTCTTGCTGATTGGAGAAGGCACGTGAACACCAAGAAAAGACAGACCAAGTGGAATTTACAGAGCTTCATGGATGTGAGCCAAGTTATTTCTCACAGCTTCTCTACCTCTCTTATTTTCATCTTCAGCTGATGGCCAGGGTATATCCAAAAGTTGTCTAGGACTTTTAAAGATCAGCTCTGAACAAAATGTCCATTTTCTATTTCCTTTATGTTAAGGAAAACATGCTCATTTTGTAGGCAAACCTCAGGATGAATTCTTCGTTCTTAGCCTGGACCACTTGACAGTTGTCAAGACAGCTGATTCCTTCTTTTTCTTCCTCTTTCTCTTCTTTTAGATTCCTTTTCAGGAAGCCGTTCTTTGAACCCATCCTGCTTTCTGTGAGGGTTTTTTGCAGCTCTGTGTCCTGTTTGCTTTCTCTTTTCCCATCATGAGTCATCTCTGATTGGTTTTATTTGCAACAGGCTTAAAAAAACTGTTCTGCGCTGCTGAATCAAAACCTTATCCATCATCCTGTCATCTGTCCAAACTAACACCCCAGCAATGCCAGAGATCTTACATGACTATCAGTTTTAAGCTAAATTCATCATATCTAAAAGAGATTTCCCTCACCCATTTCTATTCCTTCCTGGTGAAGATGAATAGCACTGTATTCTGTCTCTAAAAGGTCATTTAAAATGGCTGATAAGATTTGTAAATAATAACTCTACAAGTGTGAGGTCAGCACTTAACTCTGTGGAAAAGTTTCTAGAATATTTTTTTATTTATTTGTCTCTCTTGTTCTCATTTGTTTTGTTCCCTTGTTGATTATAACTAAGATTTCAAATTCTTTGGGGAAAATCTGGCTGCACAGCACCAGCTATTGAGCCCATCAGTCTGGGACTTCTGAACTATGTAGAGAAAATAAGTCAGAAATATTAATGGCAGACGACATGAAACTATAGAAAATGATGAATCATTGGAGGGCCGTTTAAATTAAGCTTTATTGCACAGGATTTCAGTGACAAACTGAAGCTCCCAGTCAAGTGAAATATGTTCCTTTAATTTTCAGTTGTCCACAGATTTTTATGTGTGTGTGTGTGCTTGCTGTAAGACAAAGAGACACCGCATAATTCCTCCTTATTGCACGGAAAAACCTTCACTGAATCCTGCAGGGTGGTGTGAACCTCTCTCCCAGACCTGGCAGAGTTCTTCAGTGTGGGTTGAACTTGAACTAACAGGGATTGCGTCCTTGGAGAGCTTGGTTTTGGCAGGCTCCCTTCCAGTTTTCAGTGCGATCACCGAGAAATTGCGGCCTCGGTGCTTCCAGAGAAAATATTTCACAAAATCGCTCGTGGAGCGTTCAAGGCAAAGAGCCAGGGAACCTACAGAGATGTGTTCCCATCCTGACAGGTGATGCATTTTTAGATGGGCTTTGCATTGTTAGGGTGCACCCTCAATAAACAGCACTGGGGAGCCTGCAGCAATCACACACAGAGTCGTGGTTACGGCAGATCCTCAGTATTTCACAGGATCTGCTGAGAAAATGGGACAGGGGAAAGTCATTTGCAATGCTTGGGGGCACTCAGGTATAAATTGTGCTCACTTCTGAGACTGACAGAGCTCAAGAAGATAAAACTTTTTCTGAACTCCTAGAAACACAAGATTATATGCCTGCTCACATATGTGCAGCTGCTTTTTTAGTGCTGTGCAGCAAAATGTCACGAAGGATGTACCAAGATGTTGGTGCAATGACCTGAAACAGTAACAAGTCGTAGAACTGGCAACCAGCAGCCTTCAGAAAACTCTAGGCTGTCAGTTGCGACTTTTAGGCAGCAAATTTCCCAGTAAATAGACTATTAATCAAGTTAGACAGCAGGAAATGTTAGTGATCAGAGCAAAGACTGGCATCTCGTTCAAAATACACATTTTATTTACTTGCATTCATAGGTGATGTGAGCTGACTTAGAGCTGATGTGTAGAGCCTTTTAATTTAAAATGTGTTCAGTACAGAGTTTATAGAAGCCAAAGAAACTTCTGTTTGATAGCTCTTTATGGATTTGCTTATATTGAAGTGAATGGGGGGAAAAACCCAACCTGTTTATTTGTTCCTTAGTATTCAGACATGCAGACTGCTTAAGGCTGTGGGTGTATTGGTCTTTCCAAAACAGAAATACTTTTTTTTTTTTTTTAAAGATCCCAACATAAAGGCCTTAATAAAGACATTTTGGTTACACTTCTAATGCTTTACCTGAAAAATAAACCTTCAGGATTATTAGTCTGGTATCATTAGGAACAAAAACATTCCCTTTAAAAAGCAGATTGAAAGGTACTTTGCAGGAACAAACAGGATTCTGCTGTGTCTGCTGGGTAATAGGTGCTATTTCTTTTATTGTGCTTTATAAGCAGCACAACATGAAACTTGGAACATTTTGAAAGTGCTGTTGGGTGAAGGGGGCAGATGAGGAGCAGAGCTCAGAGGTTTGGGAGGGTTTTTTTCTGCTGTGATGTAGGGATGTGGTTGGAAGTAGTACCTTGTCTGGGGTTTGTCAAGTTCTGGGGGCTTCATAACTTGAGAACTTCAGAAATGCTTCGTTCCTTCCAGTTTATCCCCTCTCTGTATTGTGTCCACACTCCAGTGTGCAGAGCCTGAGAAAATAATAAACACCCAAACCATGCCCTTCAGTGAAATCCCAATCCCACTGAAATAATGGGATCTATATTTTAAGTTAAAGTTTATGCGTTAATAAGTAAATGTCTTAATTTCTGAAAAGGGTAAAATTACAATAAACCTTATTATCTAGCCAACCCATGGATTTGGGCTGCTGAATGTATTGAATTTCCTTTTCATTAAATAACTAGCCCAGTATCCAGGTGTATGGTAAATACAGAAGGACCTTATCCTGCAGGTGTTTCTGCTAATTTCATGCACTAATTGAGCCACAAGGCTTATACAGTTCCTCCACTGGATGCAATGTAATAGAGTGGGAAGTGGAGAAAAGAAGAAATCCAGATCCTCCTACCCCTTATTGCTCAGCTCATGTGTTTTATGTGGTAGCACATGAGTTCTCAAAACTTTTGGAGAAGTTTCTGCCTGCTGGGCACTGAAGTCAACTGGGACATTAATATTTTGAGGTAATTACTAATCCCTTCTGCTTCCTCCAGGAAGGATTTGTCTTATGGCTGTGCCAAAGCAACTTATTTTGAATTTGTGACACACACTAAGCATGTATGTTTTCTTTTATTTATGATTCATATGTTCTTCTGTCTCCCAGCTTACTGCTGTCCTAATGTCTCTTTCAAACTGCACAGTTCTAAATGATAGGAATGAAATAATCAGATGCTTTACAACTCATCATTTGAATGATAATATAATGAATGAATAAAACAGATGATAAAACATAGCTTTAAATGGGTCTGACTAGATATTGTTCTTTCTCTCTATGAAGTGCACGTAAACGTTTTCCATTCCTGACTTGCAGACTCCAGACAATCTTTGCTACTTTGGTTCCTGTGGTCATGATTTTAACATGTACCTATGGTAAATAACCTTACACATGACTCCTGTATGGAGCTTTTATGATTTTTTTTGTTGTTGTTCCAATTTGAGAAACTTAGCTTTATTTCCAGTGGGTCCAAAAGAAAGATCCACGTCTGCCTTTTTGAAACTTGAAATTGTTGGGAGCAGCCTTGCATTTGTGAGTGAATTCTTTTGTGGATATTCTCATCATAAGAGCACTTGGTATTACTATAGAAATATTATCTCCATTGAGGCTCATCTCCTAGAAATATATTCTCATTTTCTAAACACTGAAGACAAGGTAAACTGCACTGCCTAAAAGAAAATACTACAGAAATTCAAGGTTATTGTTCTGGTTATCATTAGGGAGTTTCTTATGAGTCAGTATTTGGATTTCTTTAATGAAAATCAATGAGTGATTTTAAAGCATTTTCAAAACTTATTAGCTGTAGTGTAACATGGCTGAAAATTGCATACATGCTGGTATGAGTAGACTAAATGTAATTTAGGTGTAAACTGCAAATTTATTTGCTTTAGTTCAGCAATGCCAATCTATCCCTGTCGTTTTGTGCTCATGTGCAGGAAGAATACAGGGTAAAGCAGTGCTTTGCCCCCTTCTCCCATCTAAAAGAGAATTTTTGCCCCCTTTTTCTCTTCCTGAAGCATGATTTCCAGCAGCTACAACTCTTCTTACTCAGGAGTGCAGTGACAGCCCTGCAGTGAAGAAAGGGGAAATTAATGTATATTTTTACTTTAATGGCACGTGGTAACACCTTAATCCCTATATATAAATTTTTAGGTGTTACCCAGTGACTGTAATGTTATGATGTAGAAATGCCAATGCATCAGGCACATGGCCCTGTAAATGGTTTCTGTGTGTTTCTGCTCTCCTCTTTGTTGTTGTGATTGAGGGTTTTTTGTACCCAGATAACCTCACATTTCACAGGAGTGCCTTTTAAATTAAGTGAGATGAGGATCAGTGGTCTCCTACTTTGGGGCTAATTTTGCTGGTTCATCTGCTAAACTGTGCTTTTCTAACTTCACAAAATCACTTTAATTCCAGTTAAACTATTTCATGTTATTAGTGACCTCAGAATGTGCTACCCTGGTTATACAGGATAAGGTTAAGACTTTTCTCTCTGAGCTAGCTCATTGAATTAGGGGGCAGATTCTGAGCCACTGTAAAGTGGCATAATAAAAATTGATCTTAGGGGAGCTACACTACTTTGCATCGAGTGAGGACATAGCCCTTCCTAAATCTTAATTCTGATTTTTTTTCATTAGCTGTGTTATTGGAAGATAGCTATTGCATGCATCTAGCTGCTAGTGCAATGGAAAGCCTACAGTGTACTACAAATCAGAAGCGAGCAGAGGCTTTAATTTAGTCAGAGACAAGCTTTGAAGGCAGTCAAAGAGCTACTGATGGAGTTCAAATGCTCTTTGTCCTGCAAAAATAAAGAGCCTATTTGTTCTGCCTTCTTACATTAGCATCTTTTACCTTGCTGGAGGAAAAGCAGGAAGAACTGTAATCCTAGCTCTTGGGATGTTTTTTTGAAGAAAGGGAATACTGAACTCATAGGCCTTACTAAAGCTTTGGCTACATGAAAAAATACACAGTTTGCATTTAATAAATACCACGGGGTGGATAGTTTATGCCCCAGTATTGGGTGGTAACTATTTCTACTTTCTTATTTTCCTTTTATTTCTGCCACCACAACACAGCCACGACAATGTAGTGCCAGGACAGAAGTTGCCAGCAAAAAATTGGGTTTGGAGATCTGCTGGGCACAAGTCCTGAGACACAGAACCCTCCAGACTGGGCTTGGATTTCTTGACTGTCAGAAAAATTCTGTGATAGCAGTTCTTGCTACTCATGGAGGACAGTAATTACCACTGGAATACTTGATCCTATGACAAACAGTGCAGAATAAGTTGCTTCTCAAACAACAAAAAAACCTTTTTGAGTTTTTAACTACCATTAGTCCTTGCTTTGTTCATTTTGGATCAACTCATTTGTGTGTGATTTTAAGGATCTCTCTGTGTTAAAATGAACACATTCTTTCTCATTCTACACCTTACTTCTGCACCTAATAAAACCTAGTATCAGGTAAGCACATTCCCCACCACCCTCAGCAAATGTTCCAGTAATTTAGAAAGTGATCAGGAGTTTTTAATTCCCTTCTCTTTTGCTTTGTGCACAGGAAATAGTTTGTGTGGCACTCTTGCTCTCAGCAGCACTGTCTGATAGCAGTTTCTCACCCTATTCTCTCTGCAAATTACTTTTATTCTCAGCAGGATTCACAGATGGTGAAGTCTCACTGCTTTTCCTAGTGAATAGATGCAGTTTAATCTGTACAGCATCCAGTAGAAGACAATGCCTTCATCATCTGCTCTACCTTTAGCCCATGGAATGACATTTATAGCCCTGCAATGTTCAGTGCTTTTGAAGAGCCCTCTTTGAGTTGATTAAACCTGTTGCAAAGCTCAAGTGGCAAATTAAGTTCAATCATTGTCTGTTCACTTGTTTTAGCCACATATTTCTTGAGGAAGTTGTCTTTTCAACTGAAAATATATATATTCTTACATATATCGATCCTCCTATATATGTAGTCTATATTTTATGTATGAATGAATTAGTTTATTGTTTCAATAAAAGATACTTTCAGAGTAGATGTCAACAATAGATGCCGTATTTATTAAGAATGAGACTGAAAATTGAAGGGTAAAAAATTATCAGTTAAGAGAAATTTTAGAATATAAAAAGAGTTGCTGTGGTCAAAGTTAAGACAACAAAATGTCGTTCCATCAGTGTATAGTGGTAAAGGCTGTTAATGGTATTTAATATACAAGTTCTTCCTAGAATCTTAATTTTTTTCAGCATCTCATAATGCTGTAAACAGGATATTGTCATCATGTAATCAGTCCAGAAGGAACTTGAGTATATGGTAGTGTTTTGATTACTTGAATTGTAAAATTACCCAAAATTTATTCAGTTCTAAGATTCTTTGGCATAAAAATTTCTTGCTGACTTCAGTAGCAATTGCCTGTATTAAAGAGAGTGCCCTTACTCTGTAACTGCAGCAAAGCTTCTTTTCTTGTGTGAGTCCATTTTGAAAAAAATATAAATTATTCTCAAAGGCTGCTCAACACATTTACTTAAGGTGTGATTTTGCAATTCATATAGAAGTAAAGCACTCTGATTTTCACAGACCAAAGGTTTACTAAAGGATATGTTTTATTTTCAAGAAGAAAACACGATACTAAACTACTATGTGCTCCTTGAGAATTCCAGCTTGAAGGAGAACTGATTTCTGGAATTTATAATCTCTTGTGTTTGCAAAATGTGCAAAACCAAATATAATAAACTCTGGTAATATTTGAGCTATGCATAGTTTGTACCTTAAATAAAATAGGTTAAAAACTGGAATATAATAAATAGGTTACAATAACTCATTGCATACCTTTAGTGCCACCTATATGCAAGGGACTGTGCAAAGAACTTGCAGCCCATTCCTGGAAAGTGTGTTGGTTGAATGTCAGTAACATTCACCCCCAGAGTAATAACAAACAGATTTATTAAATGGGAAGGTGGCAACTTGGTCATGAGTTATTGTCTTCTAGTGGAATGACATTAAGTTATTTTTTCTGGTGAAGAGCACTTCCAATTGGGCAGCTTTACACCAAGACACAGCATTGGCTTTCTATCATCTTGCTTTGAATCTGAGTTCCTTGTATTAAGGTTTTGAAACTGCCTTCAGCTTTTTAAAAGACCTTAAAATCAAGCTTAAAAAAAAATCACAGCGGTCATTGTATAAGTGCTTGTTGGCTTATCAAATTTCTATTGTAAATCGTGGGGCAGTTGAGCTGGCTTTTATTTCATTTGTTGCCTCTGATTTTCCATTTCATTTTGTGCTCATCCCTTGCAAGATTTAAATCTCTGCACTTTGCTATTGGAGTTCCTTTCTTTTAATTTCCAAGATGACCCAATACCTGAAAGATGCTGAGTAAAGTCTTGCTTGGTGCTGCTCTTAACTTGGTACACACGAACCATGCAGCTTTTCCAGGGACTGGGTTTCAGCAGCAGGTGCCTGGGTGTGTGGAGTGATTTTATTTTATATTCAAGTGGCAAGAACAAGTTCATTACCTCACCTATGCCACCTGCATGTAAAGCCAGAAAACTGCAAGCCCTGACATGAATTTTTTTTGCTGTCTTACTAAAAGCTAGAAAATACTTATACCATTTCTCCAGAGACAGCAGGAGATGGAAGCATAAGTCCTGCCAAAACCATGTCATTCAGACTATCAACAAAACAATTAAACTGGTGTTTATTTCAGGGTCTTTACCACTCTATATTACTATTAATGGGTTTGAATTCAACCATCACACGCAGCAGAAAATCCTGTATTTTAGTAATATACTTTGAAATTTGGTCCTTGTTCAGGGCCATAAGAGTTGTGTAAGAACCTTCATGCGAATCCCATGACAAAGTAATTTTTGGAACAAGGATGTGGGTAGGTCAGGGGCGTGTCAGAAGAGCATCAGTGTTTGAAATGGTTGTGAGATCCTTTGTCTCTGGTCCCTTTGTGGTTGTTGGACAAGAAATAAGAATGTAAGAACATTACACTGTAAAATAGGAAGAGGATTTATGTTTGCAACAAGTCTGAATATAAATGACAACTGTTCAAGGGTTACTGATGTACCCTATACCATTGCTTTCATCCACTTTAAAGAAAAATGAAATGCAATTCAGATATTATACCTTATAAAAACTGCCTCCTTCCTCATTCCTACAGAGTTACCTGGCATTTCAGCTTCACACTGGAGCAGTCCAAATCATATTAGGATTGCTTGTGGTTTAACTGTTTCCTCTGTGCACTCATAGATTTAGAAATAAAAGCTAAACCAAACAACCCTGTGGACAGAAAAATGCCAATGACCTCACTGGGGTCAGAATTCCAGCTCTGGAATTAAGACACCAAAGTGACTGCTCTGTCTGTGAGCTCAGAGTGGAATGTTCCTCAACTCTTCCTCGAGATCACGCATTCAGCTCTGCACAGATTATCACCTTCAGTGTCTAGTAATCAAATTTCTTTCAAGAATAATGAGACAAAGAGGCATCTTACAATCTTGATTGCCAACCTGCAAAGAAACTCCTAATTTAAAATTGAAAACATTATAACATTATAATTAATTTTCAAGCTTTTCAAGGAAGACTTTAAACACATCAGTGATCATTAACTGTTGTTTAAGTTGTCCTGTAATTTGAGAGGAGTCTTTTATGACAGATCTGAAGTAGATCTTGAGTAGGCCATGGAAAAGGAATACCATCTCTTTAAAAAAAACCCCAAGTTTTCAAGGCCCAGGAAGGCCTCTGTGCTGAGATTAATAAAGCTTGACAATACATTCTGAATGCAAGCAATGACTTCTATTACAAGGGGAAAAATGAAAAAACTATTACTGACACAGTCAATAGATTGCACCTCAGTGTATACTGTACTTTCTACATTTTTAATATAAATGTGTTCAGTTTGAGGTGGAAGCATTATCAGCATTCATTTCACTTGAGGCAATAATGTGAGAAGTTGTGTCCTGTGTAATAAATAAATAACCTGTCTTTAAAACCATTTACTCAGATTGCTTTTCCCAAATGCTTATTTAGAGGTGCTCTGGAAGGTGTCATATACCAAGACAGCCATATTATAAAGGTTTTATAAAATGCATTTTCTTTATTTCACACATAATGTAATTGATCATGGGGCACTTTTTGATGATTTTACAAGTAATATGATGGCAGTATGAAGGTGGGATGGTGTGGTGAGATGTAAAATGTGGTTTGAGACTCCCCCATTTCTCAGAGGCTCTTGGTGATTATGAAGAGCTTCCAATAGAGGCCAGAAAATTTTCCATCATTTAGAGAATTGCTTCTCTTGAAATTTGAGACTTATCTTTTTCTTACATCACTTTTTTTGGACTTGAAAGAATAGAAGAAATTGTCTTCTCTCTATAAATATATATATTCAAATCCTCATAATCTCTGTAGCACCCACTCATACTAAGAAACTATTTTCTCCCTGTGAATGGATCATATTAAATGGCATATAAGTGTAAAATTAGACAGTGAGTTAATTAATGTTTTGTGCTGTCACTCCTCTGTGTCTGTCTTGGCACATACATTCATTTGAACAAATCCTTTCCAATCTCTTTAGAGAGATAGGAGATTAAGTACATATTACATAGGTAGCTCAGACAAACATGAAAATGAGGAATAATCAGCAAAATTTTCAATTACTTGTAGTAATATGTAATATTGAAGGAGGTTTGTACTCATCTGATGTCTGACCATAACTGATTTTTATTTTTCCCTATAATCTGAACAATGGGCCTGATATATCTCTAATGCCTCTTTTACATCAGCACAAATGTGCTGATTTCATTGGAGTAGGCTTTGATTTACACTGTTGTAAAGAAAGGAGAATCAAGCTGTAAACATAGAAGGGAGGGAAAGCTTAACTGTCCTGGATCTCCAGAGCCTCTAAGTGCAAAATAGAGGAGGATTTATCTGGAGTGGCTCAGGGGTTGTAGGCAGTGTAATAGGCTATAACAGAGCACAGGAAATTTAGGGAAGAATGGGATTTACTCTTCTGTGGCTCAGCCATCTGTGGCTCAAGGTGAAAGTTCATTTGGTTAACAGACAGAGACATTTGTGACTGTAGTTAAAAGGAGCAGGTGGAGGTGAAGATGTATCATTTATGCATTCCTAGTTCTGTGCTAGGCCTGTTCTGGGGCTCAGGAAAATCTTCTGAGACTTTACACTTGGAAGGGTGGATTTTGGAGTTAAATCTAAAAGTTTATTCTTTATTTAGCAAAGAAAATATCTTTTCAGTAGTACAGGTGCTCTGCATAAAGTCTTCTACAATACTTTCTTCAGGTCATACAAGGAAACCTAATTTAGAAATATTACAGAAGGCAAAACTTCCCATTTTCTGTCTTAGAACTCAGCACTGATCTGATTACTTTTGACTGTGATTCCAGGTTATCTACCTAATTTTGTCTACAGTGTTATTACCAACATGTGTTTTCCCATGAGAAACATATTAATTTGATTGTTGCCCTGGGGAAATCTAAACAAAAACACCAAAAAAATTAACTACAAGAATGCTTTTTTCATAAAAAGGAATGCCATATACACAATAAATGACAGGCTTGTGTTTGGAAGAGTGGTGAAATCAAAGGATTTTCAGTCTGCACTTCCCAATATAAATTGCTCATTTCAAAACATAATGTTCTGCATAATTAGATCACATAGTTTGAGCATCTGGCCTATCAGTCTGTGAAGTGATGTGGTAAAATCTGTGGGTAGCAGGAGCAATGAACAGAAGTGATGCCCACCTACAGAGTGTTGGATGGCCAGAGTGATTCTGCATTCCCCATTTCCTGCTGGACAGGGGGGCTCTTTTCCTGCTGCCCTTTCCCACCTCTGCTCTCTGTGGCTCTTCCAGGGGCACTGAACTGGAGCAGTGGTGACTTCTCCCTGCCATGGCAGTGAGAACAGCCAGCCTTGAGCTGCAATTACCCATTGCACACTCGTTCCAGCAGAAGCTCAGTGATCTAGGACAGCCTTCCTTCAGCTGGAGGTGACGTGATGGAGGAAACAGGGCCCTGTGAATCACACAAATTGTTTACATTTCTAATTTATCTAAGTACCTCACACCACCAAACCTGAATCCAGCTACTTCCAGTATAGGAGGACAGTGTGAGAAAATTCCTTAGCAAATCTTCCTTTGCTTCCCTCCCTGCTGTTCCTTTTTTTTTCTTTCCATTTTCTCTGGATTTAATGAGTAAGCGTCCAGAAGCTTAATTGTGATAGATTGGGTGCAGCACCAAGTTAAATATTGTAAAAGAACATTGACACATTGATTGCTAGTATGTTTTTCAAACACTTTGCAAAGGTACAGAAGGTGCTGGAAAACGATGATTTACATGGATAAAAGCTCTCCAGTTTCTTCAGTGGACATATCATGACAACCACATTGTGGTTGCTTTAAAATACAATTGTATCCATCTGGCTTTGGATTGATCATGTTGAAAGAACAATTTGGAAATGTGAATTTTTGAAGACTGATATACCATTAATTCTACTTATTGTTTTCATTTAATTCCTTTAGTTTGTAGTTGCAGTTTTGTCACTAATAACTGAACTTCAGTAAAACTCAGGTGTGACTTTCAAGTATTATTACAAATCCTCTAGTCTCTTGGAAGCAAAATGTAAATGAAGAACATGGGCAGCTTCTGCTATACCAGAGAACCAGATAATCAAAGATATCAAGCTTTTTGAAGCATAGATCTATTTCCTCACATTTTAAAGAAAAAAAGCTCTTTTGAAAATGTGATTTTTAGCAAAAAGCAAGGTGATGGTTTAATAGTCTACTAGATATAGCCAGCATGCAGGCTCAGAGAAAATTGTTGCTTATCTAATTCTACATACCCTGAAAGCAAGTTTGAAAAATAGAAGTCATTGAGTAATATCTTTACTGGTGCCATAAATCAGAGACTTATTTGCATACAAATGAAAATTCAAACCAAAGTGCAGTAAGAAGTAACACTGCCCTAACAGTTAGGGATCAACATTAAAATATGAACCCAAGTTTCCACCCTGAAATAAAGCAGAAATCAGACAGGATCTTCTATTGGGAAATATCTGCTATGTACTTGTTGTTGGGGTTTTGGTTTGTTTGTTGTTTTAACTCTGAACACATTCACAGAAGGATGAAATTATTCACTGGTCTTTGACATAATGCTTGTAAACAATTCATTAAAATATTTTTGCTGATAGTATCAAAAATATGTGAAATATTCAACAGATAAATCACAACAACAAGTCATGGTTGTAACCTGTAGCAATCAGAAATGTGTACTGAGGTGAGGGACACAGCACTTTGCAGAAGATGCAAGTGAACTCTCTGTGCTTTTTATTAGCCACTTTTGTCAGTGTTGTTCCAAAGAGACAGCAATGAGTTCTGAAACAATAAAACCAAAGTTCATCAAAGAATGATATTGGCCTTCTCAGGAGAAAATACAGTGAAATGAAGCAAGGTGAAAAAAAACCCAAACCAACACATGAACACTCTAAAAATTCTGAGACAGATTTGTAGGGTCAATACAGCAGCACAAATACACAAGTGGCCATTTTAGAATCAGAATACTAAATGGAATTTAAGCTACAGTGGTCAAGGCAACACCACCTAATTAAAGGTCTAAAGACAGAGTTCCACCTACAGGGAATAGATGAAACAGCTTCCAGATGAAACAGATTGGGAGGCTGCAAATGAGAGATGTAATTTTTATTAAAAGGAACGCAGCAATTTTCCCAATGGTAAGGTCAGAAGATGAAAAAGGACTATGTGCAAAGATTTTAGAAATAGAATGCATTATTTAGAACAGTCCCTCCCTTTGATTTTTCAGTCTCCAGATGAGATTGGAACTTTAATTACACATTTACTTCTTTCAGGGATGACTTCTCTCTGGGCTCATTTTTTTTTTAACCTTAGCTCAATTTCGTAGTCTTTAAGCACCCTTGTAGTCCAGTTGACTTTCTGCCTACTTAAGTATGTGTTACAGAATCTTCATAAAGGTGATTGAATCTGGATGAAAGCTGATTATAAGTGTGCATTAAAACCTGTATAAATAGATATAAAGGTTATTTTGACATAAAGGCTATTCTTACATAAATCAAAGAACAGTGGATTTTAAAATTATTTGAACAATTTGCATATTGAGTAGATTTGTTGACAAGCTAAAACATAACTGCCTTAAATGACATCTCCATTACAAAACCTGTTCTCATATATGTAAGTCATTAGTGCAAATCCAATGAAATTTGTTTTATGTGGTCCTGTTTATTTTGTCTCAGGTGAAGCAGTCCATTGGTGGCACCATGCTCTGTGCCCATTGTAGACTGTGCAAAGACAGTGTCAGAGATCTAAAGGCTGCAGGGTTACTAAAGATTGATTAATCAAACATCAGAGGAACAGATTTTCTTTGGTTGGCTGAGACAGCCCACCTCTGGTCCCTCCTCCAAGAAAAATTATGTAAGGTCTTTATATTCAGCAACCCAATTAGAATTTGATGAGGAAAAAAAGAAAAAAAAAAAAAAAAAAAAGGTATTAATAATACCAGAACTTATCACAGAATCACAGAACATTTTGGGTTGGAAGGGACTCTAAAAACCATCTTGCTCCACCCCCTGGAGGAATGGGAGTGGATGAAGATGTTACAAAAAAATAAATAGCCTCAATTTACCCTCATCTAGGCTGTGAGGTGTGAACAATGTGTCAAAATTTGAGGATAAATAGATCTTATTTCCATCCTTGTGCATATAGTCTTCAAGTTTTGCCAACTGTATGAAATGCCACCACATAATTATCCTAAATTCAGGCTACTCTGAGGGGTGTTTAAGGGAGCTGCTGTTGGTGTCTTGGTGGATCTGATGCGCAGTTTAGGGATAAGAGTAATTTTGTAGTTGGTCAAACATTTACCATAGGGTACAGGCATTGTGTAAATTAGTATTCTATGCCTTCATAAAAAGACTTATTAGAATACAAATGGGCTGATTGTGACAGTCTCATTCTTCCCAGTTCATCTTTTTCTGCATCACAGTAGTGAAATGAGCTTCACTAGGTAAAGAGTTCTTTTTCGAAGAATCCTAGGGAGAAATTAATAGAGGACATGTACTCTGGCATTCATTTGGCCAGACTAGAAAACTTGTAAGTATTTGATTGTAGGATGCATAAAGTGTAATATGGAATTTGTTACTTTCCTGATTTCTGGAATGAAAGAGAAAATCTGTTTACAGAAGTAGTTAATTGAATATGCAATATAAACCTTTACAGATTTCTTATTAATATTAGTACTAAAAAAGAAAGGGTATATATTGTTTTAAAAAATCAGTCTATATTCATCATGAGGTGTATAAATCAGTCATTTGTTCATTTAAGATAAATGATATTAACGCTGAAAAGGCTGCACATCCCCTCAAAGAAATCAAATGTTTCCATGTGCTTTATACCTTATCCAAGGTAATCAATGTAAGTGCTACCTGCAGGGAGGGTGCCAGGCAATCGAATCAGCAAGTAATTAGAGGTGGCATTTTATAGATGGCAATATACAGAATTAGCTATCTGTTACAATTTCAGCTCTGAAATATTTGAGTCAAATCTAGTGTGGAAGACAGAACTTCAGTGAACACCCAATGCCACATTTCTCATGAAACCCCACAAACAAAAAGCTTTAAAGAATATCACTTGTTCTATTATGATTAGAGATAAACCCAGAAAAAGCTGATTGGTTTTGTCAATCTCTAAAAAAAAACCAAAAAAAGGCATTTTATCTGCATCCCCATGTATCAGATTATCATGAGCACTTACTTTTCCATATATAATTTATCTATACAAGGAATTCCCGTGGGCTGCAAGTGTTTTCTTTGTGTCCATGCCAAATTGTGTGGCTGTGCTTAACAAACTGAGGTCATTCGTGCCACAGTTGTTACAAGCTATTAGAACCCAGACTGAAATACTTAGAGCATTCATTTTGCAATTGCCAGAAATGCCATGGGCTGATTAGTACTGGTGATTGTCAGCATTTAAAAAAATAAAGAACAGGTGTACCAATAATGTGGAGTTAATTTAGCTAAGTGTACATTTTAATGCCAAAATATTGGAGGAAAAAACAGTTGTAAGAGCATCCTTGACCATTCCTTGTAGCTTCACAAAATAGGCCAGCCAATAAACAAGTGGAAACAATAAAATCATCATCTTTTTTTTGCTTTTCACCATATCCTGAGTGGTCTCTTCAGTGAGCCAATCATGCCTGACTGAGATTTTTGAAATGACAGGACAGATTGCATTGCTGAAGTTAGCGAAGAACTCTGAGATTTGACAGATCTATTTCCTCTGACAAATACCAAGTGTTTATGGTGCTTGCCTTGGTTTCGAGCCATTACAGGTGCAGCAGAGATGTAGGAATAACGCCACTTAAAAATGATAATTTTTCCAGGGAACAACACAATCATCCTGTCAATCAGAAATACATTTTCTTTCAAGTACAGTAAATAAATAAGCAGTAGTACTATTAAGTTGACAAAAAAGTACAAAAAAGGAATGTAAACTTCTGATGAAGTGAGTGAAAGCAGAAGGTTAAGACCTGGGCTATGGTCTAGAAGAGGTTTGTAATTGCGTTGTTGTCTGGGTGTTGGCTGGCTGATTGAACAGCCTTGGAGGTGTTCACAAGCTGTCAGGCCAGGGAATTGGAGTTAATGGACAGCTAATATGATGATTGAATGGCAAAAGTGGAGGCTGATCTCTTTGAGGATGGAAAATCAATAGTCTATTAGATTTGTCAGGCTGACAGAGAGAGAAAAGAGTGAAAGTCTGCTCTGTTTGCTTGCATTATGGGGGCTGCTCTAATTAAGCACCCACCTTGAGACAGAGGGGAACCTGTGGAATTGAAGTAGTAATGAGATTCAGGCTTGAAGTAAACGTAGTAACTGCAGTGTAAGGCATGCTGACAGACAATTAAATCTCTTTATCAATGCTGCTTCTTTCCAGAAATAAAATCTCCCATGGCAGCTGTAAAATGAGGCTGAGCCTGGTACGATTGTAAATCTTGCATCAGCTCATGGTTGTGCACCTTATTGATCATGTTGGTTTGGTGTTGGCTTCACAAAAATTGTAGATGCACTGGCCAGTGACGAGCTCTCTAAATGAAAGTTTCTGCTCCTGTGAGTGTGTATCTTGCTTGGGATGACTCTGCACCAGCCCTGCACTCTTCCACTCTTCCCAGCTGATATCCACTGTGACACCGCTGGCTCGCCGATAGCGCGGCGTATCTGGGCACACGCCAGCCAGATCAGTGGCACAAGGCAGCCCTCAGTCCCCTTCCCTTTTCCCTTCTTGCCATCAGGAAGGAACTAATCTGACTATTTCAATCAGCATGTGCATATCTCCTCCAAACCTGAGAGCAAATGTAATGCTTCTGACACTGGGAATGTTAGAATGTGCCTACATTCACTGGAGTTCAGTGCTGCATGAAATTGCTGATTTCGATTAAACCTGAAATTTTCCAAGGCTTCAGATGGCTCACACACGTGCAAATCTATAGTGTCATTATTTTTGTTATCTCTTTCCTAATCAGAGGTTGAGTAGATGAAAGGTTTTAGCCTCAGTATTTCTTGTGGGAGAGCATTTTATTTTGCAGTAAGCAATGGCAGCCTTTCTTCTCCCCATGTTTGCTGTTCATCTCCCAGCTTTTCAGCTTGTCACCACTGGAGGGTCATGTGAGTGCTCAGAGTCTGATGGGCACTGCCTTGCATCATTTTTTGGCAGGTAGTTTTATAGAAAAACAAACTCCTTTACCTTTGCCCCTCCTCCTTGCTCTACAGTTGGTATTTGCTGTGGCAATTTAAAGTCAAACTGTTGCATGCTCTGCTTTCTACAGTCAGACATCAGTGGGTATTATGGGTAGTTAACTGCAATTGGAAATTGAAAATATATAATTTGGGTTGTTAATACTTTTGGCCTGCCATTTTGATTGTTATCAGTTGCTGAGGGCTCCAAATGTCCAATCAAGGGTTCTATGGGCACACTTCTGGAACCAGGGATTACCTCACAGTTTTGCAGCCACTTGTGAGAGAATTCTCCAACACTACAAAACTTCTTCAGTCAAGGATTTACTCTGAGTGATTGCTTTGTCAGAACTCTTCTAAGTGGTAACATCCACTAAATTCCCAAGCAGATTCACAGGCAGGACCATGCTGATTACTGCACTCTGGGTTTCTGTGAGTAGATATTTCAAATAGAACTAAGAAAACTTTCTATAAATAAGGTCATTACAGCTTTCTTGTTTGCTACTGTATTTGTCAGCCTTTCAAAATGAAAGGTAATTTCCTCTACCCTGTTCTATGTTTCTGTTATTATGTCTATAGTGTAATATTTATTAATTTAGATAATTCTGTGTATTTAAAAAGGTACAGGAAGCTTTTTGTAAGGGGTAGGGCTATATATATGAGCCAGCTGTTTCTTTCACATGTGTATGTGTTCCTTGTAGCTGAATGCTCATTTGATTGGCTTCCCTTCATTATGGATTCAGTTTAATTTGAATTTATTAAATTAATTTCTGCTATTTACTCTACCTTATTTTACTTTACATCCATTTAAAGACCAACTGGTTGCTCTTCATCTCAAAATTAATTTTGCTTTGATAATTATTTTTGATTTACTTCTACTACTGCATTGGTTATATTTGTTTAATATTAAAAAACTAAGCCATAGCTCCCTTCAGTCTGGACTCAACACAGGTTCAAAGAGGGGTTAGCTGGAAGATATTCACATTTTCTTCACAAGAAAATGCCTTATCATTTGATCTCCTTTTCATAAGGATTTTATTATAGATTGTGGTGATTGTGCTTTAAAATGTATTACATAGGTGCGTATCATATAAGAAGAAAGCCATCTGATTTTGAAATGTGTATTGAGGATGTTTCTTGCAATGTTCCATTAGTTTATTTCTGTTAGTAGGTAAATAAATGACAGGTGATAGAGTGGTTTAAAATGAATGCCTTCCTTCACATCTGCTGTGAATAAAACCAGAATAGAATAAAAACAGGTGTCAGTACAATGACCTTGATTTAATACATGGAGAATGTTTGTAGAGCATTAAAAGTTCACAAGTTGTCATGATGAGGTACCCATCGACTCATAGGAGGATAAAGAGCAAGTGCATGAGTCTGAAAGAGTTTGACATTTTATGTTGTGTTGTGAGTGTCTCACTGAGGAGGCTGGATCCAGTGCTCTGAGACACTTTTTGGCACTGGTCAGCATTTCATTAAGCCAAGGTTTAAAGGAGCACAGATTTAAGTTCAGGTCTTACTGCAGAGAGCTGTAATATATTTTGGATACTGCTGACTCATCTCCTCTCTGAACAGAAGCTGATCAATGCATTGTTGCCACATCATTTGAAATATAAAACAAGAATTTGGTGCAGTGTAGGATTAGATTTTATTGTTAAAAATCAGGATTCATCATCAGTCTGAGTCTGATCTCTTCTCTAACAAGAGAAATTTTGAGCCTGCAGTGGCACCAAGAGACTAAGGGACTTAGACTCTCACTAAGAGACTCTGTGGTCTCTGTGCAAAAAATTAACAACTTTTATTCATAATTGTGCACAGCACAACAGCAAGGGTGACTCCCCATAGAAAGCATGGGGCTATCATGCTTTTACATATTCTTCAGTCTGAAATGGGCAGAAACTGAAAATAAATAAAGGACTTTACCAAAGTCCAGCAGTTCCCAGAAATTGTCACATTGAAGCTACTGGAGTGTATTTATATGAAATAAATAAACACACACACTGTGAGACCCAAACAGATGAGCTTTCCCTGGAGGAAGCAAGACTCGGGATATCTTTTTAATGGACAGAGTTAGTGTAGAAGCCAGAGACCCTCATGGACAGCAGCAGTGAGAGCCTGGCAGCAGCTGCCCCTTATTTATACTGCAGCCTTGGTCTTTTTGCTTATCTCAGTTTGGCACTTTAGAACTTTGGAGGAGAGGGAAGCTCCCTGATGCACTCGTATTGATGTTGGCAAAACGCGCTCTTGTCGAAGTTGGCACAACGCATCCATTTCAAATGGAATGCTGATTTTTTGGCAGTCTGGCTGAAATCTGATCCATGGCAATACATGTATGATTGTGGGCTAGTGCAAATGTGGCCTTGTAAATCATTCTTTTGACGTGCTGGTGTGTCAGTGATATTTCTTAACATTCCAATTTTCAGAATTAAATACTGCTGGGGCGGAGGAACTCTGTGCTTAAGAGGAATTCAGGAAAGCAGATCTTCCCTTGCACTGATAAAGTAGCTAATACTTAATATTTATTTAGGATGCACCTTTAAAATCAGAAAGAATTAAAATAATATAGCAGAACGCCTAAATTCTACTTTTAAAAATTTTTAAACTATTTTGGCACTTATTAACCAAAAATCCCCTGGCAATCTTCAGCAAGGTGGTTTTGATTTTGTCTTCACTTGCAACTAACTTCATAAAAGTGGCAAATGTGAAAAAATTTAAGAAGGCACATGGTTTTAAAATTCTGTGACATTTTCGTTTAAATTATATTGTAAACACAGTGTAGCTCTGCATAATCATTCTATAATTTTTTAAAAAAGAAAAAATATAAATTGAAAGGTTTTCCATTTCAACTACTGGTCTCTTTAGAATTGTTTTTCACTTCAGCCCTTGCTAAGCCATCAGGAAGGCTGAGCAGCACCACTGGAAAGTATGTCCAAAGCAGAGGCTGTTCAAGCAGGCCAGAGCAAAAGTGTTTCCTTTTGCTTCACTGCTTTTCAGAAAATGTCCACAGATTTCAGTTTCTATATCTGTTCTTCCTGATGCCCAGGAATGTGTTTTGTTGTATGCTTGTATTTCTTTTTTCCCCAAACTCCTAGATCATTAGTATCTATTGACATTTTTTAAAGTCCCACTTTTAGACTTAGACCTCAGGGACAATGAGTGCAAGTCAATTGTGGTTGTAAATAATGCCAAGAATTTCCATCGCCAGTACTTGGAAGAATTGAAGTAATAAAAAGATCAGGCTGTGAGTGACAACTTAAAACCTTACTCACTAGATTGAAAAGGTTATAAAGTTACAATTTAATGTGTATATACTCCAAAATTTTAAAGCAGAATATAGATAATTCCAGTTGCTCTATAAATACTTGACTGAGCTGTTCAGGCCTATTTTTCTAATGCTACATTCATTGCAACTATAAATTTAAAATAGACTGTGTCAAAGGAACAATTACAGTTTGTCACAAAAGAGAAAATTTAAGCCCATGTCCTTTCCTTTATAAATTATTAGACATATAAAAATATGTTATTTTTCCCTTAAATTTTAAAATCACTTCATATTGAGTTCACTGCCATCTGGATGCATGGTTTTATGCACTTCTCAGGAATTTACTCAGCTCAATTTTTGGTTCAGTTCAAACAAAAAAATCTTTATAAAATAAGTTCCCCCTGTCTACAGACAGAGACATCCTGATCATGCTGACCAATCTGTGTTTAGGATCATAAATCACTATTCCATTAGGCATATTAGAAAACAAATTGTTCTTTTCTGAATGTACTTTATGGAATATTAGCACAATGGAGATAAATCTTCAGTGGATATTCTCTGTGTAAAATGGATCCAATTTGTGTTTAAGGAAGAAAGAAGTTTAATGTTCCCTTTGCTCAGGACATTCTGCATTGCAACTTGTTAACATTGCAATCACAGGGTGCTGGAATTTTTCCAGCTGCATTCAGTTGAGATTATCTGACCCTGGATTTGGGTTCAGTCAGTCCAGCCCATTCTCCTCAGTCTTTTGAGTGTTTCTGTGCTGTCTGTATCTTTTAAACATAGAATATAGATTTGTATAGATTGTGAAAACAACACCTGAAAGCATTTTGCCACGTATGCTAAGGAAATGGAAACACTTCATTGCTTTCCCAACGGCCAAGCTTCTCTTGATATTGCACATGCTCATGTTATCTTTAGAGTGTAGCCTTAATAAATGCTTTATCTTTGGCAGTAATGTGCAGAGCATAAGTGGTATTGGCCTTGGAGGGATTTTTGACTTAATTTTCTGGATGCAAAGCCTCTGTTTCCCATAATTTATTATGTTTCAAAACCATCTCGGGGAATACAAAATGTGCACCTGAGGCTAGCTTTTATTTATTTCCAATCATTTTTGAACCTGTGCTGTTTTCTGGCATGAAAAAGTGTATATCAGTCCACCTGTTTTTATGAATATTTAAAGTACAAATAAAATCAATATGATCATATATTGATTTCTACAACATCTTTTGTATGCTTCAAAGTCCATAGCAGAATTAGAAATTGTGTTAAACTCCAAAAATAATTTGATGGCAGATTACACTAAGTATTTAATCACTCCAAAAAACCCCAATCCTAACAAATACCTTGGTTGGATCTCTCATACCAAAATTGATTATCTTGCACTGGATTTTAGACTTTGTAAAGTATATATTAAAGAGCTTAACTAGTAAATTAGAAGACAAGATAACTGCAGTGTAGATAAATGAACATTGCATAGAGAATTTTAACCAGGTTTTTGCCTAATTATTTATTCTCTACTGTGTAGTAAAAATGAGCAAAACTGACTCCATGGAAATATAGGATTTTGAATGATTGTTTTTATATAACTGGGAACAGAGGGTGCATATCTGCATTAATTTGCATCTCATGTTTAAGTCTCAAGGTATTTTTGGCAAGGTTCATCATTTATTAGGCATTTCTTCAACGCTTGGCCTATGAGGAGTATTGTCTTGATTGGGAACCCAGCCCTCTCAGTTGGGACTTTAAAGAGAAAAGAAAGGAGCACAATTCTTCTATAAATATGAGACCTTCCAATAATTTCTCCCTTGCTCACACTGCTGTGCAGTGGAAGCCTCCTCACTCACTCACCAGAGTTACTGTCCAGCTTTGGTCATTTTTCTACCCAGCTGGACAAATGGGGTAAAAACCCAGGTGAAAAAGCAGTGCTGTAAATCTCCTTTATCACTTCCAATGAAAGCTAAAGCTCCAGCCTGCAGAATATATGGGCTCTACTTCATCCTGCAGTCATCCTCCTGAGATGGATGGCACTGCCGAGGGGCACAGACTCCAGCGGGAGCCTCGCTCCTCACAGGCCCTCCAGGGAGATTGATGGGTGCACAGCATGGGCTCCTCTGGGAATCCTGGGCCACCAGAGCACATGAGGATCCCTGGATTAAGGCCCTGTGGCAGTTTCTCCTTTCTCTCTCCAGTTTGTGCAATCCTCATGGACGGACTGGGTGAGGCGAGACAAAGGCGGGGATGTCCCAGCGGTGCCCGAGGGAGCTGTGGGTGAACACCATGAGCAAGGAGAGAACCCACAGTACAGGGAAAACAGAAATGCTGAGCCAAACTGGGAATAAACCTCCAGAGCTCTGGAAATTAGAAGAGAAATGTTTTCAGGAGGTCAGGGGGCAAGCTGTGTTTGCCACAGTCCAAAATGCTGCACCAAGGCTGGAGAGAGGAACAGCCTGGAATGGGCAGAGAAGGAGGAGGAAATTCTTCCCTAAAGCCACTCTCTGTGTGTTCTCTGTCTAATCCTTTGAATTTTCTCTGTCCTAAGGAGTCAATTACTCTGGTTCTTATTTTAATGATATTTTGCCTTTTTAATTTTAAGAGACTGCCTGTCTTCTCTGCATACCCACTGTAAGGCAAAGATCTAGGCAGATTTACCTCAAAGCCTTAGCCAAGTTAAAGTCCTATTACAAGCCATTGAGGTGATTTGATTTTATTACCTGAGGACACTTTTTCTGAGCAAAGTTAGTACATGCTGCAGTGCTCTGCTGAGTCTGGGCATCCTTCTTCTTCAGCCCTATCTGAGCCCTTGATAGGCAAATGCCATGAATATAGCTCTAATACACACTGTTATTTTAAACTGCAGTGTAAGGATATCAGATTTTACAATATTGATTTGGATTTGTCTGCTTAGGTGACCCCTGGCATGAATATCATATTTAGCTGCGAACTTTGCCTTTTACTTCTTTTTTTTTTTTAATTCAAAGAACTCAAAATATTCTGATTTTTTTCTTTTTTTTTAGCATGAGCCTCATCTGGCACTAGTTGGTACAAAAAAAGCTCAACATCAGAGAAACAAAGTGCCAACTAGTATCAGAACGAACACCGGGACCAAAGGCTCTTATTGAAAATAATTCCTTAAATAATAACTTACCTTGAAGACATTTGATCTGTATGATCTGAATGCAACTGCTGATAACTTCAGAGAAATAGAAAACTGTGTTCAAAATCACTTTCTCTTGGGGACTGAAGTCCTGTCCGTCACATGGTGGATTAGAGGCTTGGCAGCTCGCCAGCCCATCAGACAGCACGTAAATTCTTTGATGCCAATTGCATTAGCTTTCCTCCACTAATGTGTTGTAGAGCTTGGGAAATAAAAGAATGGAGGTCAACATGCCAGCACGTACCCCTGGTACAGCAAGGGCTGCTTTTAATGTGCAGGAGAATGAAAACGCTTCAGAGTCCAAGCTGTGGGCTGGACGACCTCTCCTGCGCCCAAGGTCCCGAGATTTTTATCCTCAAGCCCTGAGTGCAACGAGTGCCTGTCCCAGGATGCAATTTGCTCTGAAATTCCCAAATGGACACAGTTTGCCTCCAGCCATTATGGCCTGTGATTTACGTGCAGATGCTGTGGGCTATGAACTTGGTGCTGAACTCCGCTCTCGCTCTCGTGGTTTTGTTCGCTGCGAGGGCCGGAGTGGGCAGGAATCAGCCCAGCTCACGAGCAAAAAAAAGCCAGACTTTGTGACTGATTTCAGCACCAGACAAAAACTCTACGTGCATCTTCTTCCCCAGGGCTCTTGCTCTGGGGCTGTGTTACAAGAGATGGATGGCAGCCTATGCTCCTGCTGCCTTGTGCTAAGCGCAGAGACAAGGCTCGGGTGATAGATAGCCAGGGCTGATGGTGTGTTTGCAGGCTAATTAATTGCTACATCCTCCTTTCTCCCTCAGAAACAGGGAGGAAGGACCCAACCACTCCCAAAAGCATCCTGAAGGATGACACTTGCTGGGGGGTGAAGCTTATTCATTGTGTTGGAGCAAAATCTATGTTAAACCTGAGAAATGATTGACCTAAGTGGATCTAATTACCACAAAATAATCAGTTTTGATGTGGAAATCCAGCCACAAAAACACTTAGAGCCCTCCAGTTTATCCTCCAGGATATACCCAAGAGATTTACACACCTACCTTGTATTTTTCCCAGTGTGTGTGCTTTGGGAGGCTCGGGAGGCTCCTGCCCCACTGCTGATATAGTGCCAAAGCCCTTCAGTTCACACTTTGCTACTGAGAAGGAATCAACTGTGACTCCCTGGGTAGCAGCTGGCACAGGGCTTGGCATCAGTCAGCCTGTGAAACTGGGAGATTGACACTGAAACCTGCCTTGTGCCTGGTAAAGGACTAGAGGAGGATAAAACTGGAAAGAAAGGAAGCTCTTTCATATGGAATGACAACAACAACAACAAAAAGAAGGGTTATATTGGTCTTAAGCCGGTTTTGGTCCAAAGATGGAAGGGTTTTATTTTAACCTCTGATTTTTCAGTGTTACACTGTAATAACCTCATCAGGGAGATAGGCTGTAAAGTGGGGAACAATTTGAAACGTTTCTCCATGACTGTTATGTGATCAATTTGCCATTCAAACTTGAAGTGAGTTTGGTTTTAAGTCATTAAAGGGGGATAGACCTCCCAAAGCAAAGGGACTCTGCTGTACTTCCCTCACTCATACTGATGATAATGGATGCTCATAAACCAGAGGCAAGGGCAACACTGCAACAGCTACCCTTGACAAGTTTGTAACCTTATAAGAAAACTCTCATTGCTTGTCAAAACCAGGGCTTGGTTACACAGCGTTATTTGACATGGACTGAAGAAAAGTTGCATTACTTTGCTGGGCTAAAAAGTGGGGAAGAGCAAGATTATGTACAAACAACAAAAGAAGAACATGCTTTGATAATAAATGAATGAGACAGATGATGGATGATGTGGAGATTGAAGTACAAGAAATGTTGGAGTAATTTTTAATTGCTTAATTTTACCCCTTTTGAATGTGGAAACATATCTTCCATGACTTCAGTGGTGGTGAAATATAGACTATGTATAAAATAGAGATCTGGCATGAGGTCAAATCCTTAGGTATATACAAATCTGGATCTCAGTTTTGCTCCAAGATGTACCAATGATATCAAGAGAAAGAAATATTTCCTATCTGTAGGTCTTGGAGGTGTTTTGATCAGTGCCAAGATGAGTCATGCACCTTTGGATGACTGATTTTGCTTTTGCACATCCTGCCCAGGTCTTCTGTATCCATCCAAATATTCTGCTCATTTACAGGGACTCTGACTTTTCAAGGTTCATACTGAACAAGTAATAATATAACCTTGGATGTGCTATAGGATAATTGCAGAATCTTGGTCATATAAATCACAAGTAAATTTATAGAATTCATACAGGGTATTCTGATACATAAAACCCTTTTCCTTCCTGGTTTCTCTTCACCTGAAGATTTCGAAGTAGTGTAGTAATGATTTCTCATTTCTGCTTTTAAGCAATTGCAGTTTGAAAATTTGCAGAAAATTGGTTAAATTTGAAAATTTAACCAGAGGATTTTTTTTTTTGTTTCATTATTATTTGAGGTACTGATTTGGGAGAGTACTCACAGACTCCTGTAGGATTGGTGTTTCTATGTAAAGCATAGAGAGAAATTATAATTCCCTTTCTTTGATACTTCTGATGGAAAAATGGAGTTGCTTTAATAATTTTTATGCTTTGTATGTTTCAGAACTATGAGGAGATCTTTCTTAGGTGAAATTAAATAGGAAATTGGACTGACTTCTAATCAAAATATTAATCCAGAGGAGAAAAGAGCTGTTGCTTACATTGTCTTAAAAGTTCTATCTGTGAAAAAAAACCAAAAAAATTCACCCAGATTTTTGGCCACATTGATTTGAAATACTAAACTATGGTGAGGTAGTTTTGCTTCAGCAAAGTCTGTTTCTGAATCCAGATATGAATTCCTCTTATTTCACCTTTCAAACAAGTCCAGTAAATAAGATGAAAAAGTTAGTTTTGTTTCCTCTAGTTTTGTATGTGTTGCACTGGGGAGAATGGAAAGAGAAGCCATGCTAGTCTGTTAAATTAGTTTTCTTAATTTTGACTCATATTACAGTAGTAATCCTCTTATAAAAATTAAATATAATCTTTTAAATCAATTTTTCTCTGCAGTTTTCTCTCTTCTTCCTTATTTCATGACTTCTCACTCAGAATATGGTCACATAATTTATTGTTTTCTGGAGTGGCTTAAAGGAATGGATGTAAACCTTCATGAAGATGGCAGGAAGATTATGATTTTCTAATTCTTTTAGCCATAAATGGAAGTTTTTCTGATCCACATTAGATTTCTCTCTTACCAAACTTCTCACTACTCCTCATTGCTAGGCTACATCTCACAAGCCCCTTTGTTTTAACTAATTCTTGTTCAGTTCTCTCTGAAAGGGTAAAAACTTTTAGACATGAAGCAGAAGGAAGTAGCCAGAAGCAAGATCTCTCTATTATTTGGGAGGTAAACAGATTTATCCCTCCTAAAGCAGCGATTAGTAAATCCCTCACTATTTAACTACCCTCTGGCCAAGGTAATAAAATTACAGTTTATCCCAAACCAGAAATATGGCAATAAAAATGATCCTCATAGTGACACTGAAGTCATTAGACATTTTTTTCTATAAGAAAGGAGAATGTGGCTGAGCTAAAAATCCTATAAATATCCTAAAAATCCTATAAATATACAAAAGCACTTGGATTATTTGGAAAGATACAGGCTCAGTTCAAGTAAAATAACCTTCCCTTGCACACATGAACACTTAAAGGATGCATTAGTTTGTATGATAGTTTCTTGCTGGTGGTTTTTGTCAACTTGGAGACAGGTGGAAGAATATGAGGATTATTATATGAATATGTTGAATATAAGGCATCTTATATGAATATGTTGAATATGAGCAATGTCATATGAATATGTGAATAGGAATATGTTGGAGACGTGAGGAATATGAGATGCCATGGGAACAGAGATGAAGCTGCAGTGAGAAGGGGGAATTTGAAGGGTGGTTTAAGGGCACTGGAGGTCAGGGACTGAGGGGAATTGGGGATGTTCCCACAAGGTGACAAAAATGAAGGTACAAATGAGGAAAAGGAAAATAGGAAGGTGAATAAGATGGACTGTGTATGAGACAAAGGGACAAGAGAAAGAGAAGAGGAACTAGCTAGACTGACTGCAGTAGAAGGCAGAAAATGCAGGCAAGCAGAGTTTCCCTAGTAGAGTAAATGATGTTTTGGAGGCTGGAAGGAGCCCCTGGAGAGCCCCATTTCTTTCACTGCCACTGAATATCTGCAAAGCTTCTTTCAGATTGTCCTGTTCTTCTACCAACCCTGAAAATCTCCTTGCTGGCTCCATAAATAGGTGTTTCATGAGTATGTGCAGTGCATGTGTGGTGTGTATATAGAGTGAGTTTCAGGTTTCAGCTGTCAGATGCTTCCCTGAACATATTTCTCAACATTTTTTATCCTGCTTGCTTTCACTCCAGTACCTGAATGATCCATGCAGACTGGAGGTTGGGAAATCAATGGATCTGAGCTTTTTTTTTTTTTTTTTTTTTTTTTTTTGGGGGGGGGGGGAGAAGGGGGGGGGGAAAGAATTTTTTCTGAGGGAGGAGGGATAGAGTAGGAGGACAAGGAACTGTGCAAAACATTTAGGCAAAATATTACACAAACAGCACCAATTTCAGGCATCTTAAATTAAGTGCCTGGCTTAATATTTAGACAGCTATTATTCCCACTGACTTTATTGCAAACTCTACCTGCAGACCAGCATTTCTGTTAAGGAAAGACTCTTCCTTGGAGCTTGAAAATGGGGATGTGTTTTATAGTTTGGAACCTGGGTTTATAGAAACTCTGGCTCCCAGTCAGAGTTTCCTTTTCTTCAAGGGCTCAGTCTCACAGGAGGCTGAACATTACTGACATTAAACTCGTGGAGTTCAGGTTTATGTTACCAAATACATAACACTGAAGAATTGAGCCGTAAGCACAGAATCCCCCAGCCTAATACATTTGGAAACACTTTGCTTTGCATATAGAGGGGATGAGCACACATCAGACACCTGGCAATTCTGATGATCCTGTTTTCAATAGAATAACATTGCATACTCTATTACCAGAAGAGTAATAAATGAGAACATTGAACAGAAGTGCCAAAAGGAATCCTTAATGTCGTTTTTACGAACATCTGTCATTTGTTTAAGTATAAAGAAAAATGAGCTTATGCAGAATGAAAAATCAGTTCTAAAATTGAGACTATCAGCACCTTTTGCAGAATATTCATGTTTTTATTGAGCATTCTACTGTATGCATGAGAATTCCCAGCATTATTTTTATGGCCCTGCACAATCTCCATTCTTGGTGTAGACCTGAGAGGAGCTGGCTTACACATAAGGACAAAAAGAGGTGTAATGAATCATGAAACAAGCCTGTTTTATTCAATAAGACATTGTCTGAGCTTTCTTTCCACATGAAGAACTGGCCATTCAAACAGAAATGACCTGCAGAATTTTTGCATAGAAAGGAAGCTAAATTCATTGGGGCATATGCAGTAATAATTCTGTTGTTTCACGATACTGTGAGATAAAATTAAACAATACTAGCATTTGGAAACTTCCCTAGTACACAGAACAATGAAGTATTTTCCTCTGAAAATGTCATTGATTCCTTTCTCCAGTAATTTTTAGCAGTTCAGTAACTGCAAGACCTTTGTTTTCAAGATAAATGCAGGCAGAGATGCCTGGCACAATGGAGAACAAAGGCTTAAAAATTTTTCTTGGGAAAACAAGGGTCAAACTTACCTATGCTTTACCACAAATAAAATGTTGCAAAAAGGCAACAGGTAAGAGATGCCACCAGCATACCTTGGGATATCTGACAAGAGTTCCTAAGTGGAATTTCTGTAGTTCAGGTATCACCTTCAACCAGGGAAGAGATGTAAGAAAGCTTATTGCTCTTAATAATATTGGTGGGCATCAGTGTTACCATGCTACCTATAAAATTCTTGGCCTTTGTTGTGTTGTGTAAAGCTCTGAGTCACAGGATGCCCCTGGAGATGTCATTATTTCAGAGGTTGATGCAGAGAGTAATGACATTTTTTTTTTCCCCCCTGGCTAAAATTAATGTGTGTGGAATTGTGGGTAGAAGGGAATGTTTTCATTGTGGGATTTGAAAATCTTGTACACCTAAAGATTAGTCTTAGGGGGTTTTTTTGTCTTTTTTTGGTCAATAACATGAAACCATGAAGCACTTACAAAAAGCTTTTCTTCCTTCATATCTTTGCAACATCCTAACTTTAGAGGATTGCACAGATTTTTCCATTTAGCCATTCCACACAACAGGTCTGGTAGTTCAATGAGTATCTTTCTCTTTCTTCTCACTGTACTCAGGGATGCCTCTGGTTGATTAATTTTAGAATAAAGCATTCCTAGAAGAGTTCTTCCAGAGAGGTTTTCTGTGAAAGTCTATTCTTTACATCCAGGGCAAGATGGTCCCTGCATGGTCAGGCAGCTGTGCAGCTCAGTGTATGGTAACTTTGATTTTTACAGTCTTTTAACTTTTGGATGTGACTTCTTCACGCAGGAAACACTTGCTGCAAGTCAAAGTGCAACAAGCTATCAAGTCAAATTAAAACTGGAAACAAAAAGGAGAGTTGAAAGAGTTTTTCTTCCACCCCAGAGTAGAACACTGGCACATCAAGGCTTGACCTTAAAGCTTTCACCATTAGGATTCTTTAATAGAGCAAGAAAATGAGTAACTGAGGAATGGAGGAAAAAGAGAGAGCTGCAACCCACAATAGTCCTTTGACTCTTTGTTGCTGCTGGAGGAGTCAATGGTGGACATACTGCTGCCTCTCTCCTCCCTTTTATGCACTTTACTGGGTCTGATCTTCTCTCTCTCTCTTTTTTTTTTTTTTTTTTTTTTTTTTTTTTTTTTTTTTTTTTTTCTTTTTTTTTTTTTTTTTTTTTTTTTTTTTTTTTTTTTTTTTTTTTTTAATATGTGGTTAGTCATTTTCATTATGAAAGGTCAGTCTACTTTTCTGCTGGAATTTGAATGTTGTCCACATTTCTTCCCCAAATGTCATTACATCGGCTAACATTTTTATCACCAATTATGGCAAGATTTTGTAGCATTTCTAGCACACATCTTTAGAACACATTCTGTCTAAAGAGTTCTTCCTTTTGTAATTAAAAATGACCTGGCTACATAGTAAATGCTAAAATATTGTGAAATGCTAATAGCTGTCTTCAAGGACCGAGAACCTTCTGTTCCCTGTAAATTATGCAAAAATGTGAGTTTGAGATCTTTGAAAAAATGTCTTTCCCCCATGTTCATAAATTTCTGCAAATTTAAATGGATAAGGTCAGTAAATTTGTCTGCAAGACCATTTAAGAATAAATGTTTCTGAAAACATAGTTCCTTAATCTGGCACTCTCAGGCTCTGCACAACCCTGACGCACATTTCTTTGCTCGCTTTTCATATTGACTGATTCCCCCCGTTCCTGCATTTCTTTCCCCAGAGTATTTTTACAATTATAGAATCAGTTACCAGCTGAGAAAAAAATGGACCCAGGAAATGTAACTGGGTGAGGAATGAGGCCTGAGCTGCCCTCCTGACACTGTTGCTGTCTCTGAAGCCAACCTGTGGGACACCTTTTCTTTTCCCCTGGTCTGCCTCAGCTTTGTTCTCTGCAGATGGAGTTAAGGGAGCACTTGGCACCTACCTGTGAAAAATGTTCATTTGCTGTTATCTGTGTATTTTAGCAGTTCTCAATGCATAACCATTTAAACCACTTGGAAAACTGTTAATTACATTTCAGCTCTTCCACGCCTCCTCCTCCTCCCATCTGCTCCCGTTTTCTCCCACCTTTCCCTATCACCTCTCCCTCTGATGAAGGCAGAGCTCAGACATTCCTGCCTGATGGTCCAGCTCAGTTCTCTGGCTCTGGGAATATTGATATGTGATTTTAGCTTGTTTACCTCTCTTTCTCTGCCACAGAATATTCTTATTTCCTCCTGTTGGTTGTTTTTTTTTCCCCAAAGGAAGTTGCCAAAGTGAGTAGAACAATGAGGTTGGCCCCTCTGTGGTGTCCCTGGGTCCTCTGGAGCTGGGATTTTGCACCCACAGGTGGGAACCACAGGTTGGAAGGGTCCCACTCAACACGAAGCCCAAGAGGACTCTGTGAAATCACTAATTACAAAGAAACCCCACATTTAACAGTTTTTTACATAAGAAGCCATCAAAGTTTGCACTACACTGGGTATTCTGAGGACATGGTAAATAATCAAATGTGTGGTGTATCAGATTATCCAGAAATTATATCAATGTTCTGAAGGCAAAATTAGATTTTTTTTTCTGCCCATCACGTATTTTAATGGAAAATATGGTTGCAGAGATTTTATTTTCCCAAGTTTAGTAGGACTTTATTATTTTTATTGTTAGAAGCCAAGACAGGTATCTAGTTTGTAATGCACTTATCAGTTGTAGGGACCCTTTGGGTTGCTAAGTACATGTAATGGAAAGAAATGAGAGAGAAGAGCTAATCAGGATTTTTCAGCAGAATGCTCTTTCCTGGAAAATGGTGTTTCGAGGAAACTCAAATGTTTCATGGAATTTCTTTGAGGTTTCAATATGAACTTTTGCAAAAAGACAAGCTGTGACGTTTGCAGGAGGCAGTCTGGCATCCTTCTTTGTGCTGCTCTTGGCATGACATCCTATCCAAGAGTGTAACCAGAATTATGGAATGGTTTGGGTTGGAAGGTGCCTTAAAGCTCAACCAGTGCAACTCCCTTCCATGGTGAGCCCATCTTTGACCGTCCCAGGCTGCTCCAAGCCCCATCCAACCCTGAGTTTTCCAGGGATGGGGCAGCCACAACTCTGGTGCTATAAATGACTTTACCTCTCATTGTGGTTCTGGTGTAGTGTGCAGTAATATGAACAAAGAATAGAAAAGGAAGCATCAAAATATACGTTAAAAAGAATTTAATTTGAATTCTAAAATTTTCCAAAAAGCAAAGCATTGTTTTGTCAAAACATGTTTAGACCTGGAAAAAAAAAAATATATATATATATATATATATTTAAATTAGGATTGTGAGAAATTACCATTCTTTATTTTGAAAAAAGAGTTGGTGGGTAATTTCCAAGAAATGTCTTCCTGGGAGAAGAGGCTCCAGCAGCTTTCTGTTCCATCCTGGTCTGCAACAGGAGCTCTGCCTCAGGCTCCATTGCTGACTCAGGCAGCATTTAGGAATATGAACTCTCTCACATCACTGACTTACCTCTTTAATTTCAGACACTTTTCTATGAAAGGTGGTTGCACAATTTACCATATGTAATTTTTAAACCTAATTTAAGTAAATTCTGTACCACTTCTCATCAAGGCACTTTCAATTTAATTTTTTTTTTTTTTTAGGACCAGTTTAATTAAATTTAACATAAGTCAATTCATATTGATTGAAATTACCTTAAATGAGTTTGGCTTGAGCCCAAATAATACAGTCTTTTGCACCTGTTTTAAGTTAAATTGGTTTAATTTTATACCAACAGTTCTACTGTTGCCACCCGTCAGTGGCAGACAGAACACAGAAAGCTCCCACTTCTGGGCTGTTATGAAGTAGCAAGCAGAGAAATAATCTGAGATTACCTACGTGCACTCAACTCTCANGTGCTATAAATGACTTTACCTCTCATTGTGGTTCTGGTGTAGTGTGCAGTAATATGAACAAAGAATAGAAAAGGAAGCATCAAAATATACGTTAAAAAGAATTTAATTTGAATTCTAAAATTTTCCAAAAAGCAAAGCATTGTTTTGTCAAAACATGTTTAGACCTGGAAAAAAAAAAATATATATATATATATATATATTTAAATTAGGATTGTGAGAAATTACCATTCTTTATTTTGAAAAAAGAGTTGGTGGGTAATTTCCAAGAAATGTCTTCCTGGGAGAAGAGGCTCCAGCAGCTTTCTGTTCCATCCTGGTCTGCAACAGGAGCTCTGCCTCAGGCTCCATTGCTGACTCAGGCAGCATTTAGGAATATGAACTCTCTCACATCACTGACTTACCTCTTTAATTTCAGACACTTTTCTATGAAAGGTGGTTGCACAATTTACCATATGTAATTTTTAAACCTAATTTAAGTAAATTCTGTACCACTTCTCATCAAGGCACTTTCAATTTAATTTTTTTTTTTTTTTAGGACCAGTTTAATTAAATTTAACATAAGTCAATTCATATTGATTGAAATTACCTTAAATGAGTTTGGCTTGAGCCCAAATAATACAGTCTTTTGCACCTGTTTTAAGTTAAATTGGTTTAATTTTATACCAACAGTTCTACTGTTGCCACCCGTCAGTGGCAGACAGAACACAGAAAGCTCCCACTTCTGGGCTGTTATGAAGTAGCAAGCAGAGAAATAATCTGAGATTACCTACGTGCACTCAACTCTCAATGGTATAATTTCTGGAGTAAAATACCTTTTAATTAGTATAAGCTTCTGAGCAACTCATCAGTGCCAGGTCTTTGAGCTTCCATTCTTTATCACTGATTTTGCTATATATTATATAATCAAATGAATAGTAATTTATATATTATCCATTTTTTTTACACCAGCTTTTATTGTGCTCTTACTCGAGCTTACACTTGTCTGCTTTAGTATTCTGACATGCTTTCCTTTCTTTACATAATTTTAATGAGAAATACCAAATTAATGCAAAATAGGCTAAACTCAAAGCAGGAAAATCAGGGGATTCTCTGTGGTGAGCAAAGGCAGCAGTAAAGGTATGATCCTCCCTTGTTAAAATTTTCTCCCTAAGTCCAGAGCTCTCAAACACCAGCAGAAACTGCCCCTGAGCTTCATCTGAACTTTCCCATGTGTCCCTTAAAAATGTTACTTAGGAGAAAGGCAAGTAAAGCTGATTTTGTGACCAGGAGGAGGGGTTTGCTAATGTGACCATAAGTTCACCAGGTGTGTATGTAAATATTGGAGCTAGTTCTCTGCTCACATCACTAGAAACTATAAAAGATCAAGGGAAATAGAAAAGATTAATTTGGGATTTTCCCCTACGTAGGTTGTAGCTGCGATGGAAGTGTTGCTAGAAGAGAAAAAGCTGGACTCCCCTTCTGCTTATAACCTGTAGAGAGAGGAGCAGGACTAAAACTGGGGTGTAAAATAGCTGCAGAAGTGAGAAACAGATGTTCTCCCCCTGTGCACAAACAGGCAGGTGTCTGACAGGACTGTGCAGGACAGGCTCACCTGGGTGCCTTATTAAGACCACAAAGTGATGACCACACCTAGAAGCTTGGCAATTTCCAATGTAAATATATATTTTTTGTGCATTTTAGAGGAGAAAAGACACTTTTTACTTTTATCCTTTTTTTTCTCCTCAGACTCTCTCTTTACTACAGAACTAATTTTCTGGTGCAGAGCTGTGACCGATGTAACCCAGTGTGTGTGAGCCATACAAATTAACAGAAAGGAAAATAGTGTGCTGTCAGGGATTGATATACCATTTAGTACCTCTGCATAAATACCCATTGCAATGTAAATATTACTGTTTGGAAAATGTTTGACCCTTTCTAATACAGGAGGCCACACCACATTATATGAGACCGTGCTCTGTCATGTTGCAACCTGAGATGAAGTAACAAGAAGTGACATGAACCTTTGTAAAATGCCACAGTGCAGTAACCCATTTTTAATGCTGTCAGTATAAACCATGGGAGCAGGTAGAAACAAATCAAACATAACATCTGAACGGGAAAATATTGTTAAAATTACCTACAGCCTTCAGTTAATATCTGACTGTCAGGACATCTCTGGCTGAGGTATCAATTCACACCGAGAAATCGAGAAATCATGCGGGTTTGGGACAAGAGTGATTGTGAATCTCATTACAGAGATTGTCACTTCAGTGACAATCTACTGTAACTTATCTGCACCTCAGCATCACAGTCCAGTAAACAGGATGAGTTTTGTCTTGGTAATTTTCTTGAGTAACAGCCCCACAGGCCCACCTCACCTCCCTGCCCAGGTCAAAAGGAGTGAGTATCAGTGGGCTGATTAAGCATTCCAAATCACCTTGCAGGACTTTTGCTCCCTCTACTCTCAAGTTTTTCTCCTCCTAAACTGCCCCCAAACACATTCCTGCTGGGATGAGAAGGCCAGCAAGTCTTCCTAGCTCTCCTTTACTACATTTCCCTGAAGACTAACAGCATCCAGCTTTTATGGTCCTGACATTTCAGCAGTCCTAGGGCCGCTCCCACAAACGAATCTTGCACTAGATGCCAAATTACATCCAAAAAGCAAAAGCAGTGCACTTCTCAGGAATTTTATAGGACACTGTGGAATTGAACTGGACAACGAATTTAAGAGTGTAGAGACTGATTCACCAGCATTAATGCTGAGGAATCAAGTAGCAGATTCATTGAGTCTGGTGGTTTGGACATAAATAATGTTTAAGGCAATTAACTATGGATTTCAGGCTTGTCCTGAGGACTTTATCAAACTGCAATTTTACAGCACAAAGGAGGGTTTTTGAATTCATGCATGGAAATAAAAATTCCAGTGTAACAATGAGGTTCTTTGGTGTATATTATGCAGCAAGTAGGTCTTGATGACACTACTCTTAGTGTATATGAATAAGCACTATCATAATAAAAGTGCTTCTATTGGAACTGGTAGTAATTGCAATATCTTAGGGATTTCTCTTTCATGTGACCTTTCTGTTGAAGATTTTATTCTCTTAATGTTCTCCCCACTGAAAGAAAGAAGATGGCAGTGGAGGATATTCAATAACAAACAGGTGAATCTTGATATCTGACCCAAGATCCCAGGATCTTGGGATTTTTCGCAATTTAAGGAATTGTTCACAAGCACCCATAGGTAGAGAAAATTCCCACAGCCCTCAGCTTTCTAAGGAATGTTGGTCTAATAAACCAGTGATGTGACCTGAGACAGGTTGGTGGAGATTTTATGTTGTTAAACAGCACAAGAAATGAAACACAAGCATCAGCAGGGGAAGTTCCAAGCAGATATTAGGGAAAATGTTCAAAATGGGGGTGATCAAGCATTGGAACAAGTTGCCCTGAGATGTTTTATAGTTTCCATCCTTAGAGGTATGAAAAACACAACCAGATAAAGCCCTGAGCAACCTGACCCAATTTAAGAGTTGGGTTCACCCTCCCAGTGGTCTCTGCTGTGCAAGGTCATCTTTCCCTGATGATCTGCAAAAGACCCTAAAATATTCTGTGATTCTCAGCCAGCAGTTTCACACTGAGTAGCATTGGGTGACCTTCTCTTCCTCACTAATTCACTACAAAGAGTGACTCCAAGGGGTTAAATGCATTTTATTTAGGGATGGATGATGAATATGGACTGCAGATAAAGGAGAATCACATGCTATTGGCTCATCCACTATTTGTAATCTACTGTTACAAATGCTCCTAAATGTACCGTAAAGATATTCAGAATTGTATTCATTCTTCATGTTATCTTAACATCTGGTCTAAAATTGTAAAGACATATTCTTTTTGGTTCATTATTATTATGTATACACTGTGATAAAATTAAGGACTAACCCAGCTTGCTGCAGGTGATCAGATTTCCTCTTTGACCTTGTCTGATATCATCTCATCTGTTTGTGTTCAAGACTGTTTAAAAGCCTAAACCTATCCTGCACAAAACAAATATAGGAGGAAAACTCTTAAGAAATGCTCTTTATTCTAAGCCCAATGGGCTATCTTTATTCAATAGAGCCAAGTATTTGACTAGTTTTGCAATAAATAGAAGCTGAAATGTAATTTACCAGCTCTTCATGAATTGTTTATTCATAGCCACCCTCGGGATATTCTAATACTATTGAATTACTCAGTATGATGTTGACAACTAGTTTATTTTTTTTCTTCTAATTTCTGCAATGTGTTGTTATCCAGTATTTAGATCTAAGAACTAATTACTGGGGACATGTGAGAATTTTGAAAAAAAAAAAGGCTGTAGACAAGTTAAATAAAACAGGCCAAATTCTACCCTGAATTATTCTGGTGCAGCCCAATGACAGCAGCTTTCTCATGACAGCAGAAAGACAGAATGTAGGTAATTAACTATTACTGCAAAATTATTTTTCCATCTGTGACATTGCTTTCTAGATCTCCTAAAAATATTCCAGGGTTGGGGGGATTGATTTGTTTTTCTTCCCTGTTGTAGTGATATAGTAAACTTCTCTAACAGGAAAGGAAAATCATGGTTAAAAAAAATCCCTTGGCACGAAATTGCTTTTCAGGAGGTTTATAGGGAGTGCTATTTCCTTTGCCAAAAAAAATTCAAGTGAAGTACGGTGGCATTCCCAACCACTTGTACAGGACAGACTGAAGCAATGATTTCAACAAGGCTACAGAATGATGAGTTAGAGTTTGGTGAAATTCCTGAGAACTGACTTGTGCCTGCTCCCCTGGGAGCTTTCTGAAGGGTTTCATTGGGACAAAAACCTAAAAACAAAAGCCTAAACACAGAGGCTTAAAAAACCCTACCAGGCATGACCTATTAAAACAAAAAATATGTGGTTTTGAGAGGGGGAAGGCACTAATTAACTGAAAACCATAGCAGCTTTGTTGTTTGACCTGGAAAGATGTGAGTGTTAATTTGAGAATAGGCAGAACTTGCTTGTAGCAACAGAAGATATAAAGATGAGGAGGGGTATAAAATATGAAGCAGAGGGAATACTGCCATGCATATTTTCAGTTCATGTTGTGACAGTCGGTGTTGAGAGACTTGGCAGGTTAAAAATAACTTTCTTATTTTGTTACAATTTTAACTTGCAGCATTCCTTTTTCAAAAACAGTTACAGCACTAATTACTTAATTTCCTTAAATATTTGTGCCCTAGAATAATGCAATAATTTAGTAAAGGGTTAAAATCAAGGATGATTTTGTATGGTTTTCTAAAGCAAGACCCTCCGGTACCCAAATAAAACTTAAAGGTAAATTATATAGTGAATATTTTCAAGGCATCAGAGCCTCTATATTGCCTATGTCCTACATGCTCAATGCTAAAAATAAAATAACCACTCTTATTTTGTTTATCAGGATACCAAAAGCTGCATTGTGCTGTACACTTCCCATAGTGATACACATTATATTATTGGAGTTATCTCTGATCCTTTCTTTTCCTCCCTGTCAGAGTTGTAGAATAAACTGAAATATCCATGTGATGCACGAATCACAGAGGGATCTGTGAAAACTCAGGAAATAACCATCATTCACTTGGGGTACTTTAAAAATCATCATCCTTCAAATTAAAAATTCTCCACCTGAAAGACAAGCTTGATGGGGAAGGACCAGGCTCATCTCCTCAAGATTCCCATGTAAATAAAAAAAAAACTCATGCTGAGCTTTGGTCCCTGTGCTGGCACTGCTGACCCCAGCCAGGCTCAGGGGATGTTTGCCTGCAGCCAGGGAGGCCAGGGCTAACAGAATGGATTTTATTCAAAGGAAATGCAGTTGTTCTGGCATAATTAGGCAGGCCCTGATCAGAGAGCCGTGCCAGGGCTGTTCTCTGTGCCCACCCCATCTCTGTGTCTGTGACAGGTCCCACAGCACTGGGGCTCCTGGCACAGCTGCTCCCCTGGCCTGCTCCGGAGGGTGATCCCTGCAGAGCTCAGCTCTGGACATGCAGGAAGCTCAGCCTTCACCCACCCAGGTGATCCAGAGCTGTTTCCCTTGCTCTCCCTTTGCCAGAGGCTCTGCTGGTGCCAGCATCCCTGGCTGTGTCACTGCTGGGGATTGCCCATCCCCTGGCCATGCTGGGTACAGGCCCTCTCAGGGTGGGCATGGCATTTAAAGCCCTGCAGCTTTTCTGCTTTCCAGACTGCTACATTTGTGTCTGTCCCATGCAGCTCCTTGCACATCAGCTGTATTAACAACAGGCAGTTTTCCTGCTCTTCATTCCAATATTTAACTCTCTGTTTTGTGTGGAGTTCTCCTTGTGGCACTACTCAGAGGTTCCCACCCATCCTTTGAACTTTCAGCAGCACAATAACCCCATCACAAATGTCCTGCTTCATTGCATTCCTGCTGCAGGGATTGGATCCCATTTCTGCTCAGATTCCTAGTCCCAGCTATTTTTATGGCTAAGTGGCAAAGTGTGGAGGTTTTTCCTCTGGAGCTTGGAGCTTATAGTCCAGAAGGGCACAGCTCTCCCTCTGGAATTCAACTTTTAACCAAAGCAGAGACTTTTACATATAAATTGCAGAGTGTGAGAGCAAGCAAAGATGTCACAATTCTTAGTGGCCACAATTAACTTGCTTCATTATGAAGCATCAACATTAATATTTTATTCACCCATAACTTCATAGCATGAAAGGCAGCCTAACAAAAACAAACTAAGCATCTTTCACACCTCTGCTGTTTCACTCTGATTGCCCACCAAGAAGTGGGGGAGTTTCTTTGGGACATCAGCCTAGGATTCAGGAAATCTCTTGGCATTCCAGGAGTCAGAAACCTCTCCTTGCCTGGTCCTCAGCAGGTGCCAGCAGTGAAGTCTGTATCCCTTTCAAGTTTCTGATGACATCGTACACAGCTCTGAAGTTCAGGTCTTTGCACCACGGGGCTGTGGAGTAATGCAGGTCTGGCAGGAAGGGAACCATCATATTCATCATTTCAGCTTTAGAACTCTTCTTGCCCTTTAGAGCTGTTGTCCTCTGTGAAATGCAAAGTGCCTTTGAGAAAGCATCATTTATTAATAAGATATATTCTTTTAGATTTTGGCAGGTTACATTCCTAAAAAGACCCAGTGCGTCCTTATGTAATGAAACGGTGCACAATTCATGTCTCACCTCCTGCCAGTGCTTTTAGAAACAGGTGGAAATGAGTAATTACCCATAAATGGTAGCATTCCTTCATTACTTACAGAGAGTATTTGCCAGTGATCATTTAGGATTAAATGTTTTTTTAAAAGGTAATACCATTCATGGACTTGTCACGTTCAGAACTTCAACGTGTCCCTTAAACTCCTCAATCAATTTATTACAAAATTATCCCATTTTTAAAGTTAGCTTTTTTACTTCTGTCACTCTGTCTGATCCATATATAACCCATTATTATCAAGTTGTTTGTATATGCCAGGGTATCAGAACATGGAAATAAAGATTGCTCTGAGTGGTAGTTTGAAAGAAGAAAAGCTTGTGTCACCTGAAATTCAGGCAAGAATTGAAGAAACACTGCCCTGTGCCACTGACACCATCACACCAGCTCTGGAAGTGCTCAAGGCCAGGCTGGATAGGGCTCTGAGCAGCCTGGTCTAGGGGAAGCTGTGGAACCCATGGCAGGGGCTGGGACTGGTTGAGCTTTGAGGCCCCTTCCAACCCAAACCATTCTGTGGTTCTCTAATCCTCTAATTCCATTACAGCCTTAGGTCAGATTTCTGTGTAATGAATGGTAGAAGGTGGCTCTGGAAGCTTTCCCAGTGGTGCTGTGCTGAGGTTGTGTGGGGCTGTGTGCCTGGGATGGGAAGTCACTGCCACACTGGGGCCAGTGAGGGATGTCCTCCTCCAGCTGAGCCAGCTGTGTGTGCTCTTCCCCCACAGGGAACAGCTGCACTGCAGATGTTTTCACTGGGTGTCACAGGAGTCTCCCCATCCGTTGCTCCCATCCATCTGGAATGCATGGCTGAGTTCTCCTGTCACCCCCTGACCTGGATCTGCACTTGTTTTTCATGTAATAACATTAGGGAAAGCCTCTGCTTTAGAGACCTCCTCTCTTCAACAGTGGCTGGCCTGGGATAAGGTAGCTATAAATTTCATAAAGCTGCAGTCACAGATTTGGGAACTGATTACTTCCGATGGTCTCAAAAAGCTGGACTTTTCAGGAAGGATGAAGGGTAATTTCTATTATCTTAGCTTTCCTACTTAGAAGTGTGTGAGATGCAGATGTGCTAGTTACAGAAATAGTTCGTTCTGCAGAAAATGTAGTTTAATTCTTCAAACATATTCATAATTTTTTCTACATTTCTCATAGATGCATCAGATTATTATATAATCTCTTGTAATATAAACTAATATGCTACCATTCAGCTAAAAATAAAAACAAAAAAAAACTTTGTGCTTTTGCCAATGCAGCTGAAATGTCACTGAGCAATGGTGTCATTCAAAGCCCAAATCACCAGTGCAGTGCAAATATTGTGGGGTTAATAAGCAGTTCATTTAGTCCTGCAGCCCTAATTTTATTCAGGCAGGGAAGGCTTCTTGGTTTGCATTTCCATTTTCTACAGGATACACACATGGCAGTTTTGTGAAATGAAGGACAAGAAAAGGGTTCTTGCTTGGTGGATTCTGGAAGCTGTAAGAACACCTTCCCTAATTTCTGTGGGCACTGAACCAAAAGGCTGCAGTGCACTATTGCAAAACTGCCACAGGGAAACTTTTTGTTATAAAATATATAATGAGGCCATAGGTGTGATAGTGGAGTTTTGAGTCTTCTCATCTTAGTAGGGTGTGGGTGTAAGTAAGGGAGTTTTCTGCTTCCTATCAGAATGCATAGAAAAAGTATTTGAAACTGGAATAGTTTGAACTATTTTCTGCTGTTAGTACTCAAAATAAATAATCCTTACTAACTTGGTGGAAATGATTGATTATTCCCTAAGCACCACTTTGTAGCTGGAACATGGACTCTTGCTGGTGTGCTTAAAACAGCACAAACAACCCTTTGCTTTAGAGCTTCAGCTAAGCATTAATCACACAAGAGTTTTACCATTAAGTGTTTTGGTATTGATTAATAGGCTGGAATTTGAAAGTTTTAAGACTCTCTCTGACTGTCCACACAGTGCATGTCTGGGCCTGTGGGAAATGCTCTGAGCTCAGGTTAGAGTGCACCTGCCATTAATTCTCATTAAAATTTTCACCCACCTTCTTCTCCTGCAGGATCTAAAGTGATTGCAACACATTTCCCACACAGAAATAAGTATGATAGTATGACAAAAGAAGTACCTTTATTTAGCATGTCAGATGTGAATATAAAAGACATTCATGATGATGGATGGATTTGGGGGGCTGAAGGAGAATCTCCTTCGCGGGTCAGGACTAAATGATCCCGTTTGCTCTCTGAGGAGCTCCAGTGGTGACAATTGTCAATGTTGCTGCTGACACAAGGCCACTGCCCCTTTCACTGAAACAGCAGAGCAAGATGAGTGTCCCCACGTGTTCCTGCAGTTCCCAAGCTCGTGGGTGACCTTATCCCAGCAGTGTGATGTGTTTGGGCAGGGCTGTGCCTCTCCCTGCTGCCCTCCCTGCCAGCGCTGCCGGGCATTCCCTTCCCTCTGCTCACCAGACCTGAGTCGGTTTTCCCTCCTGGAAAAGTCTAAAGGGGTTTTAGTTTTCAGTTTCCCTGACTGAAACTTCCTAAAAAATCTGTGATAAGGCTTGACTGGGAGGAAATAAAATCCAAAGTGTCCTGAACCCCAGTGTCCTTTGTTGTTTCTCAGGGGCAGGGAACAAATCCCGGGTGGAACTTGGTTGGTTTCTAGGATGATGAGAGCAAGAGCACCCATCAGGGGAAGGCTCTCTGTCTGATGAGAACACAGGACCAATTCCCAAGAAAGTTCCACAAAAGCAGTGGATATTTTAAAATGTCAGGGAGAGAGAGAGAATTTCCATTACAGACGGGATTCTAACATTTAAAATAACTATCCCTGCCATAGTCCTCAGCAAAATATCAAAACACCATCATTTTAACATCAAAAGGTATGTTCAGCTGGTCTTTTTTTTTTTTTTGCCTTTTTTTTTATCTTTTAAAATTTTTTTTTCTTTTTTTTTTTCCAAAAGACTTAGACTTTTCAGACTCTAAGGTAGAGACTGTTCATATCTCTTTTTTTAAAAAAGCTGTTTGACAGCTGATCCTGAGAGGGGTTCTCTCAATCTTTAACACGTAATTAAGCTGCAATATTTGGAATTTTGAGGCTGGTTTTTCGCCTTTGAGGAGGGAGAGTATTCGATGGCATGAATCTTTTCAACTGCAGTGGTGCAAGAGATTACTTCAGCAGTTTGCCACAGAGCATTTTTCAGAGACAATGACACATTTGTGACCAATATATGGCAAGAATGAGCTTCAATTTTTTCATGCAGCAACTTTGGAAGAAACATTGTTATGTCTATATAGTTTACATGGTACTTAAAATAGCTCAGGCAACCTCCAAAGGTAGAAAGTCAATTTTTTCAAATATAAATCTCAATTTCAGGTCAAGCTGGAAAAAGAAAATAAAGCAATTTAGAAATACCACTCACAGGTTTTTTTCTCTGAATTTGTAAGCTTGTGTATAGCTGAAAGGCTCAATTCTGGGCTACTTAAAGGAATTTGTTCTAACCCATCTGGTGTACAAACACTGACATTTAGTGTCTTTTCAGAGTTTTCCACGGGGTCAGAGTCAGATGCTAAGATTATTCTTAAAGGTAAATTTTCAGTGTAAAGTCTATATGAAAAAGAATAAAAACAGGAAAGAAAAAAAAAAATATCCAAGCTAAATTTCTTGCAAACTCCCTGTACTGCTGGGAAACCTGCCTGAATTTATGCATCATCAAACTGACCAAAACATCTTTTACTAAACAGGAATTTGTACATGATAGAACTAAAGACATCCAGTTTAGGAGAGCTTCAATGCAAAAAAGCCCAATAGATTCTTCTAAAATTTGAAATTTTTTTTGAGGTTTACTGATTGACAAACACTATGCAGATGCTTCATAGCAATCACAATGCTTAATTTATATTCCAGTGACACATATTTGTTCACCATGATTTTCAATGTCTAAGCTATAATGAGTGTTTTGATGATGCAAATGGCATCCAGATCTATTCTATTCTATTCCATTTTATTCTGTTCTAAAATTCTGCAAATGATGATGTTTGGATTCGTGGGGGGAAAAAAAAGTTTAAATTGCTTTGTGTTCTCACTCTGTTCACTGCTGAAGTAAAACACTGTATGGTGCAGCATCAGCATGGAGTGTAGATGAAACTGGAAAATAAAGTTAGCAGCAGTGTCTTTACCCTCTTCAGGGAAGATCTGTAGTGGTAAATATAGTGCCAATAGAAGAAAAACATCCTGTTAATGTTAATCATAAAAATGGCTCCCTCATTCATCACTGCACTAAAACCAACTCCTCTCCCCCTTGCTGCCACAGCAGCAGGGAAATTTCAGCTACCAGGATCCACAACATCTTTATCTAAAAGTTGCAGCATCCATCTGCCCCAGTGCTCTCTGTCATTACCAGGTGCTCTCTTCAAAGTTATGGACTAAGCAATTTCTTCTTATGGCTGAGGTGAAGTTTTGAAAAAGAAGTTACTGGAGAAGTAGAGCAAATTCATTTTGCTTAGGAATAAATATTTTAAAAACTAAGTTATTGCAAGAGGATAGGATTTCATCCAGCTTACTCTGGAAGTGGAGGAAATGCACGAGCATGTTTTTGGATCTTAAAGCTGTCCAGGCAGCCCAGCTTATTTTCCTGTATTGCAGAACATCCTGCTGTAAGTGCTATATATATACACATCACTGCAGTGATTAGACTGCCTTGGGCTATTTTAATTCCAGTATATTCACCTTCCACTAGACCAGATGTAGCTAAACTCTTTATGATGGACAAATGGAAATCAAAAGGTTCAAGTCAAGCACAATTTTTTAAAAGTTAGCCATATAAAACTAAATTAAATATGTTCAGTTTCATACTTGAAAGTTTTCATCTTTCTGTTTCTATTTTGCTGCTGAAATCCTAAAAATCTGCCAGATATTCTGCCGACCCTGCTCAAAAAAGCTGTGTGCATGATTTTGTTTTTAACAAAAAGCAGTAGCAGCTGGAGAGAAATGACCTATTAGCCTGTGGAAAGTGAGGGCCAGTATTTATAAAGACCTGTCCCCTTTGTAGATTCAGATGCAGAAATTTCCAGTGTGCTCTGCAACCTGCTCATGATGTGAAATTAAGAACAACTGAGGCTCCTTGAGGTCATTTCTCAAAGTTCATATAGAAGAAGAAAGGATTGAATATTTCCTCCCGCAGCTTTGTTGATAAAACTGAAATCAAAACTTTTTCAGTTGCTCTTGAATTTTGTTTGATGTTTTCCTACTGAACTTGCCTGCTCCCATTTGTTTCAGACAGACTCCTGAGTCTAATAGGAGACTTTCAGAAAGCTGGAATTTTCTCTTTTAGACTCATATGTGAGCTTTCTTTATATTTAGGAAAAATTAGTTAGAAAATATCCCTCCCACATCGTGTTTTGTGCCTTTTCAATTCCTTGTGCCTAATTACTCAAGACGTTTTTTGCAAGAATTGGCCCTTTAATTTTTTTTAACGTTTATCTGCTTGTGCAGCTTTTCCACCATGTGAAATCAGTGATTTTTCTCATGTGTTCCTGAACGCTTCAATGTTTTTCTGTTTTTAGTACAACTCTGTACAACTCTACAAACTCTGTATTATTTTGCTTGTTTTCCCTTTCCTGTGTACCTGGTTATATCAGTTGCAGGTTTATCATCCAGTTATCAAAGTGTTTCAGACTACAGAAGCACCTTTTTGTCCTTCTCCTCCCCTGTCACCTCTGTTATGCCTCATTCCCATTAACCCAACACTCACATCAGTTCCCTGTTTCTGCCATCTCTTTTCTTCTCAAGTCCCCCACAAGTCTGAGTTCCTCTCAAACACCTTCTGTCCTGCTCTGAGACATTTGGGCACAGCCCCATGCCACGAGTGTCCTCTGTGCCCCCTTCTGAGATGCAGCCTGTGTGACTGGGATACCCTTTGGAATGATGAGCTTTCTCCTGTGCACCCCAGGAATGGGAAATGTGGGCTCACAGGAGGCTGCTTTCCTCATCTGTGTTCTCAAGTTACTTCTTGGCAAATTTTCACAAAGTTCAGACCTTACCAAAGCAGGTCTGTGTCCCAGAAGTGCTCTGGTGAGGTATCAAATAGTATCTGTTGTGCAGGGCCACTCACAACATCCTGCAGCCTCACTGCTCAGCTGAAGTCATGCATCATCACAACAGTATGAGGCAAGAAACAATGTTCTTTAAGCAGCCTTCTATCATACATGTTGTTAAAATGAGATTGTAGTGATACAGTTGAAAATATTCATGGTGAGTTCTCTGTATGGCATTGAAATTATTATTAATGCAGGTGATGTCATTTATTGTAATCTAAGACACAATAATTCAGGTTCCAGCCCAAGTTGTTGAAAGCTATTCCATTTTACCCAGATCATTTTCCATTTTGTTGCTTTTATTTATTTAGTGCCATTATTGTATTTTTTTTCAGTCAAGTCTTACAAGCAACAAAGAAAAAAAATAGGTCTGCTTTTTTTTTTTTTTTTTTTTTTTTTTTTTTTTTTTTTTTTTTTTTTTTTTTAAACAACTACAATACTAGAGTATTTTTCTTGTCAGACTTAAGTTGAAAATTGTACCAAAAAATTTTTTTAGTTTGGGTTGATAAAGAAACAAGGCTTAAGTGATTATGTTGTCTGCTGTTTTATTGTGCTGCCTCCTGCCTGGTTTCCCATGCCAATAGCTTGTTAATCTGCTGGGCAATTTCAAACAAATATGACTGGAGGTAAAGCTCTAAAAATGTGTTGGGTGCCTGCATGCCTTATAAAAGGGAGAAGCAAGACAGAACAGGATGAGAAAGCTTAATGTCCTAACTGAGGGGAAAATTGCCACCTGAATTTAACCCTGTTACCAGGGCCCATAGAAGAGCAGGTATCCTAATTCCTGTTATTCTTTTGAAGCACAAACATAAAAGAAGAGTTCCTCAATTGACATTTCCTGAGTGTACTGTCCACAGCTATTAATTTTGTGAACCTAGCTGCCTGCCAAAGGTTCATTCAGAGCACTTGCTTTGAAACTCAATTCCATTATTGATGACCAAAACACCAGTGCATGGAGCTCATGGAACACTCTGTCTGTCACAACAAATGACTAATGACCCTCCTGAAAATACCTTTAATGAAGAAGTTCATGTGTGGTTGCCATCTCCTCACGTGTTGTCTCCTTTCAGTATTTTGATCTAGGTCAGAAGTTTTAAGGATAAAGTTTTTCATCACTTACAACATCAGTTTAGGCAGTTTTGATTTTTTTCCTGGAATAGTATTTTTCTTTTCTGACAATAAATTTGGACATTGATTTCATTTGGATCTTGAATCAAAGCTTCATAATCCACTGAGGTGTTTATTATTGTTGTTGTTATTATTATTATACACTTCTAAATTAAAAACTGAAGCAGGGTATAAATGTGCATTTTTCTCCCTGTTGTATTTTTCACATAGGTGGTCTCAGCTGTACTGAAAGGGTAGAAAAATGGAAGACAATATTTTAGATCTAAAAGAAGGCAGATGGAAATCTAGGTACCATCTCTATACTGGGCATGTAATGACCTGGGTGGCTTAATATCTGTGGGATGTAGAAGAGTCTTTCAGATTAATATTCAGCATTTTTTAAGTAGCAGCAGCAAATTACATCATATCTGCAAGCTCAGAATTGTGTGTATTGGTTTCATGTTCTTTTCTTAAAAGGGAATTTATTTTAGTTGTTTATTTTAGTTAGGGCTTTAGAAGGAACTTTATAAAATCCACAAGGCTCTTAATTGCACTCAGTAAATGACTCATTCATTCAGTATTAATTCATACATAGTATATCAACCTCTTATTTCTGTTTGATTTTAATTATAATACTCCTTGGGCTTATTTTCTCACAACTTTAAAAGTGACATTTGCATTAACTTAATAACCTTTACAAAATAAATGAGAAAGCAGCAATGCCTTTAATAAATGTTGTTCATAAAGTACCATTGTAACAGGATGCTTAATTAGAAATATTGTGTGGTCAAAATGAGAATAGAAATGAAGGAGACAGAAAATGTTTCCTTGCTGCTAGCAACATCTTGAATGCTCACAGTAATAATTCTTGCTATGGCTACCCAGGCATGCTGCATGTTCTTCAGTAATGTTTGTACTTTCTTAACTTACAAATGCAGGAATTGGTGAATGTGTGGAAAATATCAAGTGCACTGGTTTATTGTTGGTCCTGTATTCACTGGGGGAGGCAAGGATGTAGTTTATGAGCTTTATGGTACTTTGCCAATATCTTGGCCATCCTTTATGGACAGGAAATTTCCTTAAAAACACCATTATCTGGGGATTTTTACTTTTTTTACAATGAAAGCAGTGCAGAAGCCTGGTTTATTTGCCAGATAATATTCATGTTTCATAGTGATTTGGGCATAAAGTACGTATTACTTTCACAAATGGGCTTCCTAGGTGAGTATTTCTTAATGAGATTTAATGAAGACATTGATTCAGGAGGAGAGGAGCATTTAGCATTTGGGAGAAGAGCAGTGACAAAGATGAAATAGCAAAAGGGAAAGAAGTGCTGACGAGTGAAGGATTTGATAAATGAGAGCTTGAGATCAGCACATCTGACAAGAGAATTGGGAAGGAATCAAAATGTAGTTTTACAGAGTTCTTGTTCTGTTGCTGAGGTGCACTATACTAAATGTTTATTTATGGATCCATTTTTTCCCTCTTTATTCCTCTGCGTGTGGATTTACCCATTCCATCAGACAAATCTGCTTGCATATAATAAATGGCAGATAATCTCTGTGTGAATTGCTTTAGTGAACTCTGTGGGGGCATAGTACTTAATTGTAACAAATGGAATAAAGCTGACATAAAAGACAGCAATCACTTCAAAGTAAACACACTATCCTAAGCAACTTCTGTGGCTTTAAAGTGAAGGAAAATTTCTACAAGGTGTTGGTTTTAATTGGTTCTTTGGGAGATTTCTTTATAAATTTCTTATAAATTATAAATTAATTTACATTTAAATGCCTCCATTCAGTGCTGAGCTAGCCCAGAATTTGAAAAACAGCAATATCATGTTCTTAGAAGTGTCGCTGACTCTGCTAATGATTAGAATATTTCCTGAGCCATCCCAGTCTTTACTGCTTTGTGAAATTTCTAGGCCAAATGTTTAGGTCCCAGTGAGTACCATAACACACTGCTGATGGCTTAATTCAGGATCTGTAGTGCTGCTTGACTCAACTGGGTGGAAGGAACATAAAGAAAAAAGCTGGAGCTCAGCATTTTGTCAAAGTGTCAAAAGAAGAAAAATATTTACATTACTGAACTGAAGTTTTCCTCCAGCTTAATGACCACACATAAAATACAAAAATAACTAAGAATATGTAATTAAACAGTGAATAAATTAATTTTTGGTGCTAGTTTTCACATTGTATGTCTAGTCACTGAGCAGAAAAAAATTTGTAAAAATTAATCTTGTAAATAAATCCTGATGACTACAAATAGTGAGGCAAACAGGGGAGAGGTCCCCCTTTTTTTAATCGGAAAGATTGGAAAGATCAAAGACTTCTTTCTCCTTTTTTACATCATAGCCTGTGATCAGAACCAGGGAAAAGCATTTGCTGCTGCACACAGCTCCAGTCATGCTTTCAGGAGGTTCCTTCTTCTCCACAGGCCACAAAATAGAAATACATTTATTTAGCTGAGAAGTTCAAATGGAAATGCCAGCCAATATTAGTGAAGTAAATCTAAGCAAAGATAGATTTTCTGCAGATGTGGCTTATGTGAAAGGAAAACCAAACCAACCTGCAGCAAGCCATGCTGAATAACAGAAAAATATTGATGCCTCAATGTAAGAGCAAAAAGCTTAAAAATCAAAGAAAAGATATAATGTGTTTATATGATCTCAAATTTCTACCTATGTTGAAGAGGAAGCTTTGTGACCAGCTCTGTTACAGCAGCCTCTGACAGCTCAGGGCTGTGTGTGTTCTTCCACAACAACTAGAATTGAAAATCCTGCCACAAAATACTGAAGCCAGTATGGACTGCAATATTTTACAATATTGGGGTTTTTTATTTGTGGTCAGACCAAATTTAGGGAAAAGACTCTTTGATTACAGAAAGGTTTTACAGATAAAATTCTTTAATTAGTGGGAATATAAAATATTCTAGGTGTTTCATCTGCTAAAAAAAAAAAAAATTAACTTTGGAAAAAAAAAGAGAAAATATTTTATTTGCCAAAAGAAAATGTCATCATAACTGAAGTCAGTCTTCAAGGAGGGTCAGTGGCTTCCTCTCTATGCTCTGAGAGTATTCAGCCTCTGGCAATTAAAAAGGGAGATGGGATTTCTCTGCAGAATTTTGTTATTTCTTTTGAAAATTAATCATGAGCAGCGTAGAAGTTCCAGTGTTGAGCAGGTGCTCTGTACAGGGTTATATAAATGAGGCTTGTCCACTCGAGGTGTTTTTGTGTATGTTCTCTCTGCTTACCTATAGAAGGTCATTAAGAGAGTCCAAACTAAATATGCCTGTGGTGAATAATTTGGGTACTTTTGGTCTCAGGCCCTAAAGTTATATTTTCACATTATAAATCAAAATTGTAGTGGTGAACCATGATAAAATCTACATATAGTACTGTACTTGCCATGGCCACTCTGTTTGCACAGCCAACTAGTGTAGGATAAAGAAATCAAAATGAAAATGCATTGGGAAAGAAAGTAATTTTCTGTGGTTTCCCTACATTTGTTTCATGAAGTACTACTACAATATAACTGCCAACATTTGTGTTTATTGAAACCCCTATTTATTTCCAGATATGGGACCTCATTAGGCTAATAGTATACGATTATGTAAATATATTTTCTATAAATATCTAGTATCTGTAAGTAGTTTAGTCTCAATGTCCCTAATGTAATATATCAAACAATAACTCATTTGTCAAAGAGAGACAGTTCATTAGTATTCAGCAATCATTTGGACAGAATAAAACAGCAACAGTATAAAAATTGATGTTGTGAAACTTAACAAATGAGGGAATAAGGAAAGTGTGATTCAGGAAAATGCAGGCCTGCCCTCAAGGGCCATTTTTAGGTCACTTGTCTGCATTTTAATATTACATCTGTTTTAGAGAGAGCCTCCAAGTTATTAGGTTGGGAGGGAAGCCAATTTGCAACCCTGACATCAATATCCAGGGGGTTCAATAAATGGGAACATAACAACACTTGGGACAGAGTCAGGGTGAAAAGGTGCCACACTGCCAACTCTGGCATTGTAACTCACTTTTGCAATTAAATTATTGAATGATATAAACCTGAACTTTTAACGTTTAAATATTGGGAGATTTGCTCTTGAAATCACTTACTTTTCGAGACAAGAAAGAAGTGCGTGTGTGTATGACCTAAATTATGCTACTTCATGCATTCACTTTAAAATTCAGCCACTGCATTGATACATCCAGGTGTGGTTTGTCTACCTGTGGGCAAGCTGGGTAAGATACCAGTTCCACAATTTGATGTTAGCCTTCCTGCACAGCTGTCAGGCAAGTGTCATTCTCAGCTCCTTGCATGGTGTTCTGCTTCTTCTCAAATCAGTCATTTCTGTTGTTCTCACGTGTGTGGGTCTGTCTTAACACTGGTTTGCATTACCTGATTTGTAGAGATGCAGAACTTCTGCTGGCCCAGTTAATGAGGCATTTACAAGGGATTTCAGACTATCTGGAAGGACCTTGTCTATCGTTACCACTGTAAGGGTTCCTTGAATTTGAATCTCTTACATGAAGGGTTTGAAGGGTGCTGTGTGTGGCCTTTAAATACCTTGCTAAGTAAAGCTGCACTTTCCTCTCTGACTCACAGAAAATGTCAGATTTTGTGAATCTGTCTGTATCTCTCCATAATGTTCATCTCAGCTCAGAGAACAGCACTGGTGGAGTGGGTACTCTTCTACTCTTTATTTGTTTTGTTTCCTATCATTGTCTTAAACAGAAATGGGCATATTCTAAAACAATCCATTGGTTTTGAAATGGGATTTGTGCACATTACTTTTCATTTGGATTTTGACCTGAAAATAAATGAGCCAGATAGGTAGGTACCCAGGTACTGAGAAGTGGATTTCCTGTATGCTTGATCCAGGCCTCTATTGTCAGGCTTATTCATGAGGATGTATCTGTTCATTTGATTCAATATTCTGTTCCCCTGTTATTTTTCCTCCCAAAAGCACTGTAACCTCCATTCATCAAGTCTAAGATTAACCATCTATGGCTTTTCCAAAAATACCAAGAGCTACACAGTTGCTTTTGAATCAGAATTAGAATAAAACCTTCTTATAATGCTTTCTCTTTTATATTCAGCACCCTCATTTCCATCTTTCACAGCTGAATCGGGTTATTTAGATTACAGCAAGGTCTGAACCAACTCAGAAGAAAAAAATTTATCTACAGAGCCTATTTACATTTCTTTAATGAAACACTACGTTGACTTTGTATAAAAAAAGATTTTTTTAAGACAAAAACCTGAATGTGATAGGCATAATTCTATTGTGAGGTAAAGATAAGCCTAAAACTGAAGCTAGTTTTTGAAGAAAAGATTTAAAAAGATTGTTCTTTCAGAGCATGTGGATGACAGTTAATTGACATGTCAGTGGAAACTTTAAATACCACACAGAAGGGAATAGTTCCACAGTGGGGTGTCAGAGACTAATTCTGACCACACCACCAATTACCTTCACCACCTCAAAGTGCAGCTAAGAGGTGTAAACACTGATAGATAATGCAAGATAATATAAACACTGGGCTTGTTCTGAACAGCAGCCAAAACCTGTGGCCCTGGGGTCTGACATTTGCTCCCAGGAAGGAGCTGTGGTGCAAACCAGCCCCTTCCCATGGAACACTTGGATAGCAGAGCCACAGTGACACCCACTCTGCCCCCTGCTCATCCCAAGCTGCCAGGAGGAGGGCACGGGGCAGCTGGCACTGCAAGGAAGTGTTTGGGATGGTGCCATCCCTTTAGGATAGATCAGATCTCTTTGTCATGTTTTCCCAGCACAAAATAACCCAGGATGTGATTTTTTTTTTTTTTTTTAACTATTATTATTTTACAAAACTATGGAAGTAAACCCCAAATCTGAATCAACAGTATTTCATTAGCTGGTGGATGGTAGCCAAAATATGGCCCTTTGATTTTTTCTCTAGCAACAATAATTTCCTTTCCATATGGAACACCTACAGAATGAATTTAAATTAGGCTGTCATTCTTTTCTATAAGAAGGGAATATTAACTGTCTGTGCATGAAGAAGGGAATCCTCCAGCTCCAGCTTAAGTCTGTGTTTTTCCAGCCTCTACTTTCATGATGGGAAAGACATGCCTGCCCAGCCAATCTCTAAACCCAGAGAAAGAATTATAATTTGATGCAGCCCATTCTTTTAGTGGTGCAGTAATTGACAGAAGTAGGAGGCTTCCCATATTGTGAGAATGTGACATGAAAATATCTGATACATGAGAAATAACCTGCCATTTCTAAGGTAGTTTAAAACCCAGGCAGCTGAGAACAGATGCTATCTAGTGACACTCTTTTCAAAGCATCATCTCTGCTGACAGGCTGCTGTGCTGCTTTGGTGAGCAAACAAGAAGTGTTACAAGTGCAGCTGATGAGCAGGCACAGATCGTGCAGCAATGAGACTGAAGCAGTGTTTATCTCTGGGTTAATACAATGCTGAAATATTAAAATCTAGCCTCATAAATACCTGTTTGAGATGTAATAAGTCATTCATCAGCAATCTGCAAGTGACTGCCTGCAGCTATCAGGTGTGGATTTACAGAAGCCTTAGGATAGCCATGCTAATGACAGGGTTTTTAGTTATTATAACCTGCAATGTGTCTTAGGGGCAATTTTGGAGTCTGCATTATCTCTTGTTACTGTCATTTTAGAACTTCTAGGGGTTTAAGGTTGTTTTCTTTTCCTTTCAAAGGACCTCGATGTAAATGTCTTACAACAACCTCCAAGACTTTTACAAACACATATTGTTAATGATATGTACATCATTTTATACCATTAGACATCGAGATAATCCTCAGAAGAGAGAATTGTAATCCTCATCTCTTATGTGGGGAAGATGAGACTTGAAGCTGTGATCTGTCTGGAGGCTCAGGGGAGAGGATGCAGCTGACAAACCAAGAGAGGTTTTCCACCTGCTGCTGGAGAGGTGCTGTGTATCCAAACATGCTCAGGCAGGGTTCTGGAACAGCTACTTATTTCTCAGTCATGGGCTAATTGAAACAACAGACAAGAGAAGAATCCAAATTCAATCCATGTACAGGTATGCAGACATCTTGCAGAAGTTATACGAGGTAGGAATTTAGCCCTAGTTTGACTATTGATAAAAACGCTGTTCAAACTCAGAAATACAAATTTGCCTCCTCTTTTGGATGACTTTTTCTTACTTACCATTAGTATATATGCCAGATTTTGGGGGAGTGGTTCTTTGCACTGTGTTGTTGAAGCTGCTTGTGATGGTGTTATGTGACCAGAGCTGCTGTACAAGCCACAGCTGCCTTTAACTCCAGGGATTATTGTTTAGTCACACAAAGTCTGAATTGGTCTGCACAAAAATATGGTCCATGTATTTGTGTCTGTTGCAAAACAAGGCACTCAGGACTGGAGATCAAGCAGGAGAAACCAGGTTATATTACAGGAGAAAAAAAATCACTGGTCAAAACAAAACTAAAACACAGCCTGGAGGCGCCTCTGGAAACATTTTTGATCTTCATCTAATTGGATCCAAACACTGAAGTTTGTGCTAGATTCTTCAGAAGAGTTTTTAACAGTTTTCTCTTAAAGTCTACCAAGCTAGGAAAATAAGAGGTAAAAGAAATACCCACGCACCAAATCCTTGGTTTCTTTGTGCTTTGGCATCATTACCTGTTGATATGATTAATGTGATGTCCTTGGTGGTTTAGAATGTCAGTATTAGAAGGCAGGCTTAGACAAAATGACTCTTCAGATATTTCATATATGAAAACTTGCAAATATCAGCCTAACATCAAAATAGTTTACCTTAAAAAAAAAACAAAAAAAAAAAAAAAAAAAAAAAAAAAAAAAAAAAAAAAAAAAAAAAAAAAAAAAACAAAAAAAAAAAAAAACCCCCCAAAAAAAAAAAAAAAAAAAAAAAAAAAAAAAAAAAAAAAAAAAAAAAAAAAAAAACCAGAAAAAACAAACCAAAACAAACAAAAAACCCTCACAAACAACAAACAAGCAAAAAAGATAAGTGGATAGCTGGTGGTTGAAGTGTCCCAAAACTGTCCCAAACCAGGACAGCAGTCTATAACCTCCAAGGCTCCTGTCCTGCAAGTTTTCCCAAACCAGGAAAGGAAATGGCTCCCAACCTTTTCAGGAGGAGCTCTCCAGCTGCTGGCAGATGGTTCAGTGCCAGCCAGACCCTGAATGCGCCTCTCCCCTTTCAACAGAAAATGATTCTCCTACAGAGCCAGCAAAGTTCTACCAATTGCTGCTGCAGATTAATTCAGAGGGAGAGTAAATAGGACCTGATGGTCCAGCAGATGAAGGCAGAAGACCCAAAGTGATAAACTGCACTTCTAGCACGGGAGTAATTCAGTCAACCCTAATCAGGCTCTGTGGATGCAGAGTTATCCATGCTCAGCACCATCTCCTCAGCTGGAAATCCATAGAAAGATTATTTACACTGAATAAGGCTTCCAAGTTGTTCATGTTTACAGACTTTCATCTGATAAAGCTCAGTGCATTACCAGCCTCCAACTTTCCAGATCTTGAATTTCCTGGCTGGTGAACTATTAAAATGCAGATTAACTAAACTTCAAACAGATTTATTGCAGATGGCTCCTGCAAAATCCTTTTGGATTACCTGCCTCCGGACATCATTTCCTAGTCTGTAGGGGTTCATTAAGGACAGATTTAAATGAGTTAGCTGGGAAAAGGCCAGCAGGAAGAGTATGTTGAAAATTATTCATATTATTATGCTTGATCTAGTGATATAGATTTACCTTTTAGAATTTTTTTTTTTTAAGTTTCTTGTTTGCAGTAATGAATAAGACATGCAAGCATGCCTCATGGATCACAGCATTGTTTAGGAGTGCATTTCATAACCTCTGAGTTATTTGTGGCACAGAAAGTCACCCGTGCTGGGAGTGCAAAGAGAAGAGACAACAGCCTCAGTGCACGTCCCTCGCAGTTCTCAGCTGCAGCAACTCCATTTCCCTCTGAGCACAGCCTTGAGACTGCAAACATAGCCATGAAGCATTTCACTTTGTTTCTGTCATCTAACCCATTTCAAAATAAAATCAGCCTGGGGGTTATGAAAATAAAAGTAGCCATGTTTAGGTTTACATGATTCACTAATTGTGCTGCCATTTGGTTCCTACAAATTGGCTCCAAAGCTCTGAAGGTTTTCTTTTTTTATATTTTTTTTTGGAGACGCAGTTAATCTAAATTTATGCAGGAGCACTGTAATGACTTCTCCTTCAGACTATGAGGGGTTTTTAATCACTTTCAACATTTAGCCCCTGATTGGGCAAAGCACTTAAATCTAAGCACTTGGGTGCTCCAGCTCCTCGCTGAATTGGGACTCAGAACTAAATGCTGAATTCTTGGTTGCCTCAGGTTTTTAAAGAAAGTGGACGTGCAGCCTGTGAACAGACATAATTTTGAAGATATTTAGCAGATGGGCACTAAAGTGATGCCCTGGATGTGTCTGGCAGTACCACTGGAGCTTCAGAAGCCAGGGTCCCTCTTGATTTCAGGTAACCACCCTGCTCATGCCACTTAAATGGCACCATCTTGCCTCCAGATTTTATTCTGTACTTACAAAGGCTAAATATAGTTCTCCTAAGTTGTTTGAAACCCCTTTCCTCTTCATATCTCTAAATGTCTTATTCATTACTGCAAATGAAAAGCTTAAGAGTATTTTGACAGTGTCAAGCACACAGTCCAAATACTCCACGTAGCATCTTGATCCAATTGACTTTGGTGGGTACAGAAAATAGTTTGGAAATTCCATCTATTTCCAAGTTGAAGCAGTGTGTTCCTTTGACAAGGACTTGCCAAAAAAGCTGCCAAGCACTGAGAAGTGATCAGCCCTTTGGACTGGCTTGTGTGTGAGCTGGCTATAGTCTAACAGATACAGTTCAGCTATTGAACCCTGGTCTTCAGAGATGAAAATTCAGTGCGTTAAAGAGTGACAGCAGCTTGTTCTTCTGACTAGAGCTGACCCTCACACCTGCTCCAGCAGTTTTTTATTCAGTCTCTGTGTGCTCAAAACCAAATTTCCTACCATGTTTCCCTCTAAAATGTGCTCCTTCACTGCTGCAAACAGATGTTTTTGCAGCTACACTTGTGCAGGTTAACAGCCACAGTAGTAAAGTGCGTGTGGGTTTTAGAGTTTATCCCCTTGAGCTTTCATAAATGCTCTTTTCAGGCTCTAATGGCATCGCTGATGTGTGTGTGCAGGTGTCAGTTGTGTTGAAGTATACTTGCAGGCATTCATGGCTGCACAGGATTGATGAACATGGCAACTGGGGGTTGAATAGCAGGTGCTGAAAAACTACCCTTTTTTCTTTCAGCTCTTAGTTTTCTAGAGCTCTTTGACTGCAGAACTATTCAATTGTATTACAAATACAGCTCTTTTTTTTTTTTTTTTTTTTTTGGTAAAAAAGTAGGAATAACTATCATTATTGCAGCTTTAATCTGTCATGGATTTTACCTAACCATCCAACAACAAAAATAAGTTTCATTAGAGGTATTTTCAATAACATACTTTTAATCCTGAATGCCTGCAAATTCGAGTTTTTTGCCAAATTCTGACTGGTAAACAGCACAAATGCTTCATATGCTTCTGTAGCCACTTTCAAAAGATGCTGCCCAAGTACATAATGCATCAAAGTTCGCACTGAAAAAGGAAAATCAATCAGGTCAGATAGTGTTTCAGCCTGAAGCTTGTTTGGATGTTTTCTTGCTTTCTGAAAAGGTTGGGAGCCATTTCCTTTCCTGGTTTGGGAAAACTTGCAGGACTGATCCCTGCTCTAATGGTTATGTGACCCCTGGAGGATATCTGTTTTACTTTCAGTGAATGAACAACAGTAGATATATAAATGTCAGTAGGAATGGACAAGAGCTACTAATCAGAGTTAAATTTGGTAACTTGGTCTGGTTGTGTAATGGGTTGTCAATTTTGCTGTCCCTGGAAAAAAAAAAAAAAAAAAGGTAGGCATGAAGGGGAATTTTCCTAGAGGGCAGTTCATGACAGAAAATGCAAAATTCTTCAGAAAAGACTGACCCTTGCTTCTAAAGCTTTATTGAAATCACACTGACATCTCTTATAAAAAATGCTTATTTCTAGAGAGCCATTCAGAGGATCTGAAGCATATTGTGCACTCACGTTCCAGGTTCTCTAACCCTCTGCAGTAATTGGCAGCTAGCCTGCTTCAGGATAAAAATTTATAAAGCAGAGAAAGTCTCCCATATGCTGCCCTTTTAAGGAAAGTCTTCTCATTACTGGAAAGCAGGAGCACAGTGATGGTAAAGTACTGTAGGGATCATTTATCAATCACACTATCAGCAAACCTGCAGATACACAGAACTAGAGAAATTAGGGGAAAGATCTATTTCTTTCATCTTCATCTCCCTATTTTCACCAAAACAAAGAAATTCCTGGTGATTTGTATCTCTTAGTTTCCAATTTTCAATTCAATGAAGTATGCTACCATTTCCCCCATTTTTAGCAGTTGTTACAGTGTATTTTTTTCTTGTCCTTGTATTTTGGTGCTATCATGTCTAGTGATAAACCTTATGTGGTAACTTGAATAATTCATACTGATAAGTACCTGCTGTCCCTGGGGTGGCTTTGACCAAACTATATTCATTTTACCTTGTGTTGTTTACCCACTTTTTAATCTTTTCCAAACACTCTCCCTTTGAGTATCTTATCATTTTCACTTCTCTTGTGAGCTTATTCCCATTTGTTTTTCCTTTGTATTCCAGATAAGAAAGACACACTGTGACACCTGTGTTGTGTAGCACCTTTCAGATGCTAAGCAGGTGCTGAGCTCATGGCAGAAGGAGCACTTTTGGCTGCTCTGTGGCAGTGCAAATCTGTGATGGATTTAACTGGGGTGGAAGTGGAGAAATCTTTGACACTCTTATCCCATCTTCTCCCATTTCTTCTCAGTTTTAGCAGTTTTCATTATTTTCTGGAGCTAATCTATCTTCATCATGTTTTTATGCTTTCTGCCTCTATTTTATTGCTGCTGTGTTCATGAGCCCCTTTCCTTTTTAGTCATATTGGTTAATTTAACTGATCCTGTTCCCCAGTATTTGTCAGGGTTTTGAATGAGGTGCTGACCCCATTTTTTGTGGTGTTCCCTTCAATACCCTGTATCACCAACCTGGTCCCTAACATCAAGAGCTCATTTACTGTGATCTTATGAAATCTTCAAGTCCTGAAGGAACTGTCTGAGGAGAGAAGCAGACAATCATAAGCAAGGAACAAAATTCAATAAACAGCATCCAATAATCTGAGACAAATACAACTGTCAGCTCTGTGTTGATGAATCACAGACCTGTTCCCAGCTTCTCCATTTCCCCTTCCTGACTCTCAGCACTCTAATTATTGGGAGAGTGAGAAGGTTGTTACTTTATCCTTCCAGCTTCCTTCTATTCCTTACAAAAATATAAATACATTCCCAGTCTTCTAATATTTCTTTTGTTTTGGATTATTCTTCTCACTAAATAGTTGCAGTATTCTTTCCATTTAATGAAATGGTTTCAGCTTTCTCTCCTGTTTAATGAGTTGGAAAATTAGCATTGAATGAGAACAGTCCATGGCTTTGGTCTGTAGTTTAGGAAATCTGTGAGAAGGAAAGGAAACACTTGCAAAGGCTGTCTGCAGACTCAGGAATGGTCTTCATTTTGCTTTTTAAATTTTATTTAGAGTACATGTAAAGAGCTTAATAAATGAAAACAGATTCAGTTCAGCAGAAGGAAATGCTGTTGAAATGCTCAAGATTTTTTTCCCCCCCAGATTATTATTTTTCAAAACGTAGTTTTTATCAGGTGTTTTTAAAATTTGTTCCTCAAATTAACTTACATCTTTCCTCAAATGTACCTACATTTATGGCTATAGCAATCTATGAATCTCCGAGAGTTTTATTTAAGTTATTTGACCACACATAGACTTCTGCATTCTGGCTCTTTTGTTGTTATTAACATAGAGCTAATATGACAGCATGAGGTGGCAATTAGTGTATTTTGTCATGCTAAGTGATGAGATTGTGATTTTCTAATCTACAGTGGTGTCTAAAGGTCACTGCATCAGCTCAGCTCCACAGCAGCACAAGAATGTGTGTTTTATGGATAACTCCATTACATGGAGTCACACATGTGGGATGAACAGGCAGCACAAGGAGGCTTTATCAGCGTTCAGCCCCCAAGGGTTGTGCACAACGCAGGAAAATCCAATTAGAGCCACGGGGAGTTTTTCAATCTCTTAATCGGCATTGCAGCACTGCAGATGGATATTATTGCCCACTACTTAAACTTTATTACTCCATTTTTCTGTCTGTAGCCCTTCTCCCTGCCAACCCACCTTGAAGAGATGGCAGGCACAGCCATATAAAACTTTTTATGACCTTGGCATCTGCACTGTTTTGTCGCATGAAAGAGAAGTACAACTGTGACAACACAGAGGAGCTGTGTTGGACTAAAGCTGGCTTCACCAGGGAAATTTGTTCTGCCCCCCAGTCTCCAGAGCTTCACTTGCCCTCACTGACAGAACTTGCAGAATTCTTTCTGAGGCTACTGCTTTCCAGAGGAGAGGCAGGATGATGTAGGGTGAGGGAGCAGGTGCTGGCTGCATTCGAGCCCTGGTTTGCACGGAGGTGCAGATTCATTGTGTGACCTTGCATTGAGTCACTTGACTTCCAGTGTTTCAGTTGTGCTATAAAATTGACTAAAAGCAGGACTTAAACCAGGCACTGCATCCTGGGTAAATAATGGGCTCAGGGAAAACATATAGGAGGAGGGGATTATGTTTTTGTGTCTTAAAATACCTTTCCTGACAGAGAGGGTGGGTTTGCCATGGGTGAATAATCCGTTTGCATAAATTACTGTTATTTTCAGTGGTGGCTTACCAGGTATATGTATCAAAGAGTGATACAGTCTGCTTGATTTTATGGTACATTAACTTTGCCAGAATGCATTTATTATATTTAAAACCTGCTAGGTACCTGCAGTTGAGAACAAAGATTGCGTAATTATTTTTTCTTTAGCTTGTGGGAAACCAAATGCTTTGAATATAAAAGATTCTAGGGGTGAAAAGTTCATTCAGTTCGCCCCTCCATAGGGAGAGTATAGACAAAAGGGATCTGATTACTAATTTGAAAACAGATGAAAGGAACCAATACAGTGATGAAATAACTGCTTCTTCCATTTCTGCCCTTTGTGTTATTGGAAACAGTAAATAGATGCAATAATTGAGCTGTGAAACAAATTTTACATTATTTTATAATAGCCATCTTCTCCAATCAATTAATCACCTTGAAATAGCTTCAGGTTTTGATTTCAGAACCTATATGTGAGAGTCTGTTACAACAGCAATGAAGAGTAGGAAATGTCCCAATGTGCAGTCCCTGTTTTAAATAAGGAATGCTGAGGCTATGAAATTAATGGAAAGTCCTCATTAAGTTCACGGGCCTTGCTGCTTCAGAAAACAATCATTTGTTCTGGAACGCATTGTAAAAATCCCCATGAGCAAATTCATAGCTAAGGATTTCCATTTTGCATGGCCTTTTCATACAAGTGTTGGATGTGTTCATTCTTACACCTCAGCTCAGTTACTTTATTATCTGATCTGTCATTTCTGGAATAACTGTGCCTCCTTATTCCCTCTGGTTTGTGCACTGATCCATACCTGCCCTGTGTGGGGACAGTGCCTGTATGAATACTGTGGTGTGCAGAAGGCTCTCGGATCTTTATTTGTCAACAGTGAAACTCATTGATCCTGATATATAAATATATAAATATATATATAAAAATAAACTCACCACTACATTTTGAAAGCAGAGAACATCCTCCTAATTCCACAACTCCTCCTATGCTTTGAACAGGAGAAGGGATTCAAATTATACATACTTAAAATGTAAGAAGCCTGGAGGTTCCAAGCAACAGCAAGGCTTTGCCTGTCCAGCCAGAGCATCTTTTCAGTCAACAGGTTTTTAGTGCACAGAGCCTTTTCCCCATTTTCTACATCTGTTTTGGCATAGCTCTGGGAAGAGGGACAAAGGTAGAGGGAAGCATAAACTCTCCTACATGGCCTGCTCCCAGCAGCTATCAGGCAGTGATTTACAGTATTAAAGTAAATATTTTTCATAGCTTGCACAGCAGTGTTTGTGTTTAGCCACTTTTAGTGTGAGATAGAACACATTGTTGACTGTGATGAATACACACTGGGAAACAATAGCTGGGACAGAGCACAGCAGTATTTAAAAAGGGTTTAGAATGAAGCAGCAAATACAGAATTGAAAAAGTATGGAGAGGATTGGGAAATAAAATCAGTTCAAGGTTAGATTAGATCCACCTTTAGAGACTGTCACAGCTGGGCATTGACTTATTGACAGCACAGGGGAGCACAGTATTCTAGCCACTGAAATTCTTTAAAGTGTCTTCCATAATGCTGTTAGTCCTTCAAATTTACTGAAAATAATTGCAATTTTAGGAAGAAAGATACAGAAAAAGTTCTAATTTCCATCCTAGAAAGAAATACATGTCTTAAAACTACTGAGACTAATTCTAAATATTTAGGGACTTAGTCTATGGGGTTTTTTAAAACCACATGTGATTTTTCCATTGGAATTAGCAAAATGATTCATATGTTATTTGCATTTGGCTGAGAGATCATTGAAAAGCAAAAGCCATGGTACCTTGTGGTACCTTTTATTCTGATGGAAGGCAACAGCAATGGTACACAAAATAACTCTAAATGAAACTGCAAGTCATTGAGCCACTCCCTTTCTACAGTCTGCAGACAACCCATCATTGCTGTTTCCAGAAGTTAACAAATGAAAAGAGAAAAAGAAAAGAACCCTCCATCTTCAGTAACTCTCTCCTGAGTAAAGCACAAGAACAGAAGTACTTTAACTGTCAAGTGATGTTCTGCACCGGTGATTACAAAGTTATGCACATGTTCACATGCTAAAGTTATGTTAGAAGCTGGGAAATCATATAAAGATTAATCAAGCCAGCACATCAACCCATTGTATCCCACTGATCCTCCACTGAAAACAGCTGGTATTTTGCTAGAAGTGCTCTGCCAGAAATGGGACGTGATTCAATATTGCAGCATCAGAGATGCCTTTGTTAACTGCAGCGATCCTCGGAGTCAGCAGAATTACTGTTGAGTATAAATACATTTTCTGACAAATCTCAAGCAGACCAAGAATGCAATCCCTTGCAATCAGCAGATGCGCTTTACATTCAGTAACTTTGTCAGGATGTTGCTTTAGATTGATGGTAATTACTGATGTGTCATTTGGGGTGTGTTGTTGAGCAAAGTCCATTAAAACTCAATTTGTTTCATCAGTTAGCACCCAGCTTACATTATGCAGGATGTTCAAAGAGCATTCACACTGGAATTGCAAAGGTGGGCACGAGGCTGGGAAAAAATCTTCAAAATGCAATGACACAATAATTCTGTTTTTCATGGCTGTGGCCTACCAGCTCCTATTTCTGGCCTTGTTCAGCTCCCTCTTCCACTGCATCTTTCCTCTATAATCTTGGCCTGTCAAGCCTCTCTTTGTGCTGTCTCCTTGTTCCTATACGCTGAGTGTTGCTATTAACTTATTATTCAAGGTGAGGATAAAAACATATAAACCATTAAACCATCCTGATTTCCACAGTAATTCAGGGCAGTGTTTAAATGTCATAGAAAAAAATAACAGTAATAGACCATTTATGTTTTGCTCCCTCAACCTTCTCCCTTAGGGAGCAGATCACGACTGAAATCAAAGATCTTGGGACTTGGGTTTGTGTGTGCCATATGGAAATGTCTGACTGAGAGGAGGAAGAGGTGGCAGGTGTTGTGTAGGGAGCAGCTCCAGGAGAACACAGTGTCCTCTATCTGGCTACTGCAGGATTTTTGAATTTTTTTTTTTTTTTTTTTTAATTATGATGCTGCAACAGTGTCATCAGAAATCTGCTCCTCTTAGTCTACTGAAAAGCTGTGAATTGAATTGGTTTAATAAGCCCTTTTTAAATGTTATTTCCTCTTCCCAGCTTTTCTTTTCCACATGTTGATTCATTTCCTTTACACAAACCTAAGAACACTCTTTGTTACCTCTCTAACATAGTCAAGCCCAGGGCCATGGTGAGGTTTTAAGCCTTTTACAATAATGAACATCTAAAATCACCTGTTAATACTTACTGTCTGTAATCTTTATTTTCAGATGAGATGGAATTTAGTCCTGTGAGTTCATACCTCCTACCTTCAATTCATGTGCCTGAATGAGGTTTCCTGTCATAGGCCTGCTTCCACAGCTAACAACATTTCTTGGATGGGAGTGAAATATTTTCCCATGGTAAATAATACAGATAGCATTGTGCTGCCCAGGCAAAAAATATTGGGTTTAGTGACAAGCTTTGCATACAAAACAAAATTCCTTGAAGGCCCAAATTCTGTGACTTTTCTCCCCTTGAGTGTCTCTTCCTGTGCAATTAAGGAGCCTGTTTTCAGTTACTTAAGAGAAATAAGTGGAGGAGAATAGAGCCCTAAGAAATGAACATTAGTTATCCCAAAAGGGACCTAGTGAGAATTGAAGCTTAAAAGGGTCTACACAGTTTAATTCATGTACCATCTGTTTTTGGGAAAATTAGCACAGATTAGATTTTCCAACTCATCTGAGGCTAAGAAAGTGCCTTTAGAACCTGTAGTATTTGCTTAAGTATTAAAAACAAATTAGCACCATTTTACTTACTGTGTGAATCCTGGGCATATCAGCTCCCATTGGAGTAAGCTGTAAGAATTGCAACAGCAGAATAGCAAAGTGATGCCTCTCAGCCAGCCACTCCTTGTCATGTTGTTTTTTAGCTGCTTTATGGAAATGCTTGACATTCTTGTTCTCTTCTGAGCATTGTTTTGTTAGATGTGACCATTTTGGATAAATTCAGTTATTGCTCAGGGCTCAGAATCTGCTCCCTGTGACCTCTGACTGGTGTTCCTGCTCTCAGTGTGGCTGTAAGGGGGTGTTGTAAGCTTAAAGACTAACTTAATGCAAAAGTAACAGGAGAATATAACCCTCAAAGACACAGTAATTGTATTGTATTAAAGAATTTCATTATAATTACAGGATAGCTTTCAAAAAAAGGAAAAAAAAAGGGTTATATTTTAAAATACATGACAGAAACATGAAATCATTTCGGTTTTCTTGGTTCAGTTTTCCCCACTTTGCCACTTACCAGATTTCTGTGTTTTGGTGGCCAACAGGTGGAACCAGCCCTTCTGAATGAGGCTGTTGTGATACTCTCCAAGTAGGCAATATTGAACACCAGGCTTCCTGCTGTGGACCAAATATAGGGGCAGTAAATGCAAAGTTAGCATCTTTAACAGTGTATTTACCTCAGTTGGACTCCGTTTTTCTTCCACTCTATTTGTTGCAAAAATCTTTAAATGTAGGGCAACTTCAGTTATTGAGAGCTGGCTGGCCTATGTCCACACATTTTTCTTCTCAGAGATTTCCAGGCTCTTAATTCAGCCTCCAGTCATCTTGCCTACTTAATTCTATGAAACCTCCATTATTTTGTGCTACCCATTAAATATGACTCAATTGAGACACTTTGTTGATGCTGTATGTTTGATGCTGAGCCTATGAATGTACTTACTAATGTGATGCTTTGACGTATCTCAAAAGATGAAAGGCCTGGAATTACACCCTTGGTTTGAATTGGCAAGTTTTCTTGACTTGACTAGAATTAGATTTAGCAAGGTAATGACCCTGGTCCATCACTTTGAGATGAAGGAGGGGTAAATGCACAGGAAACTCCCTGCAGAAAAGGACAGGATGCAACACCCAACAGAAAACTGGAGCTCTGCATTTAGTGTAGGCTGCAATATGCAGCCTTTCAAATAGTTCTCTAATTGTAATTAAACAGAGTAAAAATATGAGCAAATAAAGATTTTAGGCAAACAGTAGAAGTGTTTTTGTACTAGTACTGTTTTGGGGGATGGAGCTTTATTTGGTGAAGCCTTGATATCAACATGCTGACAATAGGAATCTGTGTGCTCATGTGTTGAAGCATTTCTTACTAATACCTCTAAATAAAGGTATTCCAGATTTGCTTTTGTGGTGCCAAGGTGCCAACTGGAAAGTGAAACTCAGGGTACTACAAGGCTTGTTCTTCTGGTACTGCAGAAAGAAACCCACTGTGAGTTAATCAGCGATTTTTCACAGACGACATCTAATCTATAAGTATAAATTACTTTTCATTCCTATTATGCCTTAATTGAAGTGCACCAGTGTGAAACTGCAATAGATGGAGCTTCAGTAATTCTAGCCTCAATTAACTTTGTGTGGATTTGAGCCTTTTTTCCTTCCTTTTCCATGGACTCAGGATAATTCTTTGACATCTTGTATTTATTCAAATTATTTCTGGAAAAGTTAGGGGATATGCATGTGATGAGGATTCTATAAGACCACTCTGAAGACATAGACAAGAGTTGTGTGTATGATTTATAAATTAATACATACCTTTTATGTCCTACTGTTTTGTTTAACAGCTGTACCATCAGCAGTAGCCAAATCCCTCAGGATTCTGCTGGGGAGGAACAGTTTAATAGCAATCATTTTTTTGTGTAAATGGCAGTTACCATCTCTGTAACAGCTACCCTCATCCCAGCCTTGACTTTTCTTCAGCTCCCTGCATTTAAGACACAAAATGTGTGTTGCAGCAGAGGAAAATCACAGTGAAGAAATAAAGCACCTTGCTGTCTGGAATAGGAAATTCAGACACAGCAGAAAGGGAAAAAATATACTAGGAGAGGCAGGGTGCTGTGTAGGAAGAGAACAGGCATATGGTGATGCAGTTAATTCTTAGAGACTTCACATTTTACCAGAGCTGATATATATTTACCATAAAATTAGATTTGATGCCTCTATCTGGGCATATATGCTCTTACAAATGTTTCTGGTGTTCAGTTAATAGCAATGAAAACAGCATAAAAATCCCACTAGCACAAGCCTGTGGATTAAAATAGTTGTTTACAACACATTCTTGTTACAGACCTCCCCAAGCTTTCCCTCGTGGCTCAGATGGTCAAAAAAGCATGTTTGTGTTTGCTTTTAATTGGTTTGCTCTCCTGAGTGATCTTTTGCCACTGATAAAAAGCCCACAGACTTTGAGAGGTCAACAGGTATGAAGTGGAAAACCTGCTGTATTCCTCAGCTTTCTCACTGTTGGCCAAAGTCCTTTTCTCTGAGTAGGAATATTCCCACCTCCTGCTCACTGAGGTTCCACTGGACGTGGTGTTAGGGCAGCAGGTGATGGCACAGGCAGGACAAGGAGTTTGTCACCCCCAGGGCAGATGGAGAGAGCCTGGCAGGTTGTTACCACTGGGGTAAAAATAATGCCAGGTGTGCCCGAGGATTTGTTAAGGAATAAATGGAGGGTGTGCCCCAAGGTTATTTCAAGCAGCACATGGACACAGGTAGGAAACCACATGAATAAAAGAATGATGTTGATGTTGATTAAATAGGATTAAGCTTTGCAAAAATGGGAGGGAAGACGGAGGAAGAGAGAAAGAAGGAAGATAGAAAAGTTATATTTCTCAGGTTTTCTCAAAACTCATCAAAATTACCAGTACTGTCTTCACTGAGCAGGCCACACAAGTCAGATCTTGATTATTTAAGTCTGATGTGTTGTTTAATTCACACATTCAAAAGCAAGGCAGGGGTTTTGTGACCTCTACCTGTATTCTACTGTTCATAAAACTTTCCTGAATTGAATCTTATCTCAGCAGTCATGCATTCCAGGGCCTCCAGTTGTGATTTAAGAATGCAAGCAATGACATACTGAATGGGGTTCTTCAAAAATGGATCCAATGGTTAATCTTTTCTATTTATTTTCAAATAAGGAGATTTGAGTTCACAGTAAATTAGCACCATAATTTCTGTGTTCTGATTGAAAGATTGCACTTCCAAATAGCTGCTAGGCTTCCAACTAGTGATTTGCATATACACTTTTACATGAAGACTTCTAACTTCCTTTTCATCAGCTCATAGAATATATATTAGCATTGATTGGACCTTCATTGCAAATCTCAGTACTGGGAAAAAGAATCAAAAATTATGGTGCTGTCCCTCTCAATATAACACTTAATTTTTTATCCATTTTTTTTTTTTCTTTCTAAAGTATGTATTTTCCCTTCTAGCGAAATTAAACCCATCTTTTCTCTCACTTACCACATAATCAAAATTCTGACAAGCTGCAAGGTATTTTTGGGAAAAAAAATAATATGGAGCCAGAGTGACCATTATAAAGTAAAGATGATTTCCAGGCTAAAGTCAGAAAAAATGTTCTCTGGTATGTAATAATCAATTAAAATATATTACCTAAAAGGTGTGAACTGCATGTAGCTCTAAATTGCTGCACATATTACACATCTTATTATACAGGAAAAATTTCTTGGATATATTAGGTAGAAAGATCTTCAAGTCCCATCTGGGCTACCTTCAAATAATGAACTCATTTTGCCCAAATCTTGAATGAAAATGGAAAGCAGAGTTTTATGGGGTCAGTTTTCATCTTTAAAGCCTTGCACATTAAAACCATTGATATTGGTTAACTCTCCTCTATAAAATCTCTCCTGGGTTTGTTGCTGCTGCCTTGAGTTCTATCATCTAAAGTGAAAAGTTATGGAATATGACATGAAAGGCCAGCATATCTGAATGCCTGGTTCCTGAGCTTGCTACTGAAAACGAGGGTGCTGAGAGACCACAGCAAAGGGCAGATATTTGGTGCAGTGTGCTGGGGGCTGCTTCAGTTTGCACATTGCAGTACTTGAAGCAAGCAGGACTGGAACAGCTGTGCACTCAGTCCTGGTGAAGATAAGAATCTCTCCCTCGAGGCATTGCTTTCTTCTGCCAAGTAGGACACTCAAGTGTTGGATTTGGCTGTGGACTTTTCTGTTCTCTCCTGTAGCCTTTCCTTGTCCCTTGGGCTTGAGCTGAGGATTTTGAAAGGATCAGTCTGTGCTTGATTTTTGTTATTCCAAACATTATCTTGCAAGATTTTGTTTTGTCCGTGCTCTCTTTTAGGGATGATTTTATTTTTATTTTTGTAAAAGTTCTCAGATGGTGTTTCATAAGAGCATTGCTACTTGATTACTTAGTAATATAATGCTCATTTCCTGTGAAGACTTTATTTGCAACTTAATAATACTTTAAACTAAAACCTGAGTTGCCCTAGAGCATGACCCAGCCCTGTACTAAAAACTATGATTTTTACCTTGTGGAAGGCATTTAAGCAGATGATCTCTGATAGCAATAGAACTTCTTGTTTATTTTTTTTTATTCCTAAATGAGAATATTCATAGATATCTGCTATTTTCTGTAGGAAACCCCATTTTTTTTCTTATATTTTTCAAAGAAGAGGACACATTCAAATCAAAGGCACACCACCTGCATCTTGTGTCCTCCCATGCCATAATGTCATTCACCAGTTCTTAAGGCTCTATCTCCTTCCTAATACATGTTACCACATACCACTTAAAACCTTGTAGAATTAGTATCTGCAGCTGTGTTTCTGAGACTGGACTGGCCTCCTCCTTTTCTTTTTTTTTGCTTTTACAGAGTATCCAGTAATCAGTATTAAAGATCTCATCTACTGGACCGGCCCCATTGCTTATAGAGCTCTCAAAGTGTCTCTGAGATCGTTATCAGACTTTCCTTTGACTTCAGTAAAGATCATCTACAATAAGTCACTACAGAGCTGATCTCTCCTGTGGCTGTACTGTACTTGGAGCAGGGACTGGCAGGCAGAGATGTCCTTTGATCCCTGTTCCCCTGCCCCAAAGCCATGGGATTGTCACAAGGACAGGCTGAAATATCAGTATCATGCACACAGAAAACACCCAGAATTTGAGAGCCTCCCCACAACTGTCCCGACATGACAGGAAAGGCAGAGTGGGATATAAGCATTGGCAAAGTAAAGGAGAGGCAGATACAGATTTTCAAAGCACTCTCAGACTTTTATCATCTCTTTACCAAAACTTTAAAGGCAGAGTCACCCTCTTCTTACAGCCTTCAAAGAATGATGGATTTATAATCTGTTTCAACATCTAGAGGATACTTAGAACTGTGGAATCACAGAATGAATTGTGTTAGACCTTAAAGATTATCTAGTCCAACTCCCTGCCATGGGCAGGGACATCTTCCATTATCCCAGGCTGCTCCAAGTTCCTTTCAACCTGGCCCTGGCCACTTCCAGGGATGGGGCAGCCACAGCTTCTCTGGGCATCCTGTATGACCACCCTCATAGGGAAGAATTTTTTCAGCTAGCCACCCCTTTTGTAGGCTCCAGCCACTTCACTAATATTAATTGAAAGGATTTAGTACCCTGGGAGGAATGTTAAAAATTGCAACAGTAGACCAGTACTGAAAGAGCACATCAGAGTTCGTAGATCATCACACACTTTCTTCCATGCATACTTAAAAAAATGCCAAATTATATCTTGACAAGCTTGTGTATTTACTGATTCAACCCTGTAAACTGTTTACTTGGTGAAATGAATTTCCAAAGGCTGACTGCTGGGGCAGCAGCACTGACCAAGGAAGTCCCCATCCTTGGAGGGATTTAAAAGATGTGTAGATGTGGCACTTGGGGACACAGTTTAGGGGCTGGCTTGGCAGTGCTGGGTTAATGGTCTTAAAGACCTTTTCCAACCTAAATGATTCCATGATTCTGTGATTCTCTGGTCTGACACAGCCAGGAAAGAGTGCATCATGATGCAGCATGGTACGACACACATTTCATGGAGTTAAGCTAAAATCTTGCACTTCTGAAATCATTAATCTCATTACTAATATGTATGTGGCAGAAAGCTACAGAAACAGACAAGAACTTTGCTAATGTTGCAATCACTTTTCTGTCTATGAAATGAATTTCATACAAAGCACCTGCATGGGCAGCATTTTCAGAATGCTTGCTTGTCTGATTCTCAAGCAGAGGTACACTGCAGATGTCTGTAGAGGAATATTTTTCATGCACTGATCAGTTCATATTCTCCTATATTTTTCTTATGGGAGTTCCTAGTCCTTTTAGTCACTTTATCCCCTACATATGACTAAAATATGCCCTTAAAAATTAGGAAGTGCTGGTCAGCAAAGCAAGGAGCAGTATCCTTCATGAATATCACATGTACATTAATGTTCATGGCGCTGCTGCCCACGTAAATCACTCAGATTAGCTATCTGATGTGAATTCTAGAGAGTTGGCTAAGATAAAAACAAATGTGCTATTTCAGTTTAACCACCTCTTAAAATTTGCTTATCTTGCTCACATTTCTATCTGAGTAGCTATAGTTTAAAGGGCAGTGGAAAAATTCTGTACATGGCAATTACCATTCAATATTCATAGAAGGTGTTGAACTAAAGTCCTAAGCAATGAATCCAGAGGGAATACAAATTCTTCCCTCAAAAACTACTCTGTATTCTTCCACTATGCATTGGTGCATTTATACTTGTACAATTTAACATTTGCTTTTAACAAAATTAAAGCTGGCATTTGACTGCACAGGGAATTGTAACTGGAAACCTAGCTAAATTATTATAACACATGCCTAAACAGGTGGGTAATATTAAAGACTTAAGTGTTACAGCTTTCAGAGACACAACACTTGGAAAAAGCCCTTTAAGCATGTCAGACCAGTTTTCATATGCTTTGTTGTACTTTATTTTTAGAGTAGCATTTGTTGTTGCATATTTTCTCATAGGCAGATATTATTTTTGTGTGTGTCCAGCAAGACATTCTGCCCCTTACTTCCATCCAGCCACAAAGGTCACTGGGTCATCAAACACTCATATGGACAGAACTCGTTAGAGGGATGGTTTGGGTCTCTTGTGATGTGAAATGGCATTTTCATGCCCACCAGCCTGCACCTGGTCTCTCACTGCATCACTGGGTTGTAGCAATCCCTCACATTAGGAAAAATTCTGTCTTTGCCTCTCTCTCTCTGCATTAATTGGAATCTTTAAATTAGGCCAGAGCTTAAAATAATTCCAACTACCCAAGGTTTTCAACTAAAAAATATTTAAAGTTTCCCAAGTCCATTATTTTATTTACTCTTGAAAAATGTTGGAATCATATTAGAAAAAGATTTATCTGAATGGCAAGCAGAAATCACTACCCAGGCAGATAAACCTATAAAGCATTAAAATTTATCTTCATACAAAATAGAGGGCCTGGTTGTGTCACTCTCTGCATATTTGCCTAACAGACATGTAACAGAGAAATGGTCCAAATGAGCTTAATAAATCTCTTTCTTAAACTCACAAAAGACCACATCCTCACTTCCATAATTCTATTAGAGTCTGCTACTCTGGAGGAGATAAAAGAAGAGATAACCTCTCCATTCAGAATATAAAATAGCAATTGTTCAGCTGATGATTGGAATATTTCCAGTAGAAGAACTTAATTATGGAACAAAATTAGCTCAATCTGACCTTTTTAGAGAATAATACAAAACTAAGTTTTTTGCAAATGTCTTCCTGGAATAACTGAAATAAGGAATAATTTACTTCCCTCTTTTTGCAAGAGCAAAAGGTGGCAGAATATGATAGCAGCGTTCCCTGTGAGATGGCAATCCAAGGATAATAATAAGACAGTATGTGCAGAAAGAGCTAATATATTTTAATAGACTAGCTGATACAGTTTAAAAACAGAGAAGATTTCAGACACACAAGACCTTTTCAGCAGGAGCAGGTTTCCCTTGGTGACTCAAAATTGTGAGCTTAATAACTAGATGGTGTAATGGTTGTGTCATAGGAATGCACCAAATGTATGATAGCTATATCCATTACATTCTGAAAGCTCCTCTTGGGATAAAGACAAAACCTATTGTTCCAATCTCTATTTTATCTCTGTGATAAATAGGAATAAGTACCTGCACCCACAGACCAACAGGCTGGGAAGGATGATGGTGTTAAAGCACTTCCCTCCATGTTTTTAGTTCCATGCATTTATCTCTATTGAGGCACTCCACACTAGGGAAAAAAAATAAAAATAAAAAAAAAAAAAAAAAAACACAAAAAAAAAAAAAAAAANCAAACTAGAAAGAAAAACCTCATCTGTTTTATCAGTCCCATCTCTGATTTCATGACATTCTGAATGCTCCTAAGCCATGCTGATACCACTGTGTATGAGGAAAAAAAGGCATGAACAGGTGGTGATATTAACAGGCTTCTTATGGTTCTGAAAAATGAGATAGAAATGTTTCATGTCATGAAAGTCAACATCAATCATCATCCATCTTGTGCAGATATGGAAATCAGCCAGTGTGGTTCTTGCTGAGGAGGTGTGAGATATTTCTTTTGCATCAGAGCTGTTGCTCTGGACACAAGTCATAATTTGTTTAATATAGATGAATGAGGAGAATATTACTAACACTTCCCTTTTTTTTT